>JARHVA010008293.1:427500-520747 GCA_037957365.1 Torreya grandis
GCAATAACATTAACTACCATCTAAATTGAGTGATATCAAGGTTGAAATAACCAAGCAATCATTGTGCTCTATATATAACCTCCTTAGACCTCCCAATAAACAATGAACATAATATATATCCAAATTATGTATAATATCATATAACCTCCTTAGACCTCCCGATAAAGATTATACTTAGACCTCCCAAAAGTATGATAGCAAGTGCTTTAGCTAAATCCTGTATAAAACCACCACATCTAGTGGGCAGGAGGATGACTCAAGACTTGACCTATCAAGCTAGATCATCACACCCTCTATCCATATTCAAAGATACTTCTCCCCCATACACATAATAGATATATAATGATCACATCATGATATTTATGAAACCAACGTTCAAACATAAAAATAATAAAACCTCACCAACATAACCAAGAAATTAAATCAAATACCAAATGGCCTTAAATAAATATTTCAAAATAAATACTAAATACCCATAAATCATCTCAATTATGTAATAATATGATATCCAAATGTTCATAAAAAAATTGAAATTTTAATCAAATTAATTTAAAACCAACTAAATATCTGCATACAAGAAAATTTAGATTCAATAAAAAAAGTGTTGGTTTCAAAAAATAAAATAAAATAATAATCAAATAATAATAAAATAGGGCATAAAAATATCTCAAAAGTACACATTACATCACTATGTGGCTAATAAAACCACTATAGAGGATAAGGGATAATATAAACTTCAATTACCTACTAGAGATAAGAGTAAAACAATAATCTCTCCATATGTCTCCTAGAGGTTCACAAGGATGCATCAAGTATAATTCACAAACATTTTTCTTTTGACAACCACTAAATAGTAGGTGAAGGAACACATCATTTATAAAGTGATCATTATGCACAAAGAGCCCATGGTGCTTAAGGCACTCATGGTATACACACCTAAAATAATTAGGTGGATACCTCATGCAAAGGTGAAATGTGGGTTTTCATCTAATGAGAAGTTATAATTCCTATCTCATGACTTGGTCTAACCATTATAAATATAGTTTTAATCCACCCTCAAACCTCATACTTGCATTGGTACCAAAATACTAGGGTGATGATACAGGGTTACACAACACAACACACACTTCATAACAATAATTTTAACTTATGCATCATATGATTACATAATAAAAGTTACTTTACACCATGTTTTCATAATATTAGTTGCACACAAGGTACTTCTCAACATATTCACATTCAGAAGAGGACAAGTGGGCTTCACACACAATACTATATCGGTACCAAGACATACTCACTCTATGATCACATAACGATGTTGTTTATATATAAAAAGAGGATACACTATTTATGGGGTTAGTTACATATACAATGATATGGGGTTTAGATAATAGGTTACACTTTTACATGTACATAACAACTATAAAATTTAAGGGTTCACATGATTGAATTGAGATAACTATTTACATCAATTAATAATCACAACATAATTTACAATTTATCGGTATCATAGAGGGGTTAAGAACATCTTATCATCCACATCAATAATCTTGATATCCTCCATATCATATCAGTCATAGAATCTAACACTATCTATGTTAAAATATGTACCACTATGGTTATACATATCTGTCACCCATCACCAACCACAACTATTATGAAATGGAAAAGGACAATCCCCCATTCCCCACATAAGTGTCACTAAAAAGGAAAGAGTATCAAAGTTATTCTAAACAACTGAGAATCATTTTATTTTCATGTAGAATTTGATACTTAGTTCTAAATCTCTCTTTTCAAAAAAAAATTCACATGTATGTTTTCTTTGTTAAACAAACATCATATTTTAAGTTTTTTTTACCACTATATATATCCATCATGGTCAAATATCCATCGAATATTCAAAAGTTACAATATTGGCACCCAATGCCCCATAAATAAAATATTAGATACTTACTAAAGTACCATACTAAAATAAAATAAAAATGAACCCACAATAGGCCAATCTCAAAATTTTGGTGGTCCTGTGCTTGGTGCCCTATTCCACTTAGCATGATGCTATAAAAATGTCAAGTCATTCTCAGTCCAACCTCCATGTCCATCCTCAACTAGTCTAGAGGTCAATCTTGCCTTTAGTGGGAAATCTTGAATGTAATGGCTCATACCCCCACATAAATAAAAAACCTTTAAAGAAGGTTTGTTGGGTCCTATGCAAGAAATGTCTAATGGTGTAGCCTTCACATAATGAAATACTCAAAATAGATTCATTTTTTGTCACAAGCTTACACACTTTATGAAGAAGGTGAGGCCACCACATATGGAAAGTGAGAATATCTCTCATACACCCATAGATACTTTTTAACACAAATTCTAAACCAACTTGGTCAGTGGATCCTTAGTAGATGTTAAATGGGGCACCTCACTTGTGATTTATATGAATAGGTTCTCTCAGGCATAACCTAAGCTTAGAGTAATCTCTCCTCCAAAATATTAGTAAAGTGTCTAAAGTTTTAGAGAATTTATTGGTTTATATGTAATAGTTTCTCAAGTAATAGTTCTTGATGATTCCCATCACATGATCTACCCATACTACCCATGAGTTCCATATTATAATAGACAAAAAAAATAGATGAGTGAAAAAACAATTGCACTTATACATCCCAGAGCTCCTAATGTTTAAACCCTGCTTTGATACCAAAATATAATACCCAGAAGTTTTGTCCCAAAACCCATGTAATAATTTTTAGTATTATTTATTTATTCACTATGATTACTTAATGTTTAACTTTTTTATTTGGTCAAGGTATAACTATAGTGAAATACACACAATTATTACAAAATTTACTTAATACTTTTGCTTATCACCATGAGGCCTATCTAATTATTAGATTACAAGTATAATAGGTTAAAAATCAAATTAATAAGTAGTATTCTGATTAAGGGAGTGAGACAAACCACATTATTAAGGAAGGCTAAATTATAATTTATTGATTTAAAGGATCATAAATTTATTCACACATAACCCGATAAGTACCCAAGGGAAATGCAAAGAGCTTGAATAATAATTAATTAACACAAAGGTATCACTTTAAGTCTTACTAAGGGAGAATCATCTAGCACTATATAATTCTACTTAAGTTACTCAAGATAAGGAAACCATCCAATTTTAAAGTGAAATGATTGACAATAATCACACCAGGATCAAATTTAGTTTAAAATTAAAATTAGATAAATATAGATATCCAACCAAGGATGTATGAACCCAACATGAAGGAACATGAAAAAAAACCCTAACTTAACCTAATAACCTAGACCTAATGGCCCTACCACAAGTTAGGTAGCCTACATGTCCATTATGTGTAATTGGGGTCCTATGTAGTTCTTAAACTTGTATGAGACATCATCATTGAATAAGAGTTGGTAATCTAAGCCAATAAGAGAACTAGTGCATTACTCAAGGGAGATTCTAAATTTTTGGTCATATATTCTAATGAATTGCACAACTTAAGGTCACCAATAATTATCTATGACATCACTAAGTGCAAGTACCTACCTAAGCACTTTCACATAGTGTCATGACAAAAATAGGCATGACTAAGAACTTATATCCTCTTATTCTATTGTGATCAATGGCTCTTTAATATTTGAATTACACTAATTAGATAAACTTTATCCCCTAAATAATCCTCAAAAAGCATCCATGATTAATACATGAAATAATAAACTTGAGTCTCAAAAATGAATAGGGTCACTATTTGCAATAGATAAACAACTAGAAAAGCATGCTACTAAAATTGGTGATAAAAAAATGATTAATAAAGGATTCCACGCCATTTATGATTAAGCAAGCCTACTAAGAATTAGATATTTTAATCACAATTTGTAATAACAAACATAAGCTAAAATTCAATTGCTCTCACTAGGAGGGCATCCTAAGGGTTAGTTTCCCAAGCATTATTTTTTATAACATTCTCAAGTTAGTTGATAACACCTACACTAAGGGACATCCTAAGGGTTAGTTCTCTAAGACTATGCCAACTCCCCAAGATACCTATAAATATGTGGTAATCACATCATGTGCATAATTAGGGTTAGTTGTAACTCATCCATTCCTACATGAGTGTTAGTTTAGATGTGGAGATAATTATCCTTCACTAATCACTTACATGACTAAGTAAAATATAATTACCTCTTGAGGGTAACCCTATGGCCACTAGTTAACCCAAACACATCTAGGCACTACTAAGTTTTAAAAGTACCTCCCTTCAAATGGGAAGTATGTGCATACACAAAACTAAACTCAAATGTAGAAACCAAGACTCACTCTAAGATTAAAACCAAAAATACTTCAAGTGGGCCCTATATTAGGTCCACCCACTAAAAACTAAGGTCAAACATAAACATTTGAAGTTTAGGTTTTAAATTCTAACTAAGGTGATGACATATTTTATAATGAGAAGGAATCATGATTTAATAAACTATTCCAAAGTGACTTTCGTTACCTAGAAAACATGCCCCTCAAAATTGTAAATAAATAGGTTGCAAAATTACTAAAGGGAAAATAATGAATTTAATAATAAAATTTATCTTATTCTTTTGATGCTAATTTAAACCTATAATAATTTACTTATGACTTTCATATTTAAAAAATGCCACTCTTTGGTATTTTAAACACATCAATTCTAATTCGACTCCACGACTAAAATATGGTTTAGTTTTATTTTCACAAAGTGCCTCAAAAAAATGACCCCAAATGACCATTATTAAATAATTAAAAAGAAATTATTTAATGGTTGTTGGATAATTCTACAACCTATGAAAATTATTTTCAAAACTTAGTTTTGGTAAACTCCAAGTTTTGTTCAACCACTATAGTTTCATTAAACAACCAAATAATCAATTCAACATTTTAAACATAGTTAGTAAGACGTATTCCTAAATAAAAATATCATTTCATATATTTCAAATAAATGACTCCCTATCTTTAATAATCTCAATCCACTTTGTTCTTTATTAATCCTATTTAAAACATTTTAAAAGGCAATAAATAATTTTCATTCTCAATAAATTCTTTTAGAAAACACTTTTTATAGGTAGGTGAGAAATAATTAATTAAATTTAATTAAAAAGGTTAATTAATAAGCTAGTTTATTAATAACACAAGAATAAGTCAAAAGTAATTTTAAAAGTGATAATTCTTCTCCCACTTAAAAGTGAAAGATACAATAATAATGATTAAATTGAATGATTCTAAGCCATAGGATTTAGAGGTTCTAAGTGTCTCCCTAAATTTATTTATGGCTAAAATAAGAGTCTACTTCCTCCATTTTGATTTCATTTTTTTCTTCCATTTATTTGCTGTCTTGTAAGTTGAAGATGGAGCTACAAGGAGGAACTCCAAGATTTTAAGCTTAATTCAAGCGCGCGCGCGTGTGTGTGTGTGTGTGTGTGTGTGTGTGTGTGTGTGTGTGTGTGTGTGTGTGTGTGTGTGTGTGTGTGTGTGTGTGTGTGTGTGTGTGTGTGTGTGTGTGTGTGTGTGTGTGTGTGTGTGTGTGTGTGTGTGTGTGTGTGTGTGTGTGTGTGTGTGTGTGTGTGTGTGTGTGTGTGTGTTTGTACATACACACACACACACACACACACACACACACACACACACACACACACACATGTATGTATGTATGTATGTATGTATATATATACATACATAGATATATATACATACATATATATATATATACATATATATATATATACATATATATATATACATATATATATATACATACATATATACATACATGCATATATATATGTATATATATGTATATATATATATGTATATATATGTACATATATATATATATATATATACATATATATATATACATATATATATATACATATATATATACACACATATATATATGTATGTATGTATGTATACACACACACACACACACACACATAATGTGTATAAAGTATAAATAATAATCATTTTTATGCATATCTCTCTATGTGTGTGTGTATACACACACACACACACATGCATAGAAATGATTATTATTTATATTTTGTATGTATGTATGTATATATATATATATATATATATATATATATATATATATATATATATATATATATATAAAATAAAAAATTATAATACACACACACAAATATAATATTTTGTGTATATATTATAATTTTTTATTTTATGTGTGTGTGTGTGTATATAATATAATTTTTATTTATTTAAATAAAAATGAAGTGGCGGTTGGCAGTCGTCGCCCCCTCTTAAGGGTGGGTGGGTGGCATCCCACTCGTTGCCCCCCATATAAGGGGGTTGGGGGAGGCTGCACAATTGTTTCACCACCTCTTTTAATACGGGTTGGGACAGTTGGTTGTGTTGTCATCTCCTCCCCTATAATATGATAGGTGGGTGGCGATTGGCCGATCCACCCCTTATTATTATTATTATTATTATTAATATTATTATTATTATAGACCCACCTCTCTTTTTTTTCAAATATCATGATAATGATGATGATGATGATGATGATGATGATGATGATGATGATGATGATGATGATGATGATGATGGTGTGTGTGTGTGTGTGTGTGTGTGTGTGTGTGTGTGTGTAATTTATTATCTATTTATAATATAAATTTTAACTTTATTAAATTTATATATATTTAAGTTTATTTAATTTAAAAATAATAAATATTTATAATAAATAATTTGCATTATTAAATGTTAACATTCATTAATCAAGAGAGGGAGAGTGGGCAGCAGAAAGAGAAAAGTTCATTACTTGACAAAATTTAACTTACAAACTTCTTTCAATATTTAAATAAAAATGACATTTTTCCTCAACAAGCAACATGACTTGACTAAATCATTTCTATTTGTAACATTGATCCCATCTAAAAATGCAAAGAAAAGAAAGGAGAGATAGAGATAAAGTGGGAAGAGGGAGGAGATAAGTTATGTATTTGTAATATTTGACTTAAAAACTTAGATAAAAATATTTATACGTAATGTTCCTTTCAACTAAAATGAAAATAAATATTTAATATTCTCTTTAAGGAATTATATAACTCAAATAATAATTTTTATTTCATAAAAATGAGAAACAAAGGATGAAGAGATCATATAATTTCACAACTATCTCATTTTCATATTCACTCTTCTTAAAAAATGAAAAGGACATGATGAAAGAGAGTAAAGGAGAAGAAGAGAAATATGCAAAATATATTAATTTAACAAGCATTGGTAAACAAAAAAGAGAAGAGGAAGAATAACCAACCTTAACTCTACTTGTTTCCTACACTTCTCCAAGCTTCAAGACTCCACAAGCTCTTCCCAAGGTTCTCCAAGGAATTCACCATCCAAAATGACTAAAATGAATCCTTATAAAAGCTAAAAGTTCAAAAATCAATCTAGGGAGTCAAATGCATCTTCCAAAGTTCATTAATTCATGGGAGTACCCTCACTTTCATGCGTATTTTCATGTCATGGAAGGACCCATGTTTCATTTGCTTAATATAAACTTTTTCGGGAGAAAAGTCTTACACCAAAAATTTTCTCTTACATTTCCATATGGCCCTTAAAACAAATAATTTTAAATTACATTTCTTGAAAAGTGCTCTGCTAAGTAGGTCAATGCCCATTAATTAGGATTGGGAGTAGTTTTTCTAGAAGGTCTATGGGATAGGCTCATAGGCTCTCTAGGAAGCCTAGGGCCTATTAAATTTCAAATTTATGATATATAAATTTATAATTAAGGTGTGTAATTATTATGAAATTAATTTTTCTTTATTAATGGAGGAACATTAATCCACCAGTGACAAGGGGGAAACTATAATTTAATTTCTTCATAACTACAAAATTGAATTGCCTAATATCTCAATTGGTAAGGGATGGATATCCCTCACATGGAGTAGTAAAAAAGTACAATTGTACCCTACCTTGCTTGGAATAAGTAATATAAATGGTATGTGTCTCTTAGATGATGTCTTTCTTACATGGATTATCAGGCTACAACCAAGTATTAGTTAAGATAGAATACATGACGAAGACCAATTTGACAACCAAATGGGGCACCTTTGTGTTAGATGTATAATCACTAAGATTTGGGGGTAAATTAGTGAGCCTAGATATTTTAATTTCAATTTCATTTCTTTAAAATATTAACTAATCAACATATATCAACTTGATCAAGAAGCATTAACAAGAGAGCTCATACATTCAATGCATACACAAGATCAAACACATAAGACATAGTTCCTATGGGAAACCCTAATGGAGAATAAAACCCACTTTCAATCCTACAACACAAATTGACTAATTTACTATAATAAATTACAAACAAGAGATTGATCAACTCCTTTCCATCATGAAACCTTGATCATATCCTCTTGACCAAAGGTATTTAGTGAAACCCCTGTTTCACAAAGAGCAGCTAACCCTAAGGAAGACCAAGTACTTTAAACCCTCCTTTGAATACCTACACCTTAGAAATGATGTCTTTAACACTTGATGATTTATCCCTATTTCCTAACCCCTGCACAAACTCTCTCTATATCACAAATAGGCCTTTCACATACGCATGCCACAATCTCTCTCCTTCACTCAAACTATCCTCATATACATACTCAAACCTTTTCACATATACTAAAATTAAAAGAGAACTATTATAAAATTAGGAACATGACCTATAGGTCATGAACATAATTAATAAACTATTATACTCATTAACTCAAATAATAGGTACACTACCTATCCTTTCTTCTTCACTTCAATGCATATTGCTCACACAAGCCTTCTCTAAAATCTTACATACAAATCTAGAGATAACTATCTTTGATTTCACTATATATAGAGATATAATGAATTAAAAAAAACTTTTTTGGACAAAAAACATGTATTCATACTTAAGGCATCTCACATGGGTCACACTTAAGAATAATCCACTTTCAAATAGGCCTTAGTTACTTGTAGGTCCTATGGAGACCCATTCAACTCCTTGACACTTCTCTAATCAAACATATAAGATAGGAACACTTTGAAATAGAATGGACCGATTATAAATGATATATATGTATCCCTTAAGTATCCATATCCATCACAATACCCTTCTCTTAATCACAAAATGCTTAAACAATATTTAATGCACATAGTCATTATGAGTGAACACATAGTCACCTTCTAAGCCTTTCTTCATACAACATATTATTGGTAAATAATCCATAATTCCCAAATATAATCCTTATGTATTATAAAACACTCCCAAATATACAATTCATCAAGATATATCAAAACATTATCAAACAAATCTCAATTACTCTTCTCAGGTCACTTGGAGAATATGCATGAACACATAGTCAACTTTGAAGCTCAATATCTTTTTTTGTACACACTTTTAGATCTTAAAATTCATATTTACAAATGTTCCTTATATTTATATAAATATTATATTTTCACTCCATGAGAAAATCCTTATTGGATCAAAATATATGGAACAAAAACTAGACACTGGTCTTTTCCATTGCAATATTTATATATTCAAATGCAAACAGACACAATTAAACTTTGACTACTTTTTTCATATCTTGTGTCCTCACTACTAAAATCAATTATGCAATATTGATCATGTCTTCAATTTAATTCATAGGTGATATTAATAAAATGTTAAACCTCATTTACTTTGACCTCATCTCGTGTAATCTTGTAATGTTGACTCCATGTGTTCCATCGATCTCTATGGATCAACCATGTCTTTAACTATCAATGGTCACAGTTTAATAATTCTATATGAACACCTGCTCATCATTGGATCCTTATCCTTTACATTTATTTAGTAATTAAACATTGTACACCTATCATCATCTTGCAGTAATGCATACCATCGATCTTGATCGAACTTTAACTTGTGTAGAAATGAGTATGGGAACCTTTAAAATATGCCTAGAAGGACAATTTTTCATAGTCATAACTTTTGCCTCATTTTCTCACATGTTCTCAAATTTATACCATATGATATCCTCACATAGTATAATCCAACCATGTGATAAATTCCTCCTTAAAATTTCATGCATGTGAGATATATGTCCATTAAAATTCCTTCTCAAAATCTTTTGTCACAGAGCCAACTATGTTAAAACCTTCCTAGGAGACCAACTTTGAACAAGTATATCTTTTGATGTGCTTTATTTCATGATCTAAATTTTATCAAAAATCAACTAGGATCAAAATTGAACAAAACCCATATGATCAATTTCACTTGAAGCCTTCACATGAACAATATATAACACCATAAAAAATTCCTACTCAGCTTTTCTTATCACATGAAACTTTGGCTATGGAAAAACATAAACAAAACTTCTTGGGAGCCCAGATTTTCACATGCATATATTTTGACACACTTCATCATATGATATTAAATTTAGCATAAATAAACTAGGAATATAATTTAAACCATATGATCATTTTGTCCTGACACTTTAACACATGTAAATGTTGACCTTGTCAACACACTTACTTGGCTCTTTCTAGCCACATGCAAATTTAGCTAAGTATGGTAAAACAATGAATTTTAACTAAGAAGACAACTTTTCATCCTCATATCTTTGGCTTAAATTTGATTCAAGAATTGATATTTAGCACATATCAACTAGGTATAAATGTGATCATAACCATATGACCAACCCCCCTTGACTCATTCCAACGTAGCAATGGTGATGTCATTAAACTACCTACTCAAATTTTCTGCCACTAAACCCAAAGTGTCTAGATAAAAACTATGAAAAACCAAATTAATTCCACTTATGCTCAAAAGAAATCAAATATTATGAAACATTAGGGACCTATTGAATATGATCAATACTCCATACTCATCCTTGAACATCTCTAAGCATGCCAAAACTAAAAATCAACCAATCATACATCAAACATACTAGGACAAGTACATTACACACTTTTTCATTGTCACATAGACTATCAAGGGACTTCATCCACTTAACAAGATGCCTCCATGACATCACCATGACATCATTGAAAAATCTTCAATAATATTCCTCTTTGTCATTGATGTCAACAAACATCATTCAACTCACCTTCTTTCTCTTTAAGCACTCTTACAATAGGAACTTTCTCCCCCTTTGACACAATGAAACAATGGGCACCAACTAATCCTAAAGACCTAAAAATACCATCAAATATGAAATTACCATCTTATAAATATGATACAAATTACCCATTACCTTGAGCCAATATTTTATTGCCTTAACAACTTCCTCTTGCTCTGTGCCAACACTCTTCTTCAGCCAAGCACTACAACCAATGAAGGAACACACAAAAATACTAAATTATGATATAAATCACCAAAAATAATATGAGATGAAATCACCATACTATTTATGAGCCATTGCACCACTTGAGCATCTTTAGATCTCCACACACCATTAGTAACCACCATATAGGTTTACTAGCCTTCTCTCTAAAGACACTTCCACGACCACCAAATCTACATCTACACTATAAAAAATATAAAACATGTACTAAACAAACCTTATAACTCACCTTGAAATTATCATACCTTTTCCTTTTGGAAACACTGAGCAAAACATCAAATCTTCATATTAGGCTTGTCTAGATTCCTTGTAGCTCTACCTGGAACTTGCAGATCCCACAAATTTTAGTAGACACATCTTCAGAACCTAAAAATTAATATCTAGAGAAATCTCATATTCCCCCTCAATAAAACCAATTTTAATAACTTATATCATCTTTTGCAACATACTTCCTTCACAAACCAACTACCCAATTAGGCTTCCAACTTGATAAAAAATTGAGAACCATAAACCTTCAAATCTTAGTGAAGCTTGATTTGAAAACCCATTTAGAACATTCAACATATTAAGAATACTTAGACATCAAATCATAAGGTAGACAGAATTTTTAGGAGAGCCCAAAACCCTAGAATCTAATAACAAACAACATCAACACAACACCTTCCAATCAATGCCCACCTCTAAATTTTTTTGTACACCTGGAGAAAAGCATTACACGCTTTTGGACCAAGATTTGAGATTTAAAACCATTGGGAACTTAGACTTCCTATAAGTTATTTTGAGACCTAAAAACTCTTAATCACAAATTGAGAAACCTGAGAGTTAACAAAAAATTCCAATCTAACCTCAACATACCTTCAGAGCACAAAAACATATCACATCACAAAGAAGTACATAAACCTTTCTGAGTACCAAAATATTCTTGACATTACATCGAACTCATTATGTCATCAAATACACCCATTCTAACACTACAAATATTGTATACACAATAACACATGCTTCTCTTCTGAAATGAGTCTCTTAAGAAGCATATATAGTGACATCTTTATCACAATATCCTAAAACAAAGTGAAGATAAAAGTGGCTCACATCTCATCAGTAACAACTAGAATCCTCTTGTAGCTATAAGATTGATTATCCTTCTTATTTTTCTTCTTTATAAGCTTAAGATAAATAACTTGCTCATCCACTAAAACATTCTCCTTTACTTCTAGGATATAATTGACAACACATGGAGCAACTATGGAATATTAACATAGCCTTTGATTTGAAGAATCAACAACAACAAGATGTTCAATTAGATCCATACAAATCTCAAGACTAGCCTCAACTAGTACCTTGGTATTTTTCTTGAGCTTGGTCTCTTCATTCTCAACATGAGTAGTCAATGAGAGCTCTTGGCACTCTTCAACATTTGTAGCATTTACACCATAAAAAATAGATTACTTGGACCTATAGACTTGTCATAATTCTTACTTACCACATTTGTTCTCCATGAGTTCACTCACCTTTTGTCTCATACTGTAAGAGCTTGATAAAACATATTCTATCTTATAGACCTTTACTTGCATAATGTAGCTATGTGACCTCTCTATTCATAGTTGTAGCAAACCATACCCCTTGATGGAAACTCAATTTTATTACCTTGAATAGGAAATTTTTTACAAATATTCCTCTATGATAGTTGAATCACTCAACCCTTCTCACACATTTTGACTGATGAGCCCCATCATAGTTCTATATAAAAACATTCTTAATAGGTCTTCTACATTCTCTATCTCTATGCCCAAACTAATTATAAGTATAATAGTAACCATTAAAATTTTCTTACCTCATGACATTTGGATATCTAATCTAATTTATCTTTAATCTATTTAGACCATCATTCCTTATTTGATGATTTGTCTTCAAAGGCTAATTGTCCTTGTTCACATTAGTCTTCATATTTTCATGAGTTATAGTCTTTAGTTCTTCTTTGTATCCAAGACTATTCTTATCACTTACATGCTTTTGATCATTCAAAATGTTGTCTAGATCACTTGAGATCTTTCCAAATCTCAAAAATGGAATTACCTTACTAGATACCTTTTAAACAACAATAGCCTCTTCAAGGTTCTCTCCAAGACCTCTGATGATGTTCACAATCTCATCAACTCTCTGTAGAAAGGATGTCATATTATCTTCTTCATTCATCTTAAGACTTTCAAATTACCTTCTATGAGTTTGTAACTTAGCAAGCTTGACCTTTGAATATCCTTCATAAATGATATTCATTTTGTTCCATATCTCTAAGGTAGAGTTGTAATGGATTAACTTGGTGTATTTAGTCTCTGAAAGACCACAAGTAATAAAATTCATTGCCTTAGAATTATTCTCAAACAAACTCTTATCTATAGCATTCAATGGAGGAATAGTAGGAACAACATAGACATCCATAATAGATTACCATACATAAAACCCTAGGAACATATTATATGTTCTCATCCTAGAACTCCAAAATGTATAATTAGATCCATTGAACATCGATGTTTGCTTAGTAGAGAGACCTCCTTGATGACTACCGATATTGTACCTTGGATCGCCTTCAAGCTGTTAAGACTTTACCAAAGGACCTACTATGATACCAATTATTAAAGGTAAAATCACTATGAGGGGGTGAACTAGTGAGCCTAAATATTTAAATTTCAATCCTTTAAACTATTAACCAATCAACATATATCAAATTGATCAAGAAGAATCAATAAGAGATCTCATACATTCAATGCATACACAAGATCAAACACATAACACGGTTCTTATGGGAAACCCTATTGGGGAATAAATCCCACTCTCAATCTTACAACATAAATGGAATACTATCCTATAATAAATTAAAAACAAGAGACTGATCAACTCCTTTATATCAACAAACATTGATCATATCCTCCTGACCAAAGGTATTTTGTGAAACACCTGTTTCATAAGGAGAAACTACCCCTAAGGAAGAACAAGTCATTTAGACCCTCCTTTAAACACCTCCACATTATGAATTATGTCTTCAATACCTAATGATGGATCTCTATTTTTTAACCCTTGTACAAGCTCTTTCTATCTTAAATATGTATTTCACATAGGCATGCCACAATCTCTCTCCTTCTTCACTCAAACTATCCTTATATGCATACTCAAACCTCCTTTTATATCCTCAAATTGTAATAAAACTATTTTGACATTAGGAACATGACCTAAATGTCATACACATAATCAACAAACTATTCTTCTCATTAACTCAACCAACAGGCACACTACCTATCCTTCCTTCTTCACTTCAATGCATACTGCTCACACAATCCTTCTCTAAAATCTCACATACAAGTATAAAAATCATTATATTTGATTTCACTATATATAAATATCATGAATCAATAAAAACTTGTTCATCCAAAAAAAATGCCTTCATACTTAAGGCATCTCACATGGGTTACACTTAAGCACAATCCACTTTCAAATAGACCTTATTTAATTTTAGGTTCTTTGGAGACCCATTAAAATATTTAACACTTCTCTAAGTATAAAAATAACATAAGAACACTTTCCAATAGTATGGACCCATTCTACATGATCTATAAGTCTCCCTTAAGTGTCTATATCCATCACAGTACCCTTCTGATTAAGCACAAAATGCTTAAACAATATTTTGTGCACATAGTAATTATGAGTGAACACACCATCAACTTTCAATAATTTTTTCATATATAATATGATTATTTAATCCTTTATAATTAAAAAATATCATCCTTATGTATTCTACAAAACTCTCCAATATCCAATGCATCAAGATATATCAAAATAATCTCAATTATTCTTCTCAGGTCACTTGTAGAATAAGCAAAAACACACAATCAACTTTTAAGGTAAATATATTTGTCTATAACATTTAAAAATCTTCAAATACATATTTTCATATGTATCTTGGATTCCTATACATATTCTCTTTTTATACCATGAGCAAATTCTACTTGGATCAAAACTTATGGCATACAAACTAGACACTAGTCTTTTCCTTTGCAAAGTTCAAATATTCAAATGCAAATGGTCACAATTAAACTTCAACCAATTTACGAGAATCTTGTGTTCCCACTGATCAAATTAATTATGTGCCATTGATCATGTTTGAACATAAATGCATAGGTACCAGTACTCAAATTTTAATCCTCAGTCACTTTGATCTCATCTTGTGAAATCTTGTAATGTTGACTCCACGTGTTCCATCGATTTATATATATCAACTAAGTCTTTAAATATCAATGCTCATTATTTGATCAATTTTTATGAACACCCACTCACCATTAGATATTTATCCTTTATCTTTTATTATTCATTAAACATCATGCACATGTCCTTATCTCACTACTTTCAAACTTGTTGGAGCAACATGCACCATTGATCTTGATCAAACTTTAACTTGTACAAAAATGAATAAGTATGGGAACCTTTGAAATATGCTTGGAAGGCCAACTTTTTATAGTCATAACTTTTTCTTCATTCACTCACATGTTCTCAAATTTAGATCATAGGATCTCCTCACATAGGAAAATCCAACCATGTGACAAACTACTCCTAAAACCTTCACATGTGTAAGATATATCACCATTAAAATGCCTTCTCAAAATCTTCTATCATATATCCAACTATGTCAAAACCTACCTAAGAGGCCAACTTTGAACAAGCATATCTTTATACGTGCTTCATTGCATGATCTAAATTTTAGAAAAAATTAATTAGGATTGAAACTAAATTAACCCATATAATCAATTTATATTAACACCTTCACATGTGCAAGAAATAACACCATCAAAATTATTACTCAACTTTTCTTGTCACATGAAAAAGTGGCTAAGTATGGAAAAACATAGTCAAAACTACCTGGAAGCCCAAGTTTTCAAATGCATATCTTTTGGCGTGCTTCATCACATGATCTAAAATTTAGTGAAAATAAACTAGGCATAAAATAAATAAACCCATATGATAATTTTATCCTAACACATCCATGCGTGTGAATGCTAACCTTATCAACATGCTTACTTGATTCTTTTTGGTCACATGCAAATTTTCCTAAGTATAGGAAAATAATGA
The DNA here is from genome assembly GCA_037957365.1 of Torreya grandis. Lineage (NCBI taxonomy): Eukaryota > Viridiplantae > Streptophyta > Pinopsida > Cupressales > Taxaceae > Torreya > Torreya grandis. Next base: position 443,965 of record JARHVA010008293.1, read on the forward strand.
ATTTTGATTGAGAAGCCAACTTTACACCCTCATATCTTTGACCATAAATAGATGCATGAATTGAGATTTAGCATATATCAAATAGGCATAAATGTGATCACAACAATATTACCAATCCCCCTTGACTCATTCCCATGTGGCAATGGTGATGTCATCAAATTGCCTACTCAAATTTTCTACCACTGGACCCAAAGTGTCTAGACAAAAACTATGAACAACCATATGAATTTCACTTATGATCACAAGCACTCAAATCTTACAAAACATTTTAGGGACATTTTTCACATGCTAAATACTCCATGCTCATCCCTAAACATCTCTAACAATACTAAAACTAAAGATCAACAAAAAATACTTCAAACATTCTAGGACAAGTACATTGCACACTTTGTCATTATCACATAAAATATCAAGGCACTTAATCCACTCACCAAGACACCTCCATAACATCACCATGAGATCATTGACAACTCTCCAACACTTTTCATATAAAATAGTATCATTCGACCTAATCAATGTAGGGGCCTCTTTCCAAAGAGTGATAGATTTTACCTTTTAGGGATTGGTGGTAAACTGTATCATCATCTACATGGATGATCTTACATTATTTTTAAATAATAATAATGACCATGTAATCCACCTTTAAAAATTCCTAGATAGGTGTGGAAGGTATGGATTTTTTCTAAATCCTAAGAAGTGCTTTTTTAAGGTGACTAAAGGAAAACTATTAGGCCATATAATTAAAAAATAAGGGATATCCATCAACCCAAATTGCATCCAAACCATCTCCAAGATAATTTATCCCAACAAAAATAAAGAGATGAAGTCTTTATTTGGAAAAATTAACTTTGTGAGTAAGTTTACTTCTGGTTTCATAGAAATTGTCAAACCGTTAAATGCCATGCCAAAGAGGATACTAAGATCGAGTGGATGATAAAAGCCAAGAAATATTTTCAAGATATTAAAATGGTGATTATTCAATCCTTCATTTTTATCAACCTATATTTTAGTAAATATTTCTATGTTTATTCATTTTATTTAGAGTATACCATGGTTATAGTATTGACACAAAAGGTAAAAGTCAATGATCATCCCATTGCCTTCATATGTACCAATTTGGAGAATGTAGAATTAAATTACTCTATGAATAACAAGAAGATATATGACTTGATCAAGGCCATCAAAAAAATGATACGTTATATTCTATACAATAAGACATATTTCATTGTCCTCAACCTAGCCATCAAACTCACACTCAAACAGAATGAGCTAGGGGAAATGAGAAGGAAATGAATGGCCAAAATTTAAAAGTTTGACCTTGAAATTAGACTAGATAAAATATTAAAAGGCTATGGCCTCATCAAAATGATGAATAAAAATAACCCATGCATCCAAATCAAATAAATAAATGAAACCTAGGTGGTAGGAGGAGAATGGTACTCACATATAATTCATTACTTGATTATAGGGACATGCCCTCTAGAATTAAGAAGAGAACAAAAGTTATCCCTTAGGCATAAGTTAACTCACTTTATTATCAATAAATGGATCCTTTATAGAAATAAATATGAATTCATATACCTAAGGTGTATTTTAAAATAGGAAGCTAAGAACATCCTAGATAACTTACATTAGAAGGTTGGTAGCGAACACCCATCTAGAAATACCACAACATATAAGATTTTAAGAATGTATTACTACTTGCCTATAATATTCAAGGATGCCCATAACCACATTAGAATCTACCATTAGTTCTATTTGTTTTCAAAGTGACAATTGGATGTTGCTATGACTTTACATCTAAACATTGAAGGGTGCCCTTTTTCCCAATAAAGCCTAGATTTTATTGGGGGCAATAAATACAAATTATTCAATAGGACATAAGTTTATCCTCACAACCACTAAATATTGTACCAAATGGATATAATCTATTGCTATCAATAAATCATGAGTTATATATGTCATCAATTTCTTGGTAGGGAATATAGTTATCCAATTTGGTACACCCATTTCATTGATCTATGATGATGGTCCAGCATTTCAATCTATTGATTTCACATAATAGTCCTACCACAATTAGATCAGCCTTAAGTTATCTTCCAACCATTAACCATAAGGAAATGGTATAGTTGTTCAATAAATAAGACCCTGATGGATTCCATTAATAAATATGAATAGAATAAATAAAGATAATGGCATATTTTATCAAAATATACACTATGGGTAGACCAAACTAGGAATAAGCAAGTTATCAAGGCTTCATGTTTTTTGTTGATGTATAAACAATAGCCAGTGTTCCCCATCACACTCAAGCTACCTAATTACAAATTTATGCAAGAGTATATGAGTGAAGATGAGATAATAAATTCAAAACTAATTAAGATGTTTTAATTATAAGACATAAGAATTGAAGCACTACACAGCTTCAACAAACATCAGGACATTGTTAAAAGCTAGTTTGACAAAAGATCTAACATTAAGGCTTTCATGATTTTAAACCTAGTGATACTCTAGGATAAAGCACATGAAAATAAAGGCTAGTATTAAAATTTCACTTCATTTTGGATTGAACCATATCAGGTATTTAAAATCATAGAAAATAATGCCTTCAACTTAAAAGACCTCTAGGGTAAAAATCTGTCCTTTCCAATCAATGGGAGGTTTTTAAAGCATTACTTCATGGTTGATCCAAATTTAAATGCATCAAAGTGAACTATAAATGGATATTTAGAGTAGGAGTAGGTTATATTTCCTACTTTATAGATTACATTTCTTACTTTCTAGATTAAATATCGTCCTTTCTACACTTATTTTTCTCTAGAGTAATTTTGTTGCTTTTGACAGCTTAGTTTCATGATTTATAGTTTAATTTATTAAGTTGAAAAACTATCTCAATTTTTTTTGACCTGAATCCAAAAGGAAGAGCCGAAAATAAAGTGGATGAAATCTTAGGGAGCATAATTAGTGTTCATGAAAATTTATTCTGATAGTACTAGACTTTCTAGAGTTGAGGTATGTATTATGACTAAATTCTATTTTTATTTAGATTGAATAGGCCTACTTAGCTTTAAGAACTTGCTATGATATAATCATGAATATTAAATAAAATCTTCCCATTTTCAATGATACACTACACTCTCATATGTTAACACATGGATAGAAGATGATAAAAATAAGGATGGATATACACTAATAAGGACATATTGACAAATAAATATTCATACATATATCTAAAGGTGGCTCTCAACCTTCCTTTCTCTATAATTTAAAAAATTAAAAAAATGATAAAGGATAGGTGATTCAAGTAATCTCTATTAGGGATATGGACACCTAGCTAGCAGTAGAGCAAAGCTTTGAGTGGAACCAAAGGTATCTCTATTAGGGATATGGATGCTTGGCCGGTAGTAGAGTAAGGCCCAGGCTTTCATTTTTAAAATTCAAAATGAAACCTAAATTATTTATTTGGTCCTTTGCCAAAATCTTCACAACCAATGGAAATTAATTTCATTAAATTACACATTAATCTAGGGATTGATAAGTTTAGTATATTACATTAGAAAGTAAGAGTTTTGTTTTATAAGTTAGATTTCTTTATTCTTTTATTACTAAGATTTAAGATCTATCATAAAATGTTCTAAAATTTTGGGTTCTCAAAATAATTAGGAGTATTTTTCTTTGTGAGACAACATTTTTTGGTCCCTAACACATACACACCCCATTTTTTAAATTTTAAAAATAAGGACCGATTATTGAAAAACCTCTACCTAAGGAGCTTTGATCCTAAATATCTATCACTATAATATCACATATTTTTTATAATGGTTATTTATATAAAATTTAGCATTAACAAAATAAAATTTGTAATAATCTAAGCTCAAACTAGTATCTTATGTCATTTTGAACCTTTGATTTTCCACATTTTTTACTTTAATGTGATTTGCAAACTAACAAATGTAATCTTTATGTACCTTATTATGTATATGTTGATTTCATGATTAATATTGGAAGACCATCAATTTCCTCCAATAGGGCCTATAATAAATATTTCATGTAATTGTGACATGTGCCTTTCTTACATTATTCATAATTTTGGACAATTACAAAGGGTTAAGTCTTTCAAACCCCCTGAGGCTTCCAAGCCTTGTAAATAAGCCATGTGGTATATTCTTTCTAAAAAAGAACCATGATAACTTCACTTAATTATCTAAGAATTTAACAATTATGAATTCCCTTGAGCTTCCAAGCTCCTAAGTCTTTAAGCTTTTGAGATCACTCCACATGTCTCAATCATATTAACTCACCACTAAAAGAAGGTTAAATTTTTATTTTGTCTGCATCGTAATATACTAAGCTTTTAAGCTTCTAGGGTTTTGAGTGGCCAAGACTTGGCGCATTTACACTATTCCATGTAGTCGAAGGTTAAGTAGTATTTTTATTGTCAGTCTAATGCTTTGAGTTTTTAAGTCTCTGGGCTTCCAAGATCACTCCATGTATCTTGATCACATTCACTCATGACCATAGAAATTTATAAACCAAAATGAAAACCAATTTAATGTCCTAATTTTTTGTGCTACTAGTGCTCCAAGATCATGCCACATGGCTTAATCATGTTAACTTTCCATTGTGGGACCTCCTAAAGACATCAAATAAATTCAAAAGTTCAATTTAATGGGAGTATGACACATGAAACTATTTGGGGAAAGTAAGGCCAAAAAATAAGAGATAATGTTAGATAATATGGAAAAAAAACAAGTTAACATATGGTTGACAACTATCTTAAAGTGATGACTACACATGAAGAATTAATGAAAGACCACTACTTGGAAAATAAAGGGCACCTTCAAAAGTTGACTGACATATTCAAATCAAAATGAAAATTAAAGGTCAGAATTTTTTATCAACATTCAAGGCACATGAATGAAATTAATACATAATCTTATGAGTAATATATGTGAAATATGTGAACATTGGATTCACTTTGTTATTGCTCTAGTCATTAAATGATTATATTCTTGAACTTCTTAATCATCAAATGAGACCTAAATTTCTTTAGTCACTAAGCACCAAATGAACCAATCTATAACCTCACAAGAGTTACAATGACTAGATGATAACAATGGCTTCTTCATCAAAATAAGGTAAGCCCTTAGTCCCATCCCCATTCTCATTTTCAAGATCAATAGAATATAGGGACATAGTATTTGAGGAAAAACACTTTGAAAATAAATTACCCTAACTATTCGATACTATGGAAAGAGGTTGAGTTAATTAAGTCTGACTCCATAGAGGATGAGATCTCCTTTGAAGCTGAATATTACATTAACAATTTACTCCCAATTAAGGAATATGGCCTCACCAGGCTATGACTAAACTAAAGGTAATGCCATACATTGACCTATTAAATGTTATATTCATAAACTTAACCATTTTAGGTGACATTATGCATATGAGTAAGGTCCATACCACCTATGTCTACATCTCAGGGAGGTCATTAGAAAGGTACCTCAGATTTTCCTACCTAAAAACTACCTACAATCAAGTCTTATCCAATGTATGGCTTGAGCATAATATTGTGGATGAGAAGCTAAAATAATATCTTCAAAAATGCCAAAGGATAAATCCCAAGGGATAAATTTCCAACAACTACATTATTAATTTCAAACCTAAAATTGCTATTGCAATGGCACTATTGAATAAATTATATGGGTTTCCAAATATTGCTTACATCCAGGTCGAATGGGTGCCAATATTGGACATACTATTGACCACTAAAAAATTAGTAGCCCTGGGAGAGATTATAAGTGAAAGGATGAAAAAAAAAGATAGTCTACCCTTATAAGAGGTTTGAAAATGGAAATTTATACATGATGTCATATATATTGGATATGGTCATGGCTACTGTATATAATCCCTATGGCCAAGAATGGCATCTATTAATTAAATATTTGGGAAATTGGGTTGGATAAAATTTATCTTTCATGTTTATTCATAAGTAAAAACATGATATTAAAAGAATAATCAATGAGTTATACCCTTATATATACAAAGATATGTAGGGAACCACAATGCCTAGCCTATTTGAGAATATAATAAGGACACTCATAAAATGGGTGATTATTGGTTGTACCTAGATGTAACTATCACCTAAGTAGAGGATATTAGGACTTCCCTTTGTTACTACCTCATCATATTCCTGATCACATTGTATAAAAATAGATAGCTTACCAAGTTTTGAATGACATTGATGAATAATGAGGCTAGAGACACCTAACCTACTACTTCAAAACACTCTTCACCATTGGGCAACACTAGTATGTAACTAGGGCACATTTTATATTAGCTAGTAAACCTAGCACAACGTAGAACTTGTAGTTTTAACCATCCATGGAGTGGGACCATAGGAAAAGGATAAGGCATTACCTCAAAACCAAGAAGATAAACTCCCATAGAGGCTTGAATAAGATAATAAGGTCACCAAGTGAGCAACAAGAAGAAGATATTGTGAAGAAGGTTCTCATTATGGAGAACAAGAAAAGAGAAGAAAGAGAAGATGAAGTGATAGGAAGAGAATTTGAGAAGATGAGAATGTTGGTGAAGAAAAAACTCATAAGGACCTTTTGGTCTCTTGTTTTTATATCTAATGTTGTCTTCTAATGGGTAATTTTAGGTATGAGCAGCCTTATGAAGGTCAAGAGAAAGACCTTGGAAAGTGAAAAGATTGGTGTAAGAGGAGACACCAAGTGCACAAGTGAATTTTTAAGAGACAGAAGTAAGTTTTTTTATATTGATTAAGAATGAATTCATTGGTCAATGCATGAGGAATATGTTTATTACTCCACAAAATCAAGAGTAGAGATAGAAAATGAAGATGACTTCTATGATGACAATAAATGCCAAGAAGAGGCAAGAGAATAAACAAGCACAAAGGAAAAGAAAGATTGCTCCATGGATGAGTCCTAAAATGAGGTAAATGAGTTTTTAGGACTTGATTATGATTGATATAATGAGGAGAAGGTTTTTTATGTGTAGGTGTATAGAGAGAAAAGGAAATTATATCCAAAGAAAATGGCTCAAGGATATGGTTATGTGATGCCTAAGTGGTGTAAGAAATCGGTTGTTGGAAAGAGTAAGGTGAATCTCAAGCAAGAGGTCAATCAAGCAAAGAGAATAAGTGATAATCCGCCAATAAAAATCAAATTATTGATCAAGAAGTGTAAACAAGAGGATCATAAGGCTCAAGATACAAGCATGCCTCAAGAGAACATAAGAAAAGAGAAAAGTTGGAGGTTCAAGAAACCAATAGAGTCAAAAGAAGAGAAAGTGATGATAATAATGCAGCAAAGTGATCAATTTGAGCAAGCAAACAAAGAACATGAAGATGATCCAAGAAACCAAGATCATGAAGATGAGGTGGTGAGCATGGAAGAGGCTTCTATGAGGACAAAATGGTTGAAAGGTATACCAAAGAAATGAAAGATAAACAAATTGTTCATTATGATGTTTTTTAATGATCTAATGATATTTTCATGAGAAATGAGGAATTTAAATTATCTATGTGGACTAACATGTAGCAAGTAAAGAGTTACAAATAGATAGATGAAATGAAGGGTAAGAAAAGTAAAGGACAAGCAAATCTCAAGGATGATTAGCCCAAGTTTGATGAAGAGAATGGTGAGATAGATGAGACCTCACTAAAGGAGGAGTTGATAATGTTGGAAGATCTATTTAGTTATCAAAGAGGGTTTTGAGGTACAAGTTATGATGAGGATACCATTGGTTAGAATGAATCAAGAAAAGAGTAAACCCAAGAGGCAAGGATAGTTTTGATCAAGGATCAAGAGAATGAAGGCAACCAAGAGAATTCATTGTCTCAAGTTTTTGATTTTAAGGTGGCCTTTGATGTTTTGTATGCAGGTGTGGAAGAGATGAATATGGATAAAGTCCATAGTTCAATGGAAAACCCCATTAAACAAGAAGATAAAAATAATATTGAACACTTTAATGAAGATGAAGAAGCATGGAGATGGGATATGGTAGCTGAGAAAGAGATGAAAAGGACATATGAGAAGAAGATGAAAAGAAAAAACTATCTCAAAGAAGGACAAGAATTGGTAATGGAAACAAGACCTTGGGATATAGGCATTAGTAAAGAGTAAATCATGGAGGAGAAACTCATTTGAACTAAGGTTCAAATTCTTTATAGAAGGAGAGTATGATGCAGGAGAATGTTAAAACATCTCCATGAGGACATGATAAAAGATGGAAACCATCAAGAATGTAAAGTTTAAGTCGTGTATTAGTATGGGTTTAAATCTAAACTATTTTATTTTCCCTTCAAATGTTATCTTGTGAGGAAGAGTAAATGTAAATGTAAATGTAAAAAAATAAAAAGTGAAAATTGAAAGAGTGAAAAAGGGTAAAAGTTTGTTAAGAGGAATCCCCATGTTAGATGCTTGTTGAGAAAATAAGGGAAAGATGGTTGAAATATTTCAACCATAGAAAGTTTTTTAGAATATATTCTCAACTTAGCATTAGTTTTATAAAATATTCTTTGTTTTGTCTTGAGCCCAAGTTGGGTGTACGGAGAGAGAAGGAGACTCTTCATTGAGAGTAGTATATGAATTTTGTAAAATTCATTCAAGAGGGAGGATCTCATTCAAAGAAAGAATGTAAAAAAAGAGAGAGCTCATTCAAGATGAATGTAAGTGGAAGAGAGGGATGACCTCTCATTCAAGGAGAGATAATGTAATGGGAAGGAGAGGATAAATAGTGAGGGAGGACCTCACTCAATAATGTAAGAGTCAAGAGGAAGAAGGAGATTGTATATAAAGACAAGAATGTGTGAAAGACAAACAAGTCTTGGAAGCCATGAATCATAGAATAAATAAATTTTAAGTCTCTTTATTGATCTAAGAAATATTGAATATTTTGATTCACATGTTTATGTTATGCAAAGAATGAGTTCATTGGTGGAATTCTAGCCTAGACAATAAATAGGCCTATGTGAGTGTCTTTTTAAGAGTTCAAGATAGTAACAAACATATATTGGAATAAAAAATGTATGAAGAAAATATACACATATATTCGGAAACCACTAGAGATTGTATCTTGTGACAACAAGGTCTAGAACTAATGAAGTGAATAAAGGATCCTAAACAGGGTATGAACATGGTACTCAGGCATGCATATCTATAGCCCATTGTCGAAGGTAGATCAACATTTAAATGGTTGAATGGAGCTTATAATAACATGGAGATAGGTCTGTGAGGTAAGTATATACCTGAAATAATAATAAATAGGCTTTAAAAACCCCTTTGATGTTTTAAGACCCCAAAAGTTGGCTCTTAGCCTATAGGTGACTGTAAACAAGTTTGTAAACAGAATTTTGGATGTTTCTTACAACCATGGATTTATTGAAACTCTTTTAGTTTGATTAACTCATAAGGAATGTGTTTAAACCATTAAATTTCTTGAGAACTAGTTGAATGTCTATTGAATCAAGGAAATTGTGATGAAACTAAAGAACCATGTTGACTGTCATAAGAATCATAGTCAAGTCAAGTTAGATTGGTCTTGTTTGAAGTGAATAGAGGTTTATCTTGGAAAATTTAATTAATTGAAAGGATGAATGGTATTTATTTAGACATTAATGAATAATTTATAACCTTTTAAATTCTATAAAACACTCACAGTTGCATTTTGTATTCTCTTGGCTTGTGTAGGCCCTTGGAAAGCCCCAAACTAGGATTTGGGATATAAAATGAGTATGAACCCTTAAAAATGCTTTAATTTTTTTAAAATTTCCATTTTATATGTTTACAAACTATTTTAGGTGTTTTAGGTTGATATAGTATGGATAAGTATAGAAAAAAAGACAATAAAAAATGAGATCTAGGTGTATGCAAGCCAAGAAAGAGTAGGCCTATCTAGAAAAGTGGTTTTTGTCCAAATAATGGGTAAAATAAATTTTTATTCACCTTTAAGGAGGTAATGGGTATTTTTAATGGTGATTATTTTTATCAGGAAGTCCATATATTGTTATAGACAAGGAGATTTGCACAAAAGGAGGGCTAATTAGAGTAGGGCCTAAAGAAGGAGGTGCTAATACATACAAAGTAACCTTAGGTTACTCTTAGGTATGTGATAAAATGGATTAATGGGTATTTATAAGTGTTTTTACATTCATTATGGAGCTAACCTATAGAAATTTATGGTCGATATATAGAGGAAATAGGGCTATAAGGAGGCTACTTTAGCTAACAAGTAAACCAGAGAGTTTTGAACCTTTTACCTAAAATTAAATGATTTTAATGGATATGTATAAGCATGTTAATATGTATTAATTGTATCCAAGAGGTTATATCATTATATGAGGACTATTTATGTAAATGTGGGTTTTGTAGTCTATAGAAAGAATCCTATATAGAAAATAGTCACCAATAAGCACATTGGTGACCCAACTAGTATCTTGGCCATGAGTTAGAGAAAAGTTCATAATTGTAAATAATTTATGTTGAAGTAACATGTATCATGGTTAATCTAAGGTGTAAACAATTTTAGGGTTACACCATGGGTCAACTGACATTTCATCTCCCTCCATTATATATTACTATACACTTCCATTCATTATAGCTAGTTATGCAAACATGAATGAATTTAGAGAGTGCATAAACAAAACATTTGGTTTATCAAGTATTGTAAAAAACTTATCATAATTAAAATTTGTTATTAAAGTTATAAAATGGCTGTCATTATCTTTTTATGCTTTCTTTGTTGATTTTCATACACTTCACCTTCATAAAATCTATTATTCTATAATATGATTTCAATCATAACCATCTTAATTCCATTTACTTAGGTTTTCCATTGGGTCTCCTCTTGGGATCCAAATTAATGAAATTGCACATTTTTATGTATTTCATATAGTAAAGGAAAACACCTTATAATGATTCTAGTCATAGTTTGAGTGAAGAAATAGAAATATGTACATCCTTTGTATCCATGTATAATTTTGGAAAGAGGTAAAATAATAAATCAAATGTAAAAATTACATTTAAAAAAAAATGAAACCCTAAGGGAAGATGTAAGGTTTGGTTTTGTTTTATATATAAACATGTTCACCAATATTTTATATCATATTTTTATTAAGTTTTATTTGAGAAAATTACATAGATGATTCAAAACAATATAATTATATATGGTAGAATTAAGAGAAGAATAACCAGATCCACAATAAAAATTAGTGAAAGAGCAAAATACTTGAATTTAATGTATAAGCCACTTTGAGATGAAAACCTTCACAAGAATGCAATAAAAACAAAATTCACAATATGATCCTAAAAGAATAACCACTACCTCCTATATATAATCTACTTATCCATGGTTATTTCATAGGTTGCCTATACTAAGAACATCAAGAAATGTAATAAGCTGATATGATTATGTGTAAGCCACAAGTCAGACACACATATTCCTAGATGCACTATAGGTTAAGGGAATAACATTCCCCTACCCTTCAAAATAATGTTTTAATCAATGTATAATCAAACCAGGATGTTTCTTTAGGAATAGTTCATCTTCCCATGTTGCATCTTTAGAATGCAAGTTCTTCCATTTGATCAAATATTGCTTAATGGCTCTAGTCTGCATTTGATTAAAACGCATGTGAAGGATCTCCTTAACATATAAGATGAAATTGCCTTCTTCATATAATTCAAGTAACTCAATATAAGTATAAAATATGTTTCCAATTACTCTCTTTAGGCAAGATACATGGAATATCAGATGTATGCAAGTGGTTAGTGGTAATTCTAACTTGTAATTCACACTATAATTTTTTTGAAATATCTGATAAGGGCCATAACACTTGGGCAATATATTTTTATATATTTTTATGTTTCTTTAGAGACATATAGTTATATGGCTACAAACACACAAATACTCAATCATCTATGTCAAAATGATGCTCACTTTGGTGTTGATTTGCTTGCTACTTCATTCATTATTGTGCTGTTACTAAATTTTCTTACAAACTGACTAAAAACTCCTATTAATGGTGAATATTTTACTAAAAACTCAAACCTTAAGATGCATTATCAAAAATGAAGTGATGGATGGGGGTTGATACCCATACAATGCCACAAAAGGAGACATCTTGGAAGAAGTGTGAAAAGAAGTGTTATACCACCATTCAACAAGTGGTAGCCAATGAACCCATTTGTCCTATCTATTAGATTTTTTTTTTTGAAGATACCATTCAAGACATTTATTGACTACCTCTATTTTTCCATTAGATTGAGGATGATACGATGATTTATGAGCCAACTAGCTACCCAAACATGCAAATAAGTCAGTCTAAAAATTACTAGTAGATATGGGATCTCTATCACTTACAATTATATACGGAGTGTCATGAAATTTTTGAACTATATTAAGAAAATCATAAGCTACTATATTGGTAATAAATGATTATAATAAGGAGAAAAAATGAGCATACTTGGTGAGTTGATCAAAAACTACCATGATAACATTTTTATCTTTAAACCTTGGTAACCCTATAATGAAATCCATAAAAACCTCTTCCCAATGTTGGCTAGGGATGGATAAAGGCTACAAAAAACTTGGGGTATTAATATTTTCACCTTTATTTTATTGGCATATGATGCATTCAACCACATATCTCCGAACATCCCCTTTATGTCCTTCCTAAAATAAATCTTGCTTAGTTATATTATATGTTTTCAAAAATCCTACATGTTCTCGAAGTGGAGAGGCATGAAGTTCTTGAATAATTATATGTTTGAGGAGAGAATGGTTATAAATGTATAATATATATTTATACCATAATGTGTTCTTCATCCATGTAAATGTTTTAGATTTGTTAGAACCCTACTGAAGTCTATGAATCAAATCCTTTTTATCATTGCCATTTTCCAATTTTGATCTTACTTCCTCTAGCCAATCTGCCTATCACATGGTCATGGTGTATAACAATGCCTCAACTGATTCAACCCATCGAGAGAGGGCATCTACTACCACATTATCTTTTCCTTTATTATAAACTATTTCAAAATCATAGCCTAACATTTTAGTCACCCATTTCTATTGTTCTATAGATGGAAAGAATTGTTTTAAAAAATATTTGAGGCTATCATGATTAGTCTTTACCTAAAAGTGATGACCCATCAAATACAATCTCCATTGCTTCACTGCATGCAAAATACCTAGCATCTATTTCTCATATATTGGTTTTATCCTACTTTATGCCTTAATTTGGAAACTTTCAAATTTTAGTGGTCTACCTTCTTGCATGATTACAACCCCCATGCCATATATTTATGCATCACATTCTACAATAAAAGTTTTTGAAAAATTAAGAGTAACCAAAATTAGAGTTGTGCACATAACCATTTTTAACTATCCAAATGCATTGGTAGCTAAATCATTCCATTATAAGGAGTATTTCTTTAGTAAAGAGGTGAGTGGGGATGAAATGCTATCATAATTTTTGACAAACCTATGATAATAACCAGATAGCCCCATAAATACATGGAGGTTCTTGAGGTTCTTAGGAACCTACCACTCCATCATTTCTTAGATTTTCTTAGAATCAAATTTCACTCATTCATGTGAGATAATATGACCTAAGTACCACACCTATTAGACACCAAAATCACATTAAAATGGTTTGGCATAAAGTTGATGTTGTTCAAAAATTGAATGCACCTATTTCACATGTTTTAAATGGTCTTCCCAATTTTTACTATAGATGAGTATATCATCAAAAAAAATAATACAAACATTCTAAAATATGGCCTAAAAATAGTATTCATCAAAATCTAAAATGTAGATGGTGCATTTATGAGGCCAAAAGGCATGACCATAAAAGCATAATGGCCTTCATGAGTTTTGAAAGTTGTTTTAGGTATGTCCTCATTATGGATGTGAATATGATGATATCTAGAGTGAAGATATAACTTGGTAAAGTAAATAACACCATGCAATTCATCTTGAAAGTCATCAATTACTGGAACAAGAAACTTATCTTTAATGGTGTATTTATTGAGTTCTCTATAGTCTAGGCACATCCTCTAACTATCATCCTTCTTTTACACCATGACCATTAGGTAGGAATATTCACTTTGACTATGCTAAATGATTCCTATCTCCAACATCTCTTGTACCATATTTTCAATTTCATTCATTTGGGCATGGGATACATGTAGAGTTTGATATTGGGTGTAGAGTTTGATGACATGATCATGTGCAGAAATTGGAGGAATTCCTTTTGGCATGTCACCAAAAAAAACATAACGGTCATCTAATACCTTTTTCAAATCAAGATGTGTAGACTCCTTTGTTGGTTGAACCTCCATGGAAACTAAGCATGCTATGAAACCTTTTTAACTTTTTAGGATAATCTTCATCATCTAGTGGGAACTAACTAGTTATGGATATTTAGCCTATAATCTATGTAGTTCAAAAGTCATTCCTTCTAAATGGAACGTCATGAATAATTCCTATAAATTCATCTCAATAGTGCCCAAAGTGGTGAGCCATTACACTTCCAAAAAAAGGTCAACTCCTCCCATGGGAATAGAAAACATAGGGGAATCTAACAAATAGTCTCCCAATAACAATCTTAATACTATGACATTTTTTAAAATAATTGACCATTCCACCATCTGCACTCATGACCTAAAATTTTGGAGCTGAGTTAATGAAACAATTCAAATAATCAACCAATTTATTATTGATGATTTTATGTGTACTCTCATAATCAGTTAAGATAGTCACCTTCTATTTCTTTAAGAACCCCACCTCTTTAAAATTTTGAGGATTACTAATGCCTAAAAGTGAATGATAGTAAATAGTAGGTTGTGAATATTTATATTCATCCTCAAGTTATTCTACCCCTTCTCTTGAAGACTCCTCATTTTCTTCTTCATCATTGGTACCATAAATGTAAAACTTCTTTTTAGCACATCGATGCCCTTTAATCCATTTGCTATCACAATGAAAACACAAAAATTTTGCATGATTTTCTTCCACTTATTGAGGTTTCAATCTAGTAAACTGATGAAATGATGGTGCTAAAATTGTAAATTCACAAACATTGGTGAAAGGTCTTCATCTAATCAACTCTTTTTCCTCAACCATGCATGTCTTTGGTATGGCCTCAGATATAATATTAGGATGAAACATGTGAACCCCAAATTAGATGATATATTTGAGGCCACCCAAAAATAGGTCAGTCAATTTTTCCTTAGTGATGTCTACCACACATAAGGAAAGATTCTAAAATTAATGAATGTATTCCTTTATAGTCCTAGTTTGGCACAACTTGGCTAACTAACTAAAGTAGTTTTTAGAGACAGTAATGCATTAGTGGAGTTACAATCCTCATAAAATACTAACCATGAAATTGAGATACCCTTATTTTTATTTTGAGTACACAACCAACAATACCAAATGAATGGCATAGGTTATAAATATAGAGAGGCCATAGCCATTTTTTGTGAACATGGAGTCTAATTTAGATCAAATAAATTTTTAATTTGAGTGAGCCAAGTGAGTGGATCATTACCATAAAACTTCTATAGGTCCACTTTTGGCAACATCGGTGTGGGGCCAAAATTGGTGTTGGTATTGTTTAAAGTAGGTGAACTAAACTAAAGTGGTGGAGGATTATTTTGTAGTGGCTAAGCTAAAAAGTTAGCCAATTACCCAAATATTTATTATAATATATCCTTCATGTTATCCAAGTCCCCTCTCAAACCTATAATGTCCCCTTGAATTGTATAAAATCATCATTTCTCACCATACCCTGAAACTTTAACTTAACTTGCTAAACCACATTGGAAATAGATGGATCAGAAGTTTTAGATTTCATGTCATATTGTGAGGAGTGTTTGGAGTTTCTTTCCCTTTCCCACATATATGAATGTTTGGACCAACCATACACAAACTCTAGGAGGATTTCAACCCCAAAAAAATGTACTAGTGGAATACACCATTGCAATCATCTCACCGAGATGAATCCAATAAATTATATTGAGGATAAGGGTGAAAATATTTGACCCTAAAAAGTGTACTAGTAGAATATACCATTATGATCATCTCACAGAGATGAATCCAATGACTATTAATTTGCATAAGATAAAAAAAATTATAGACTTATGTATCTATTTATATTTACCCAAAAAAATGTTTTTTATTTTTCTATTAAAAAACCTCAAGAACAAAACTATAGTGGTGAAAAAATCAAATCTTCCCAGATCATAAGTTATGTTTTTTGACCATTTGGTGTTTAGGACACTAGATCTAAAAAATTGTGTCATAAAAATTTGTTTAAATCTATGATTTGATACCACTTGTAAGGAAATTACTTAGATGATTTTAAATAGTAGAATTATATATGGTATAATAAAAATTAGAATAAGTAGATCCACAATGACAATTGGCAAAAGAATAGAATACTTAAATATTATGTATGAGCCACTTTCAGGGGGAAACCTCCACAGTAATGAAATAAGAAAAAAATTCATAATATGATCCTAAAAGACTAACCACTACCTCCTATATATACTCTACTTATCCATGGTTATTCCATATGTCGACCATACTAATAGCATTGAGAAATGCAGCAAGTTAATATGAAGATGTGTAAGCCACAAGCCAGCCACACATATCTCTAGATGCATTATAGGTTAAGGACATAACATTTTATCTAATAATGTATAAATTTAAACTAATTTAGATTATATGATATATCACAATAAACATAAAGTGAATGTAAATATAAGAATTTGATCTGATAATTATGTTGACTATTTATGGTAGGAACTATGGGAATATGAAAATTAGTGCGTTATTATACTATATAGGTATCTGATTGAATTCAAATGATAGGAATGGATCAAAATTTAATTGTGATTTTCTTAAATTAGGATCTAAGTCTCTCAATACACTTGGATATAGTCATAAAACTATGAAGTGACTTATTGATTTTATGTTCTACAATCTAATAGTTTGGTCTAGGTTAGTTTTTATTCTCTATTTATGCACAAGACATTGTGCCTACTTTTAAATAGTCTATGTGTGTAATATTTAGTAGCTATTAGTGTCTACAATTACAAATACATATCTACTTATCTTTGAAGCCCTAGGTCCACTTTTAAATACTAAATTTTGGTCGTTGAAAGGGAAAATAAGGCATGATGAGATGACCCAAATCACTCTATAATGAATGTTTGAGTATTGCTTACATATCCAATACTCTAAAGAGGGAAGTCAAACTATTTGGAATTCTCCCCATTAGTTGTATTAGTGTAATAGTTCTCTTTTCATGAATTTAACATGTGATGTAGCTTTTGATACTTAGAAAATGAAAAGATTAACTTATATATGAGGTTATTCAAACATGTCTAAGATATTTTCCTTGTGACTAATGTCCAAATTAGGAAGAATAGGATGTCCATTTAAATGTGTAAATGTGTATAATAGGATTGCTTACTAAATTCTAGATATGAATAGGCAAATAATATTTGAGTATTTATATGGGTCTATTTTAATAATTTCTAATGCTACCAATATGTGAAATGTATGTGTATGCACCTAAATCTATTCACTATAATAATTACACTAATTTTGCTAATTTAATTATATTTCTTAGATAATTAACTAATATCTTATTTATTATTCCCTACATCCCAAAAAATCTTATTCCACCTTACAACCAATTAATCCCCTTCATTAATCTACTAACTAAACCTATTTACATATTAACCTAACCATCAAACCACTTTCCAATTTAAAAATATAATTTATTTACCTACCCATCTATCACCCTACTAACTAGATATTCCTATACCCCTAAACCTTAATAGAGATTTCTATAATTGTAGAATTCTATAAATCTCCTCTAATTTAGCTATTTTCCTCTAGAATTATCTATTTAATAGGATTCCAAGGAATTTTAAATTCCTTGGAAATATCCTATCCATTAATCTCAATGGATCAAAATTAAATCTGAGCCATTGATTATTCCCTCCATTTCCTATATAACCAAATCAATTCATCCATGAAAGCTAGCTTGGAAATATACTAACTTGCTGCCATTATCATCTCTCTTGCATCCATATTTGCCTATCAAATCCATCATCTAATTAATAATCCCATTGGAAGTCATTATCAATCATAGACAAGCAATCCAACATCTAACATATTTTAAATTAAAAATTCATTTAGAAATCTTGGAGAGGATCTACATGAGGTAAAATGATTGTAAGAATTATCATTATGGAAATTTGATTATTTCTTTATTCTCTCTGTTTGATGTTATTTATGTTTTGGCTTTTTATTACTAAAAATAGTAATATATTATAAACCCAAAATTTAGGCTACATTGTGGCATCCCACCATGGTTACCAAAATGTAGCCAGAATTTGAGAAAATGGATTAAACTATGTGGCTTAAACACCTAAAATGTCCAACTACCTAAGTAATATCTAGAGACATTAGAATCAAATTCAAATAATTGAATGAATTATTCAAATCAACACTATAATCCTAAATCTAATTTCTCTAAAACATAATTAAATGGTTATGAAAATAATAATATTAGATTGAGATTACGTTAAACTCAAAATTTTAACATTATGTTGACACGATCATGGATTTTGATGATGGATTCAAAGACTTAGATTGGTATGGACTTAGTAGATTGTTGAGAGTTGTTTGGAAATGGAAGAATATCTTGGCTATATATAATGTGGAGGGAATGATAAATGACTAAAATCTAAATCTTGATCCATTGAGACCAATGGTTGAGGATTATCAAAGAAATTTAAAATTCTTTGGAGGATTCTAGAGGAGAGAAGGTTCTATTTTAGAATCTGTTTAAGCATGAGTAAGGATAGATTATATAAGTGATTAGGGGGTTATAGAGAATCTAGGGGGTAGGCTTGTAGGAAATCCTAGGAATAGGTAGGTAGGTGGGATTTGGGAATTTAAAATTCCCAAATAATAGATAAGATAGATTAGGATAGGATTAATAGATGATTAGGGGAATTAATAGATTGGTGGGGTGGAATAAAGCTTAGAAAATGAAGATGAATTAATGGGGATGTTAGATAAATGATTAGGGTTAAGGGTGATATTAGTATGGAATTAGAGGAGATAAGTTAGATAAGTGGAATTAGTGTTGACTAATAGTAATATTAGTAATGTTAAATTAAGTGAGTAGATTTAGGTTGATAAAGTTTGAGCCTATTTTCCCCTTAAGATATCAAGTTTCAAATTCCATTGGTTTGCCTTATTTCATGAATACATCCCCCATACCATATCCTAATGTGTCACACTCCAAAATAAAAGTTTTTTAAAAATTAGCAGTAGCCAAAATTAGAGTTGTACACATATCCATTTTCAACTATTCAAATGCCTTGTTAGTTGAATCAATCCATTAGAAGGATTCTTTCTTCAGTAGAGAGGTGAGTGGAGATACAATGCTACCATAATTTTTAACAAACCTATGATAATAACTTGTTAGCCTTAGAAATATATAAAGGTTCTTGAGGGTCTTGGGAACCTACCACTCCATCATTGCTTGGATTTTCTTAGGATGAACTTTCACTCCTTCACGTGAAACCATATGACCCAAGTAATCCATCTCTTGGACACCAAATACACATTTGGAAGGTTTGGCATAAATTTGATGTTGTTATAGAACTAAAATCACCTATTTCACATGCTTCAAATGGTCTTACCAATTTTTATTGTAGATGAGGATATCATCAAAAAACACTAATACAAACTTTCTCAAAAATGGCCTAAAAATAATATTCATCAAACTCTGAAATATAGATGGTGAATTTATGGGCTAAAAGGCACGACCATAAATTCATAATGGCCTTCATGTGTTTTGAAATCTATTTTAGGTATGTCCTCACTACGAATTAAATTTGATGATATCCAAAGAGAAGATCTAACTTGGTAAAATAAATAACACCATACAATTCATCAAATAAATCATCAATTGCTAGAAGAAGAAACTTATCCTTGATGGTGTATATATTGAGTTCTTTATAGTCTGGGTACATCCTCCAATTGTCACCCTTCTTCTGTACTATGACCACTAGGGAGGAATATTCACTTTGATTATGTCTGATGATTTTTGCCTCCAACATCTCTTATACTATATTTTCAATTTCACATTTTTGGGCATCAGGATACCTATAAGGTCTGATATTGGGTGGTGTACTTCTTGAAATGAGTTTCATGTCATGATCATGTGCACAACTTGGAGGAAGTATTTTTGTCATGTCACCAAAAATAATAGAATGGTCATCCAACACTTTTTGCAAATTGAGATGTGTATAATCCTTGGTTGGTTGAACCTTCATGAAAAATAAGCGTGCCACAAAAGTTTATACACCTTTTCTGATAATCTTCATCATCTTGTGGGAAATAACCATTTATGGAGATTTAGGATGTAATCCATGTAATTCAAAAGTCTTTCCTTATGAATGGATCCTCATGAATATTTTTTGAAAATTAAACTCAATAGTGCCCAAAGTGGTAAGCCATTTCACTCTAAAAACAATATCAAATCCTCCCATGGGAATATAAAACATAGGGGAATATAAAAAATAATCTTCCATAGCAAGCATAATAATATGAAATTTTCTAGAATAGTTGAATATACTACCATCTACAATCATGAATTGAAGTTTAGATTTGATTAAATGAAATAATTAAAATGAGAAGCCAACTTACTATTGATTAAGTTATGTGTACTCTTAGAGTTAATTAACATAGTTGCCTTCTATTTCTTCAATGACCCCACCACTTTAAGAGTTTGAGGAGTACTAATGTCTGGAGGTGCATGACAAGAAATAGTACATTGAGAATCTTCAGATTCATCCTTAGACTCTTCTAACCCTTCCCTTGAATCCTCATCATATTCTTCCTCATCATTGGCACCATCAATGTAGAATAACTTCTTTTTAGCACAATGATGCAATCTGATCCATTTTCTATCACAACCAAAACACAAAACTTTTGCACACTTTTCTTCCACTTGTTGAGGTGTCAATATAGTAGGTTAATAAAATGATGGTGATAAAAAGGTGCATTCACAAAAATTGGTGAAAGTTATTCATTTGATCAATTATTTTTAATCAACCATGTGTGCATTTGGTATGGACTTAGATATATTACTGGGATGAAACATGTGTACCTCCATTTGGATGTTATATTTGAGTCCACCCAAAAATAAGTCAGTCAGATTTTCCTTAATGATGTCTACCACACATAAGGAAAGATTCTAAAATTGATGAATGTAGTCCTTGATAATCCCAATTTGGAACAACTTAGCTCGATGATTGAAGTAACTTTTAGAGACATTATTGTGATAGTGGAACTATAACTCCTCAAAAAATATTGACCATGAAGCTAGGACACCCTTATTTTTATTTTGACTATATAACCAATGATAACAAATGAATGGCTCAAGTTCTAGATAGAGACATCTCATAACCACTTTTTTTAAACATGGATTTTTAAGTAGATCAAATAAATTTTTAATTTGATTGAGCCAAGTGAATGGATCATTACCATAAAAGTTATATAAGTCCACTTTTAGCAACATCTGCTTAAGTTTAGAATTGGTATTGGTATTTTTTAGAGTAAGAGAACCAAACTGAAGTGGTGGAAGATTATTTTGTAGTGACTAAGCTGACAAGTAGGCTAATTTCCTAGATATTTGTTGTAATTGATCCTTCACTCTAATCAAGTCCCCTCTCAAACCTATAATGTCCACTTGAACCATATCAAAATCATCATTTTTTACCATGCCATGTAACTATGGCTTAAGTTGTTGAACTACCTCTAAAATAGATGTATCAAAAGTTTTAGATTCCATGTAATTATATTTCTTTCCCTTTCTCATATCCACAAGTGTTTATCCTAGCCATGCAAAAACCTTGAGAGGGATTTAACTAAAAAAATACATTTGTATAATAAACTATTCTAATTATCTCATTGAGATGAATCTAACTACTACTATTGTGTACAAGGGCACAAAATTTCAACACAAAAAAGTGTACCATTATAATACACCATTACAATCATCTTGTAATGATAAATCCAATGACAACTAATTTTCAAAAGGTAAAAAAAATTCAGACTTAAGAGAAGAATAATTACATACACACAAATAATTAGTGAAAGAGTAGAATAATATGACTGAGCCACTTTGAGGGGGAAACCTCCATAATAATGAAATAAGAATAGAATTCAGAATATGATGATCAAAGACTAACAATTACCTCATACATATACTCTAATTAGCCATGGTTATTCCATAGGTCAACCATACTAAGAACATTGATACATGTAATAAGCTAATATGAAGATGTGTAAGCCCCAAGTTAGCCACATATATCCTTAGATGAACTATAGGTTAAAGGCATAGAAAAAAAACACAAAGTATGAAGTAAAATAGTAAAAATGATAATCATGCATGAATAAGTGGAATTGATCTACATATGGAATTTATAACATCATCATATACACAAGCTTATGTATGTAGTGATACAATAATGTTAAAGTGAGTACATAACTAAAAATTTGTGCAATAGAAGGTACTATAGTAGAAGCAAAAAGGATAATCATAGAGTGATAAAAATCAACTAAAATATGTCCTGAATGGACTTTTTGTGAAGAAAACAAGTTGAAGAAGGCCAATCGATATTTTAAATTTGAGATATTAGATCCTATTTTCAATGGGATAAGTACACTATAATTGAAAATATTGTAGTTAGTGTTTATCTATAAATGTATGATTTTATCTATGTAAATGTTTCTTGGTCTAAGACAATATCACCACTTGTAACAACATATGAAAGTGACAACATGTATGTTTTTACACTCACTCAAGTAAAATTTGAGAAACATATTTGATATAAAAATATAAATTGAAAATTACTACATATATTAAAGCATAAATCAAGTGATGCAAACAAACTACACATATCATGCATAGGTCATGATTTTTATAATTTTTAAAATATTTTATTTTATTGTATTTTTAAATATGTATAATTGAATAAGGAACATACTAACCAATGACTCTAGCAAGATCCTAATAATCAATAGGTCCTATATATAACATAAAATTATTGACATCTTGTGAATCAAAAGTATCATGTCACTGTGAAATATCTAGTCTTAATTAAAAACCTAAAAGCCGTTTGGCTCTGTAACATAAGTGACATTATCATGGTGATAATATGTAATATGTTTTTAATATTTTTTAGCATGGTGAGATTTAGGACTATTAGGAACTTAATGTGTAAAATTATATATTTGGGTTAGTGTTCATTATGTCCAACTATTAATTCCTTGTAATATTAATTTACGACATGATAAAGTATAAAATTACTCTCTAGAATTTTTGACACATCACAGATTGCGTGTATTTTAAAGGATATGTCTCCTTGGAATGTTTACCACTTGATTATGAGTTATATGAATAGGTTAATAATTTTTATGTCATTGAACTGATGTCTACTATGTGGGATAAATAACCTTTGGTTAGTTGGGGTATTCATATGGAATACCATAAACTATGATAACCTCATTATAAAAATTGTATTTGAAACATATGTATACTATAGAAAATATTTCATGAAGTTTTTTATCTAAGTACGTCCTAATAACATATTGAATACTCTTGCACTAGGTACTACTATGAACTTGGTGGTTGCATGTATTCGACCAACCTATAGTGGTTATGTGATCTCACTAATAAAACTCTAAAACTCTCCATTGAATCCCTTTATTATAGATTTTTGATGAATTATAACTATATCTTTGTTTTCAAAATGTGATATAAGAATGATAGCACACATATTCACAACTGAACCATTATAAACCATCACACTTGTATAAGTCGATGATCAATGTAAGCTCAAATAAATAAAGAGTGAAAATCAAACTCATCATCTACTATATCATGTTATGTGTACGTCATATATGGTATATATGGTGATGAAACATGATGTATACCCATAATTAAATTAAAATTATGTCAACCCTCTATATGAGGGTGATAAGAAGTTGTCAGATGGTGTGCATTAAATGTGTAATAAACCTCTAATTTATATATTACTTATTGACCCATATGCTTAGGGAAAGTAACAATAAATATATTCATTTTTATAGTCTTTCTTTTTTTTCCATGTTAATTTCATTAAATTTACTCGCACCAATGATATTATCATCTATAAAATATCATATCTTATGTATCAAATTGATGCATCTATTGGTAGTATGCCTTTGTGCTCTATGAAAATCACAAAAATTATTTTGATCAAAGATTTGAGATTATTGTTTTTACTCATATAAACCTATTTAATGGGATGTATTCATATGAGGTGACATACCAATAAATATTTAAGCACCTTATAGAGAACTTATGGAAATTTGGTAATTATCTCCTTGGAGGAGAGGATAACACAATATGTTGATTACATTCTAGAACTACATTTACTATTATCTTTGAATCAATCTAATTTTAACTTGGATTCACTTTGTATGGTGTCTTATATTATTTTTATGAATAGTAAAAAGTGGGTTGGATACTTTACATTATTAATTTTCAACAATTTAACCTCTCATTCCCTAATTATGTGACATAAATCAGTAGGTGATAGAAACTTATTAAACATAATATATTGATGTAAAAGTGGAAGTAAACTATGTTTGGCTATCTTTTATTTAATTATTTACCATAATATTTTTAAAATTGGATAACAAGGTCTTAAATTGTAATACGTAATTTGCAATAAGCTCATTTGATTCTTGTTTAAGTTGAAAAATATAAGCAAATGCAATATCTTCACTTATGTTAATTATGGAATGTGAAAGGAATAATTTTGATGAATGATTGAATGCATGAACTTAATAATATGATAAATCATAAAACTCTATTAGAGAATAATTTTTAAACTCTTTCAAAATAACTTGGACAACCACCTATCATTGGATGCATATTATAAACATGTTTAGTAAAATGATCTAAAATTATTCTTTGGGTCACCTTTTCCAACATATAATGTAATATTAGGTGTCAAAAAACTAGTTGGTAAAATATCAGTTGAAATATATTGAGCTAATGGATTATGCAGTAAATTTTATGATTCAAGCATATTATTAGGTTTCCCAACCTCTTTCTCCAAATGTAACACCTTAGTCTTTAGAGATTAAATGTTTTTCATAAGGGATTCTACATCAATAATATAATTTGTGTTAACCAAATGTGGTGAAAAATGTGACTAAGGATTCATGTATCGATCTTAAGAAACCCTTGGGTTTTTCAAATAATATATGATTGTTAAAAGTTATATTCAGTGATGTAGAGATAGGTAAGGAACCCATAATATATTTTGAATGATATTATTATAATATTAAGGTTTCTCATGGATATATTTAAAAAAAAATTAACTTGAATTTATTAGGCTATGGTAATTAATCACTAACAAGTGGAACTACATATTGATTCTCATCTTTAGAATAATTTTTTATGATTATATTGTTCATTATCTAAAATATTTTCGTGCAATTCTATATGTTTATCTTGTTAATTATTATCTTAATATATTTATATACCCTTGATCTTATTCATGTTATGTGCTTTATGAAAATAAATCTGAGTATGTTCGACTTGAGTACCACTTAGACTAGAACTTATTCTAAGAAAGGTATAATAGAATTTATTAGATTATATAAAATATGAAATATAAAATTTAAATATTATTCTTAACAAATAATATACTAAATATTAAAACCCTAACACATCAATTGGAAATAATGAAAGCAAGGAAATAAAGCTTGACATCTTTAAATGTTAGGGGTTTCAAATATTCAGTAATAAACATGTTCACTAAAATTTTATATCAAAATTGAATATTAAGAGAGTATTAATACAATTATGAAAAAATATTGAGTAAAAAAAACACATAATATATACAATAAATACACATGATTGATTTGAAACTTACTATTTTTATAAATATTCTAAAATGGGAAAGTAATAAGAAATAGATGTCATAACTAGTACTCACATATAAAAGAGTCCAAAAATGATTTTGAAATTGAAAGTGAGGCTATGTAAGGTTGTTTTTAATTAGGAACAAGGCTTCATGCTATCCTAGGACAAGGTTTCACTATTTGGATAGGGCAGCTTGCACTATTATCTATAGGATGTGCCAACATACTTTAGACTTTTTGTCATCTATTTATATTTTTATTAGTGTGCCTTTTACATGTATATCTTGTGTATATTAAAACATATTATATTTATTTTGGGAGCCCATTTATGCCTTTTTATTCACTCAAAACATTATCTTGATGACAAGGAGAAATAAATACTATAAAATGGGGGCAATGAGAAAGGGGATGGGTTGTGCTTGACCTTAACACCCCATGTGTTGAGTACTGCCTACACACTAGTACTGTAGATAGTGTTTAAACTCCATGTATTAATCCAATGTTACTATGTTGTATGTAAAATACTAGTGAAATGTTATATGTTTGTGTATTCATAGTGTAAGTATGTGCTTGAAACAATGATTTGTGACCTTGGTATTGTAATCAAGCTTAGTTTAGGGTTATTTAGCTTATATGTAATTAAAATTGGGAATAATATTTGTTTTCATCTTAGTGTTTAGTTAAAATATATATTAAAATTTTTAATTATGTGAGCCTCTCACCATCTAATGAACCGATGTGTATAAAATGTGCTTATGTAATGGTATTTTAGGGGTTTCCTCAAAATTGGTTTGAAAAATGTGTGGGATTACCCATTGTAATAATTTAATTTGACAAAATATCTATTAATTAGTGGGAGGATGAAACACACATATTCAAACACTATAAATATGTGGGATTGACCTAAAGGAGTAGTTTCATCTCCAAAATAGAGATAATTAAACTGGAAGTATGAATTAGTTAAATATAGTGAGTTTAGACTACTTGTAATGAGGAATATGACATTTAGTATCAAAATTGTCTAAGGATATATGGCCTTCTCAGATAATTAGAGGAATATCAATTTAAAACTATGGAATTGAGCATAAGTAAAGTGTGTATAAGGAATAGTCACAAGTGCATTTATTTAACATTAAATGTTAATTTTAGTGTATATGCATACATTTATACACTCAATAAAATAATGTCACACATTAAATTAAGATCCACTCAAATCACACTCAAATATGAGAATATAATAAATTATAATAAAACAATGAAACATAGAGCATGCCAATATAATCTACACTATCAATTTATTTCAATGACTTCACATAAAAAAGTAGCATATCCATTAAATGTAGCAATGTAAATAATATAATAAATTGAAAGGTATGTAGCTCATAATGATAAATGGAAAGGTATATAAATATATGTCCTTAAAAATGTAACCTATGGAGTGAGATGCCTCTAGTCTTGGCATGGCCTGTAGGTATAAGAATCACCTACATCTTTGCATCCATGTATCATATTAAAGATGAATTCAAACTTTCAAACTTAATTGGTTTATTATTTTGTGTAATAGATGAATTCATATTAGTTTTCTTGCTTATAATCCATGTATTTGAATATTTTATTTTATCAAGGGCCTTAATTGGATTTTTTATTTAGAAGGTGATGTTCCTACATTAAATTCTTTATGTTGGACTTCCTTATTATGATAAGGTGTAATTACATCACTTGAAGTTGACTTATTGAGATCAATACCATAATTGAAATATCCATGTAAAGTCTCTCAAAATAAGGGTACTAATTAAAGATGTATCTATCTTTAAGTGGAGGCATAAAACCCTTGTTAAAGTTAAACATATTTTCCAAATCTAAGGGTTGATACATTAAACATAGTAATGTATTCTTAAATCATAAAATTTAATCTTTAATAATTTCAACATGACCTTATTTTAGGATTTTGAGATGTTCCAATGTGTAATTACTAATCTTTTTATTATTAAATTGTGGTAAAAATAAACCTCCTATTAATTCTTAAAGTAATATAATACATAAATCATAATACTATAGTACCAATCTAAGGAATCTTATTCTAAGTTTTTGTGGAAAGCTCTAATAATATTCTTCCACCATTTTAGCATTTCTAAAAAGAAAGCATATATTTAGTCAAGTGGCTAGTAGGATATTCATGGCCAGTAAATGATTAGAACTTGGGAATGAGAATGATTTTGATTAATTAGAATTAAATATGACTCATGGTACAAGTTTTCTTAAGAAGATGTTATTATTCATATTAGCATTAGATAATCTAGATTGTAAAGTGAGAGAAATAAATTGATTTTAAAGGTCACCGATGACATGCATCATAGAGATTATATGGAGTGTAGGAATAGTAGTGATATAATATGATTAATTCATTGATATTAACCAAATATATATCCTAAAAATATTTACAATAGATACATCAAAAATATAATTCTATTACTTGGAATCACATTTATAGAAACATCATTACATAGTTGGAATCACACTCTACGAAAAAATCATTGAATAACTTGGGATTAGCATCACATTTTGGTTCCAAATAAAAAGAATAAATGTTATCATAATTGTTTTTAAATAAAAATTTCATGTAAATAGATATTATCCCATTCAATTTTAGGAGAAGCAATACTATGATATTTCATGTGAATGCAGGAGAGAGAAACCTCATATCCATTTTCATCATTTTTCATTTCAAGAGAAGGTAAAGGAATATCACAATTTTTACAAAATAACATAATTTTTGAATTAAATATAAGATAAAAGAACATAATGGTTCACTTCAAGAGAATAAATAGTATTGCTTATAGTTGAGAAAAAAAAATGTTAATATTTCAAATGACTAGAACCATCATTGAATTTATAGATATCATTGTAAGGAAAAAAATCATGAGAATATATATGTGTATCATATATCCATGGATTATTAAATATTATTTCTCAATTTGAATGATATAAACATCAATAACTACATTATGTAAATAATTTATATAATATTCATGTCCTGATGTGTGATTAGAATGTATAAAAGTAAGTTATTTTTAAAATTATTTTAAATAGAGATAGAGTTTAAGAACCTTCATTCTCTCAGGATAAATTTCTTCTTTAAAGACTCAGATATTATTCAAAATGTTATATAGCTTTGTGGTTGCACTTTGTACACTATCTAAAGTTTTCTAAGGGGCATAGATGATATATCTATATATTAGTTATTTTTTTTCTTCCTCCTTACTCCTATAAATCTCCTTAATTTCCTCTCCATCCCAATCCACAATAGATAAAAAATACTTTATATACTATATAGGGTCATTTGGATTCTTTTTATCCATTTTTGCCAAGGTAAATAGGTTTCTCTTTGTTCAAACTTTATTTCTTCTCTTGTACTTATGTTCACCACATTCCTCTTTATCACCATTTGAATTATGCCACTTCATTTATAAAATTAGGTAGAGATTGTGGGTATCTTGGTGAGGACCAATTTTTGTCTTTCATCTTTTCATCCTTGTATCTCTTTGACCCATTGGGGAATACTAAGTTCCCTTTCTTCTTCAGTTTGGATTGGGTATTAAGAAGTAGTGGGTGGAGTGATCATAGGAGGGGAAGTTATTATTTGAGGTGTTAATAAATAATTTATTTGAATATGGAATTAGAATTATGGATGAATAAACCTCTTTCATCTTGATGTTTCCCTTTGAGGGTGATTTCAGACACAGTCAATTCCAAAGTTTTCACAATTATAATTATGGCTGACTATACAGGTGCATATTATGGTAATTATAGCTCCAATTGATCTAAAGATTTTAGGGAGACTATTAGACCTTATGGATCAAAAATATAAAATAAAACCAAAATTTCAAAATAGACTCTTTTATTTAGAGCCATTATTTGGACTAATGTTTAAAGAATAGAAGAGTTAATTAAACTTGAAAATGGTGGAATTTGAATGGAAAGTGAATAAATTATAGATGGAGTATCTATATTATTACTTCAATAAGCAAAAGAATAAATTACCTTATTGATATTTTATCTTTCCTCTTTAGTGATGATCCGTTGGCTTATTGCTCCAACTAGATTTTCTTCTTCTTGTAAGCTTCCTAGGTTTATTGCTTTGGCCTTTTCTAGATTTTACTCCTCTATCTCAAATTGGGCTCCTTCCTCACTTGACCTTGGTTTTGTTCTCTTCATCGATTATACATTACCTTAGTCTTCATCCATTGGATAATCCACTAGTGATATCACATGTCCATGTTTTTTCCCTCTACTTCTTCATCAAGCGATCCCTTTGGTGTAGAAAAACCTAATGATAATCTTTCTTATAGTTGTTGGGCCTTGAATAAGGTATTAATTACTCTATATTTCCTTTCATAGGTGACTATGGAAGGAATAAAGGATGACGGGGAAGGTGAAACTATTGGAGGAGCCACATTAATAGGAACTACCACTATCAATGATAGGTAAGGAATAATAAGTGTAATATGATGGAGCTAAGACTGGATGGATATGGACCTTATTGTGGTGATTGAGGAGATGGAAGTATGGATGGGAGATATGTTAATGAATATTATAGGAAATCTAAGAGACTTACTTTTATAGTTATTATAAGTGGAGGGATATGTGCCAAAGATAATTTTCTTGCTTGTCTATCCTGAAGAGGTGTAGTTCTATAAATTTTAGTGGTTGTGTTTAGGGCCATTGGTGATTTTAAGCATGTTATCCCTACCCTACCATTTCATTTGTATTCTCTTTGATACTATCTAGGTAATATTGAATGGCCTAAAAAATAATCATTAACATTTATTTATCCTTCATGCAGGTCCAAACTTTAAAATCATCTAACGCATTCAAAAATATACCATCATTGTCATAATCCTATTGACCATAATTAATATTCACCCCCTTATTGTCCTCTAGGAGTTGAAGACAACTTATAATTTTTATTTTGAGATTCAATAACCTGAATTAGGCAACCTTTAAATTATAATGGGATCTTACTTTCCCACTTGATTAAAATGTGACCTTACACAAACAAAACCTACCCAATGCTTAAATAGGTCTTATATTAATAAGTTTGATTCTTGAGGCCAATACCCTCATCTACATTATTATATAATTAGCAGGAAATATCTTGTTCATCCTTGTTTTTCTAGATGTGGCATGTTAAAAATAGATGGGGTGCCCTTGTCCCTTTAATTCTAATTATTATACAATCTAGATAGTACTATTAATCCTCTATATTAGTTATGAGTCATATAAAATTATCAGATATTCTGGGCATCTAAGTTCCATGAATGTCTTGGTAAACTTGAAGATAAATATTCCCAAAAATCTTTGTATTCTCATTCCTAAATCAATAGACAAAGAAGAAAGAATAATCCTCATAGATCATATTATCCACATACACTATAGATGGTTGACATAGTTCTCTATAATCACTATGGACCATCAAAAGGAATGCATTTAATAGATATGACATGATATAAAAATTGTCATCAACTATCCTTTGTTCATGTTTTAACATATGCATCATCAATCTAACACTTTTAATCTCTCTTAGGGAAATAATTTTGTCAGAAGTCATTAGAATATCCAACAACGGGACCCATTCCACTTATACATAATTAATGCTATAAAATCGTATAATTTATTCAAAATAGCCATTTATAATCTAATACCAAGCTAAAATTCAATGATATTATTAGAGTAAATGCCTCCTTTGGGGTTCAATCTCTAGCCTTTCACTAGTCATTGCTTTAATTTTCCCTCTACAATGTTGTGCTCAAGCCATAAAATAATCCAAACTTGGCTATAGGAAACCTCATTACCTATAAGCATATTTCATCTCTTTAATTCCCTTCTAAAAACATATGTAATGACATTATTTCCTTTTTTTATTTGCATGTAATCCATAAAACAAGTACTGTTGAAGAAAAACTCATGAAGTAAATCAATACATGGAATTACCTCTAGTTTCATAGTCACTTGATGGAGCCCCATAATTTTTATTGGAATAAATTAATAAATGTATTTATTATCTTCCTATGATAGATAAAAAGTGAAAATTATGATGTTTTTGAATCAAATATAGTCTAGATGGCCGAATAAGAGTATAGTTTTATTGACTTCACCCAGACTTGAAATCTAGGGATCTTTTATTTATTATAATGTCTATGTATTTGATGTTTTCAAAAATTGATTATATAAAAGGAGCCTGGATGAATTTCATTCTTAGAGATTCCATTATGGTAATCATAAATTATGTATTTATTTGTTAAACTATTTGGATTCTCATATAGATTATTTGAAGAAATCTAGGTGTAGACACCGAAAAAGTGTCTACCCCTTGGTCGACTCCCCCTTGGTCCCCTTGGTTCACTTCCAAACATTCCTAACCCACACACTTATTAATTTAAAATAAATTAACTATTTTAAATTAATAACCCCCTTACCACATCACCCATGACACCTCACCCCACCTAGGATACCTCTCCTCAGATGCCTTCCTCACCCCATGCCAAATCTTAATTGCTTAAACCCCATTTCATCCCTCCCACTAGCCTCTCACGCTCATTTAATCTGCCTTCGACTATTTTCCAATGACAATTAGACCTGGCAGTTGCAAGAATGGGCAAAAGGCTAAAAATAGCCTCTTTTCCCATTCTTCAGCTGCTGATGTCGGTCAGTATTGGCAGACACCGGTGGTATCACTAACACTGGTTTCTTTAAAACTATAATCCGACCACTGTTCCCCCCCCCGTGAATGTGAATTCTATTCCTCTAGGGTTCAAGCTCTCTCGCTCCTCAACTTTTTGTAGGGATTAGCACTCTCTAGGCTCAGAGGTTCTGCACCAATCATTCCACATTGGATTGAAGATTACACGACATCTCCCGCATCAGACACAATGGAAACATACCTCCTGTACTTCTACGTCTCCACCTATAGCTAAGTATTTCTACTAGTTTTTATTTCATTGTCTTTTTAATACACTAACAATCAGCCCACTGCCCATTTCCAAGCATTCTTGACACAACCCAATCTGCTCTTCTCTGAGAGGTTGAAGAGCCTTCTCTCACCCTTATCTCCTTTTTGACAACTTACCCTCTCCCTCTAACCCTCTACAGACCTTATTAGTCTCCCTGCAACCCTGCACAGACCTTTTTACCTCTCAAACCATTCTATTGACCAAAAATAGACCTGAAACTCATCCAAAGCTCCATTGCCCTAACCGACGCCAGCCATCAACCCCATTGCCCCAACTGACGTCGACAGACTAACCGATGCTGGCAGACTTGACCAACTGATGCCGGCAGACATACCGATGTCGGTGACTGTGGAAGACAGATTGCCAAATATGGGTATGCATTTGTCTCTTTTTCTTTTGTTCAGTCTTTTATCACTTCTTTTCCTAACAAAATTCTTTTCTTTATCAACCGGTGGACTATCACCCTTCCAGGAAGTCTTTGCACTTCTGGGATTAAGCATTGCTTGGCAGTCCACTACCTACCTATCTAACAGTTTTCTTGTTTAAGTTTCTCTCATTTACAGGTGTCATCCTCCATAGCCAAAGAGGAGCTCCTTTAGTCATTTGGATAATAGTGCACAAACTTCATCTGGGTACATACAAACCCCTGACCATTTTATCTTAGTTTCTTATTCTCTTTTGAATGTGAAAAGAGAAAAAAAGTTAGAAACATTCTGGCACACCTGGTGGGACCCTAGGATTTTTCCTTGGGTTCATCCTTTTCTTCTAAAAAAAAAATTTTCATATAGGTGCATTTGGTCTCTTCTTGCATCCTTTTCCTCTATCTCTTCCAAAAGACACTATTAGCAAAGTTAAAAAGAATCCTTCTTTTTCTTTCTTTTCTGCATCTTAGAGTAGTAAAGCTCATACTCTTTGAACTTTTCTCCACTTGTCTGCATCCGAACACACATTTCAATTTGGGATTAAAATCTATTGCATCTCATTTCTGATTGAATGCATATTTAGTCCACACATCTAGTAATGAGAACCGCATTATGAATTAATCGTAGCACACTTATGTTACACAACCTGACCACTTTCACAATCAAACATCTAAACACACCTAAGATAAGCTCTAACTAGGATTTCATCACCTAGCAGATACCTTACCCTTCCTGGTAATCCCACTTAGACTTCGCTACCAAGGGGAGAGCCCACTTTATTCCCTAGCAGAGTATAAACTCTAGGGGAAGTATATACTGGCTAAGCGGCCCAACTTATCTTAGGGATCGTGAAGTGAGGGGAGCTTGATCCTTAGCACCAGGCCACGTACAAAACCTAACACAGACTCTTGAGCACCAAAACTAACCTGAAACCAACCTTAGACTACTTCTTCTAGGACCTGTTCTAAAAGCCAACTTCCTAAACACACTCTAAGGCACAAGCCAACAAGACTCTAAAAATTTATTCTTAGGAATTTAATGCTTAGGGTCTGCTTGTCTTCATCTTCTTTTCTATTCTTATTTGGTTATTTGAGCTAGTAAGGATGTACTATCTTGCCTTGAATGGTTTTGACATGTAGTCAAACCAAGACTCTTGTTGACCATGCGAGGCAACAACAACTCCCGCCTTCACCTTCCATAACTAGTCCTCTAATGGAGTATCATTCAGAGATCGAATGAACTCCTACCCAACCAACCCTGACTCAGCCCCCTATTGTCCCTGAAGGGGACCAAGACTTTGAAAGGTTCCTTAACCTCAATGTCAAGGCCCTTCAACACTATCTCGCATGAAGTTGAATGCTAAACTCTTTAGGCAACCGAATTTATGGGATGCCAACCTCTTTAGTTGAGACAATAGTCATATGAATGGCATCTGTAATCTAGCCCATAGACACCTAGGCTATCACCTTGACTAATAACTAGACCATGACTAATCTTCTCGGTGTGGCTTCTCTTTCTATCTCTAGGCCCACTTTTATTGGGGTTTTGGTCCCCCATCAACCGCAGACTATTCAACAAACCTCTACCCCTTTCCAAAATCTAGTTGTCTCCATCCCACCTACTCTTTCCCCCATCAACACTAGGGTGGCTACGCATCCATTGGCTAGTGTTGCCACAATCCAACCACCTCTGGTGACATCAAGCCTAGTCATGCCTTCTACCTTCATGACACAACCACCCTTGGTCTCCCCATCTGTCCCAATGGCTAGTCATCAATATGTTGCGCCTATACAAGCACAACCAACTACGTCATATACCCCTCCTAATACCTTCTAATCACCTTACAATCTAGGGGGTGCCCCACCCACAAATCTGTCAACCGATCTAATCAAAATGTTGATGGACAAAATGTCTAATCTTGAGACATCCATTTCTATTTCAAGTAATGTTCTCTCGTATGACCAAATTTGCAATGAATCCATTCATCCTTCAGTCCCAATTCAGCCGTATCCCAGTCAGTGGGAGCTTCCTAAGTTCACTCACTTTTAGAGTAAGGAAGACCCACATCAACATCTATGAGCATTCAGACATGCTTGTTACCTGATAGCACATGATGATGTGTTACTGCTATGCACATTCCCCATGTCACTCTCTGGTGCTGCCCTCAATTGGTATAGCTCTCTCACCAGACACTCTCTTTTCACATTCACCCAGATGGCTCAACTTTTCCTTAACCACTTTTCTATCAATATCACCAAAAAGGTCTCAATCATAGACTTATACTCTATCAGACAGTTTGATGATGAATCCATAGCCAATTTTGTTGCCCATTGGAGAGGCTTAATCAACCAACTCTCCTTCTCTTTACCCCAACCTAAGCTCATCGAGGTCTTTTCACAGGCATGTGCCAAACATATTTCCTCTACCTTGTGGGTCCAAACATTTTTCACCTTTGACGAATCTTTCATGATGGCTAGGAAGCTTGAACTGCGTGCCATCGAGGAAAACAAAGTCAAGTTACAGAGTAAAAAACCCAACACCAAGCCCAATGACTCTTCCTCTAAACCCTCTTCTTCTAATCCTAAATCTAAGGCATTAGCAAATGTTTTAGTCATTAGACCATCGTCTTTAACAACAACCAACCAACCCAAACCATCCACATCCTAAAGTATCCCACAACAATTCCAGCAAAGATATGTGCAGCGTCAGTATACTCCACTAGGAGAGTCATACACATATGTGATGGATAAACTTGTCAAATAAGGAGTCCTCAATCTCTCCCAAATTTGACTACCCCCTCAATTTGATCGCTCATGTGCTATCCATGCATGGTATAGGGAGAATGACTTTTACAATTACCACCGTGTCAAAGGCCATGACACAGGAAACTATAAGACTCTCAAGAACATCATTCAAGACATGCTAGATAAAGGTGATCTTGTCCTAGACAACCCAAATGTGCCACCCAATCAAATCATAGACATCTTCAAACAACCCTTTTCTAATCATCCTCCTAGCCATAACAATGTGCAGACCATGGCTGATGACTCTCAAGAACATAATATATGCGCAGTCAACATGGTCTCACCTCTCATGCCTGACCAACCTCTCTCACAGTCTCAATAGGTTAGTGCACCCATCAGTCCATCACATGTGGATGAACCCTCTTCTCCTATTAGTTCTCCATTGACTTCCCTTATATTGGATGATGCCTCAACCATACCAGCACCACCATCCTCACCTTCATCCTTCTTGTTACCAATGGAGGACCCTACCCTTCCTACTCCTTAACCATAGGTAGAAGGCATAATCATCCCTGCCCTCTATCCTCTTGAGGAGCCACATTCTCTGATTCCTTCTCCACCATGAGAAGACTCTATCTCTCCACCTTCTTCGACCAAAGACGATCCAGTTATGACTCCCCCACACCTTGGGCTTGAGACTGCTATACCCAACACATTTTTGGCTCTGCAACCATCCACATCTTCTCAAGGACCAAAATCTCATCCGACATCTTCCCAACCATTCTCTCGATTGGTGGAGAAACTAGGACTTCTCCAATCAAGGAAATTGGAGCATCAAGAATTATGGGAGTGACTCAAAGCTCCTCATCCTACCCAACCTGTCTCATCTCGTGCCGCTGACCCCCTTATGACAAAATCTCCCAAAGTCTTCAACACGGACCAGACTTCTACTTCTAAACTTTCAGAACATCAACCATCCACATCAGAACATAAACCCTCATCCACCATATCAAAACCAATCAAGTCACCTGGTGTTCACCCCGTCACTAACCTCACTCACCTGCAAGTGAAGGTAGACTTGAACCTTGCCTCACCCAATAGTAGTCCTTAAACCAAACCAAAGAAGACTACTAAACCATGGCAGCAAACTCCCCCTCCACTGTCACCATTGCCCTCCATTTTGGGCCCTCATCCTTCTACCCTAATAGGAGTGCTCCCTACTCCAACCCCTAACCAAAACAAGTTACCTCCACTACTTCCTTTACCTACCACAAGCCTACCACCTCTAAAAAATTTGGCACCTCTCACAAAGAAAGTGTCATTTTCCCACGTGGCCACACCACCAACCCAAAAGGTGGTATAGAAGCCTCCTTCAACACCTCCCAAGTAAAATTCATCAACACCTCACGCATCAACAAGCTCAGACCCTTTAGTGGGTTCATACACTTTGATATTGCGCTGACTTTTGCAAACCTCTAGCATAACCCTTCTGCCTATCAAACCATTCCAACCGCTCTGGTCAAAGCCATCCTAGTTTGATGATACTAAGATTTGCCTATATCATCTCACATTGGGACATAATATCAAGAATTGATGTGCCCTCAAAGTTGTCATTCACCAATACATGGAGAAAGACACCCTTCTTCTTGAGGACACTATCGATAGACCTCCGACACCTTTCTGTATCTCTCAAACCTCCTCACCCTCACTAGCATCTCATCAACAGACCATGGTTCCTTCACCTCTTTTGCGACCTCTCTTTGAAATTAATGCCATCCACGTAATCACTAGGTCACAAAAGGATAAAGCAAAAGAAAAAGTTGCTATTCCTTGTACCTACCCTTTTGTCAAACCACCTCAACCACCAAAACCCAAAATTTCCATCCTGGGTGCATCCCAACCCTCTTCTTTAGGGGCAATCCATGACTCTATGTTAAAATAGCTTCACCAAACGCCCATGAAGATGACCTTATATGACCTCATCCAAAGCTCACCCCAACATCAACAAGCTCTAATCAGAGCCTTATAGGCAGTAGAGGTCCAACCCAAAGACCCCCAACCATTAGCAGCCCTAGCCCACTCATTATCCCCCATCGCCTCTATCACTTTCAACGATTCTAAAATTCCTACCTCTAATTTGGAAGATCAGGATGTTGCTCTTTCATCATAGCCTATGTTGATTAAACCCACATTAAGTAGGTCATGATTGACAGAGGCATTAGCATTAATATCATTTCCACCTATGCCTTTGATCAATCAGCCCTCCCTAAGAATTGCATATCAAAAACTGACACAATCCTTCGATCCTTTAATGACACCACTACTACAACCATTGGCACCGTCGTCTTTCATATTCATGTCAGCCTGTGCATAGTCCTAGAGCTCTTCTACATCATCGATGGAGAGTTCTAGTATAACATGTTGCTAAGATGACCCTAGATCCATGCCATGGCGTACATTCCTTCTACACTACACCATTGTGTCAAACTTAAAAATGATGGGCAAGTCCATGTCATTCCTGCTGACCCATCCCATTTCAAGACTTGTAACATGACCTATCGACCAAATGACATTCTCATTCCTCTCAAGACACCAACCCAAACACTACCTCCATCTGCAGAAGCCTCAACTAGTATGCAAATGGTGGTCGCCCTCACATCACCTTCTCAAGCGACAACCAAGGACCCCATGGAAGATATCTTCCAATGACTTT
This sequence comes from Torreya grandis, assembly GCA_037957365.1. Classification (NCBI taxonomy): domain Eukaryota; kingdom Viridiplantae; phylum Streptophyta; class Pinopsida; order Cupressales; family Taxaceae; genus Torreya; species Torreya grandis. Next base: position 482,906 of record JARHVA010008293.1, read on the forward strand.
CACTTGGGGAATATTGCTTACTTACCTTAGACATGTTCCAGACTCCGCAAGAGTATGGATATCTTCAACATAGTCCCAACTATGACCATTGGATCAGAATGGTCGTTCCTTATGGTCCTCCTAACCTTTGAACAAATCTCATCTATGGGGGGTTAGATCGAGCTCTTACTGATGGGAATCCTCTCTCCTCACCTCAACCATTCACATCAGACTTCTCCTTTCTTGGCAACCCTGCCTTTGTTCACACCTACCTTTATAGGTGTGCATGGAAGGGTTTTGGCTTCAGGTGCTACAAACAAGGCTCCCATCAGCCCATCGAACCACCTAATGATGACAATGCCAAGAAATGATATGGCCTAGGTTTCCCAAACCCACCGAAGCCTCTACAGACCCTTGTCCCAAACCCACCTTAGACCAATCTTTGTCGAGCTTGCCACTTCCCCCATCTTCACCTACAGAGTCGGTGGTTTCCATCCCCACTAGTTTTTTTTTGCATAAACACCATCCGCTTGGAACCCCTAACCTATCAACTCAATGGGGTATCCAGGTCTCTCCTTCTCATTTATCCCAACATGATAGATGATGAGTCATCAACCATCAACACTGTCCACTACATAGACAATGATGCCATTCTCACCTACATGGGTGCTGATGACTCTTTCATTCAGCACTCCATCCCTTTTGAAACATAGGTTATGTTAAATCAATTGACCATTGACATTAACCTTCCATCTTCTGATGTTCCTCACGTCTTAAAGATTGGTCAATCTTTAGACACCCAAGAGTAGATCAACTACACCAAGTTTCTTTCAGACCATAGCAAGGCCTTTGCCTGGACCTACAGTGACATGCCTGGCATCGACCCCAACATTGTCATTCATAACATCATCACAAACCCAGAGGCTAAGCCTGTTAGGCAAAAGCTTTGAAAGATGCATCCTTGAGTTGTACTTCTTGTTAAAGAGGAGCTTCAGCATCTTCTCTCTGTCTCTTTCATCCAACCCATTGATTATCCATAGTGGGTGTCTAACATCATCCCTATCACCAAAGCAACTGGGGGGATCTGAATCTACACAGACTATCGTGACCTCAACCTAGCCTATCCCAAAGATGATTTTCCTCTTCCCAACATCGAGCAACTTGTTGATCTCACGGCTGGTCATGAGATGCTATCACTCATGGACAGGTTTTTAGGATATAACCAAATCCTGATTGCACTAAAAGATCAGCACAAGACTACCTTCATCACTCCATGGAGGACTTTCTGCTATTGGGTCATGCCTTTTGGCCTAAAAAATGTAGGCGCCACATATCAACGTACCATGACTTACATTTTTCATGATCTCCTCCATAAAATCATGGAGGACTATGTGGATGACCTACTTGGAAAATCTAAGCTTCATCACAACCATTTGACCATCCTTAAGATCATCTTCTCTCACCTCCTTTAATATAATGTCCCCCTTAACCCCAAGAAAATGCATCTTTGGGGTCCTCTCAAGAAAGCTCTTGGGGTTCATCATTTCTCTCCATGGCATTGAGATAGATCTTGCTAAAATCTAGGCTATACTCGAAATGCCACCCCCAAACAATCTCAAGCAACTCCGTAGTCTGCAAGGGAAGCTCCAATCCATCCATCACTTCATCTCGCAGCTTTTTGACCGCTGTCAACCCTTTCATCATCTCCTCAAGAAGGACGTCTCCTTTAAATGGGATAAGGACTACCAAGAGGCTTTTGAAGCCCTCAAGCACTATCTGGTCTCTCCACCAATCCTTATTCCACCTAAAGATGACCAACCCTTCTACCTTTACATCTTAGCAACTAACCATTCATTAGGTGCCATGATTGCGCACCGAGATGAGTAACACTGTGAGCAAGTGGTTTACTATATAAGCCAAACACTGGTCGACTATGAAACTCGGTATACTCATACCAAGAAACTTTGTTTGGCGTTAGTCTTTGCCGCTACCAAGCTCCATCATTACCTTCTCAATCACAAAGCTTTTGTCATCACTCACACCGACCCTCTTAAATACATGCATTCCAAGCCATACCAAAACTAGCATATGGCTTGTTGGCTCATGCTTCTTGGTAAGTTTGACTTGGACTTCATCCAACAGAAATCCATAAAAGGGCAAACAATCACTGCCCAACTGGTAGATGCCCCTCTATCTGATAATTAACCTTCTTAGTGCAAGTTCCCTGATGAATCTATCACCACACTTTCGACCGATGACACATTCTACCAAATGACAATGTTCTTCGACGGCTCCAAATGTCAACTCAGTGGGGGTGCAGGGGTCATCCTCATCCCACATGAGGGTGAGCCCATGCCCTTATCTTTCAAACTCGACTTTGAATGTACCAATAATATGGCTGAATATGAAGCCTTAATTTTGGGACTTCAAACCACCCTCTCTTTGAGCATCAAGACCATCAACATCTTCGACAACTCACAACTTGTCATCAATCAAATCAACAGTTCATATCTTTATAAAAATGAAAATTTTCAAAGATACAAACACTGTGTTGACACCCTTCTAGCTTCTTTTGACCATTACCTCTTGTAGACTATTCCTTGATCTATGAATAAGTTTTCTGACACCATGGCTTCTCTCGCCTCGCATATTCTATCTTCATCAAGAATTTTTGTCACGGTGCATCGTGTGCCCTTGCCTTCATAAATTTCTCCTAACATAAACCTCATCAACACCATTAACTCTAGTCCATAAGATGTTTGGTATAAACAACTTGTGGACTACTTGTCTCATTCTATCATCCCTTTCGATCTCTCTAGTAATGCACGATGGGATTTCATCAAACGCATAGCTCACTATACCATGCTAGGGGGTCTTCTCTACAAAAGAGGTTTTAACGGCCTCCTTCTTCACTATCTAACCTCCACTAAAGCATCTCTACCATTAAGTAGGTCCATGATGGGATCTATGGTAGACACTTCATTGGTAACTTGGTTGCCAAGTGCATCCTTCACTTGGGCTATTATTAGCCCACTCTTCATCAAGACTGTAGTGACTATGTTTAGCATTGCATCAAGTGCTAGCAGCACGCTTACTTGCTTCACCTCCTGAGCCATGCTCTGCAAGTCACTCAAGATTTTTGGCCTTTTTCACAATGGGGCTTAGATCTCATTGATGAGATTAACCCTCATTCATCTCTTCGTCATCAGTCCATTATCACCACCACCAAGTATTTCACTAAATGGGTGGAAGCTATTCCTCTTGTCTCCACAAAAGCTGACAAAATTGTCGACTTCATCAACACCCACATCATCTATCACTTTGATGTCCCTCACAAAATCATCACTGATAATGGCAAGTCATTCAAAAACAAAATGGTCCAGAAACTCTGTGACTTATTTGGCATCAAGCTCAGCTTCTCTTCGCCTTACTACACACAAGCAAATGGCCAGGTTGAGGCTTCCAACAAAATCTTAACTAAAATTCTCATGAAGGTGGTCAACGACACTAGAAGGGATTAGCACATTCACATTCCCTTCACTTTGTGGGCCTACCACACTAGCATCTGAACCTCTATGGTTGCTACCCCTTTCTCTTTAGTGTACAAAACAAAGGCTGTCCTACCTCTTGAAGTACAGATCTCATCTCTCCACATCTCTCTACATGACATTCTTTCTAATGATGACTTTTGTCAAGATCGCTTAGCTCAACTTAAGTTACTTGATGAACGTCATCTTACTGCCCTCAACCATCTCCATGTCTATCAAAATTGCATCAAACGTGCTTATGACAAAAATATGTGAGAATGAGATTTCAAAATTGGAGACCTCATCCTCAAAGAAAATCAACATGTGACCAATATGGAATGGATTAAATTCAGCAAATTTGCTCCTAATTGGCTTAGACCTTACATCATCATGCACAAGTATGGGTCAGGGACTTATCATTTATCTCCTCTTGAAGGCCAACCAGAACTTGAGCCCCTTAATGCCTTGCATCTGTAACCATTCTACTATTATTCTAGTACTCATTCACTTGACATTTAACTTGAGCTCATCTATTGAGCAATCCCTGTCATTTTAATCCTCATTCCTTTCAACCCTATTCCCCTAAACAAACCCTTTGTAACCCTTTTATAAAGTATGGATGCTTTGTCCTAATAAAAGGGAGCCCTTAAACTTCTATAGTCTTTTCCATGACTCAAAATTCTATCAAAAATAAATTGAGATGTCAAAATATCAAAAGGTCACAAATTCAAAAGGCAGACTGCTCCCTCAAAGGATAGCTATACTATCACTGTTGTAGCTAATAGACTGCTCCCTTGAAGGATAGTTATTTAAATCCCTCATATATATATAAAGAAAACATATAGATCACTCCCTCGAAGGATGGATATGACTAAAATCTTGCTACAAATAACACTCTCTCAGAAGCTTCCCACATTGATCAGCTTCACAAATGACCACAAAGCAAAATGACATCTCTATGTAGACTTCCCGTATTGATCAGTCTGCTCAAAAAAAAAACAGGGTCATGGGCTTGACTTGTAGTCATTTTTTGGGTCTCGTATAAAAGGGGCAAAGTTATCCCTACTCAAAAGGGTTACCCTATCCTACCCTATCACATCACCTACTCAAGGGACTTCGAGCTCATTTTAATGTCAAAGTGATTCGATTACTTCTCTAACACAACCAATGGTCAACGACGTAATGCATGAATGGGGCTTTTGGTTTGAATAACCCCTATCTATGCTATCATTCTAGTCCTTGTCAATGAAAGGGTGAAACACTGCCTTTCACTTCCTCTATACCTTTGGTCACATTCAACCAAATCATTTGCCGACCACATTCAACCAACCAAACCCCTTTTCAGACCACTATTTTCTACGGACACCAATACACATGGAAACTATCGACCATAAAATTTATGTCAAGCATAAACCATTACTTACTGAAGCATAAATAGACTCATTTTATTTTTAGCATACCTTCATCACCTAATATGGACAATTGCTAGGGATGAAAAACCCCAACCAATGTTACAGACTACACCATCATTTCAAGCATGTACCATCAGACATATAGGAAGTGCTAAATCATTATCATGACCAAACCAATCACATCAACGACTTTGACCCTTCCTCCCTTCCTTGGGAGAACTACATTGGCTTGAGGCCCTAACAATAGGGGTTATGTAGGCAGCACTCAGATTTCATGACATCTTCTGGGGTTAGCTCGGCCACATTCGTTTATTCATCTATCTGATGGATAAGCCATGTTACCTTTGACCATGACTTAACCTCATCCAACCCATCCATAATTGACCCTCTTCCTCCCTTTTAGGGAGAACTACATTGGCCTGAGGCCCTAACAATAGGGGCTATGTAGGTAGCACTCAGATGACATGACGTCTTCTGGGGTTAGCTTGGCCACATCCATTTGTTCATCTACTTGATGGACAAACCATTTCACCTCTAACCACAACTTAACCTGACCAAACCAGCCTATCAACCTAGCCTGAACTACATTGGTCTGAGGCCCTTCCAATAAGGGTTATGTAGGCAACACTCAGATTGCATGACGTCTTCTGGGGTTAGCTCAACCACATCCATTTGTTCATCTATCTAATGGAAAAACCATATTACCTTTGACCATGACTTAACCTCATCCAACCCATCCATAACTGACCCTCTTCCTTCCTTTTAGGGAGAACTACATTGGCTTGAGGCCCTAACAATAGGGGCTATGTAGGTAGCACTCAGATGACATGACGTCTTTTAGGGTTAGCTCAGCCACATCCGTTTGTTCATCTACTTGATGGACAAACCATTTCACCTCTAACCACGACTTAACCTGACCAAACCAACCTATCAACCTAGCCTGAACTACATTGGTCTGAGGCCCTTCCAACAAGGGCTATGTAGGCAACACTTAGATTGCATGACGTCTTCTGAGGTTAGCTCAGCTACATCTATTTATTCGTCTATCTGATGAACAAACCATATTACCTTTAACCATGACTTAACCTAACCCAAACGAATCATCAACCATTTTGCCTCCTAGTCTAAACTACATTGGTCTGAGGCCCTTCCTACAAGGGCTATGTAGGCAGCACTCAGATGACATGATGTCTTCTGGGGTTAGCTCAGCCACATCTATTTGTTCATCTATTGATGGACAAACCATATTACCTTTAACCATGACTTATCCTAGCCTAAACCAATCATCAACCATTTTGCCTCCTAGCCTGAACTACATTGGTCTGAGGCCCTTCCAGCTGGGGTTATGTAGGTAGCACTTAGTTGACACGGGGTCTTCTGAGGTTAGCTCATCACATTTATTCATCTATTCATCTAATGGACCAACTATCTCAACTCGACTTGACCAACGACCTTCGAGATCATGCCATCTCCTCCGACCATGGCCACTTCCAAGATAACATTGTCTTGGTTGTTTATGCATGTATGCTACCTCATGAATGGTTAGCAAAATTGTCTGCAACCCACATTTTGACCCTCACAACTATTGGATCACGAGCAAGTTGATCCCCACTACTTGTGACATTTTCATATTTTCCAAGAGCACTTCCTGAGCTTGAGATACTTGGAACATGATGACCATTGGAGCTACAGCTTGGATCGAATAACCTAATTAGCTACGACTAAATGTTGGGGCCTGATTATTTTGATTTTAGCATTCCTTGACCCTTGACCTATGACAATTTGACTTGACCATCTCGTGAAGTGGTATGCATGCAATCTCAACTATTATAGTGTTCACACTCAAACTTCACAATATCCATCCACTATCTATCAAATCGGCACCCGATTTTAGGTTCCCTTCCCTCGACTCCCACTTTGAGGGGGAATACCTCATCCCATAATTGGGGAAACCTACATTCATTTTTGTCTTGTAGTTCATTAGAACAACCAACAAGACAAAAAAACCTCATCCCATACCTGGGGCAACCTACTCCTGTTTTTGTCTTGCAGTTTGTCAAGAACAACCAACAAGACAAAAAGGGGCAAATGTAGACACCAAAAAAGTGTCTACCCCTTGGTCGACTCCCCCTTGGTCCCCTTAGTTCAATTCCAAACATTCCTAACCCACACACTTATTAATTTAAAATAAATTAACTATTTTAAATTAATAACCCCCTTGCCACATCACCCATGACACCTCACCCCACCTAGGATACCTCTCCTCAGATGCCTTCCTCACCCCATGCCAAATCTTAATTGTTTAAACCCAATTTCATCTCTCCCACTAGCCTCTTGCACTAATTTAATCTACCTTCAACCATTTTCCAATGACAATTAGACCTGGCAGTTATAATGATGCAGGAGCATCTACAAAAGTTTCAAATTCTAGTGTAAAAAATTCAAATTTTGGTTTTCCCTCCAAATTGTGAGATTTCAAAATTTCACCTTCAAGGTAAATGTAATTATCAAAAAGTGAAAGTAAAAAGGTGAAAAGTGATTGTTAGATTGTTGAGGAAATAAAGGGGAAATGGTTGAAACTATTTTCAAACTTAGTAAATTGTTAAAACTTAAAAACATTCTTTTGTTGCCTTAAGCCCAATTTGGGCGTAGAAGTTGGAAGAAAATCCTTGAAAAGAAAACAAAGAAGAATTCATTAAATAGAGAGGATGAGAAAAGAAGGAGGATGAGAGGGGTGTAGAAGAGAAGAAGAACAGAGAGGAAAGGTCCTCTCATGCAAGGAAAGAGAATGGAATGAAGAAGAGAGGAGAATTAGTGAGGGAGGACCTCACTCAAGAAATGGTAAAGGAAAGAGAAGGAGCAAGTAAGAGAATGTGTGAAGAAGCAAATAGGGCTTTGGAAGCCATGGAGTATTAAGATTGAATCTGGTATTAAATTTTAAGTCTTCTAGTTGATCAAAAAGAAATGAATGTATTTATTTCATATATGGTTTCTTATGAATTTTGGTGACAGGCCTATATATATATATGAGTATGTGAATGTTTATGATGGTTTTATATAGAACAAAGAAGAAAGACTGGTTATTTTGTATGTGGGAACAAGTTTAAATTATTATTATTGTGACCAAGAGGTCTTAAGTGCTTTGAATATCATTAAAAGCCTAAACAAGCCTAAACAGGGTATTCGGGCCTGTATACTACAGCCCACTGTCTAAGGGAAAACCCATGTGAAAATGTTTGCATAAGGTTCATTTTTGACATTAATATAAGTCTATAATGCAAGTATAAATATAAATGAAGAGTAAATATGCTTAGAAACCCCTTTAATGTCCAAAAACTCCACAGTTGGAATTCAGGCCTGTAGGTGGCAATATACAGTCAGTGATAAGACATTGAATGTTTTGCATAGTAGATTGATTGATAAACTCATCCCTTGATATGAGTATGAATGGGGAGGTAATTTAGATGTTTACATGTTTGAATATCACCTTGAAAGGCCTATTTATCATTGTGTTTAAGAAACAAATCATGAACCCTGTTGGCTGTCATAAAAAAAATACAGTCAAAAGACACTAAATTGTTAAGCAAAGGAAGGTACATAGGGTTGATATGACTTGGATGATTATTGGAGAAGGTGTAGGGGGTTAAAAAAGACCCTATAAAAGTGATTAGAACCCTTGAAACTGTGTAGAACACACCCAGAAAAAAATAATTAGCTCGCAGCCTGTGACTGTCATGGGAAAATTCTGAATTAGGTTCAAACCCTTAAAATGAGTTTTAATGCTTAAAAACTCTTGAAACTTTGTAATCTGAACCTTGATGATGTTATCAAAATTTTTGAAGTGGTTTCAAGGTGATAAAGTACGGATAAGTATGGAAAAAGTCAACTATCAAGTGAGACCTAAGTGCATGTGAAGGGAAGAGTGTAGGCCAATAGAGGCAAAGTGGATTTCTCCAAAGAAGTTCCCAAAAAAATGATTGATTCACCTGTAAGAAGATAATGGGTATCTGGAATGGTTCTTTTTTTGATTAGAAAGTCTATACATCACTCTGGACAAGACATTTTGCACAAAAGGAGGGCTAATTGGAACAGGGTCTAAAGAAGAAAGTACAAATCCGTACAAAGTAACCTCAGGATATTTTTCAGTATGTTATAGAAGAGCTTAATGGGTATCCAAAAAATAGTTTTAATTTCATGATTGAGTTAACTAAAAAGGAGTTATGGCCAATAAATAGGGAAAACAGGGCTACAAGGAATGATGAACTAAATAGACCTGTATATGAAGTTAGCTCACAATTTGATGGTTAAAGAGTAGTGTAAGATCAGTTTTCATCATTTGGTATCAGAGCTTGAAGCTCTTGGGAATTGGAAATTTTTTGATGGCTATGATTTCTAATGAGTTGTTACAGGATTTGGCAAGAGGATCAACAGGACAAGTGCTAGAAGACCCTGGGGAGAAAAGGTATGAATAATTGTGCTATTTGATTTGAGTTATTGTGTTAAGAAGAAATCAAGTGAAGAAGTTATAGGTGAAGAGAAAGGCAGCCAAGCCATTGAGGCTTAAGAAGAGAAGAAGCCAAGGAAGGCTTAGAGAAAAAGATCCAAGAGGAAGCTTGGATAGCTTGCCAAAAGTCTAAGGTGAAACAGACTTAGGTCAGGTAAAAGATGAAGTTTGAAAAATTGAGAAGAGAAGCTTAGAGAAGCTCTAGAAGAAGAGCAAGTGAATGCTCAGGAGAAAGATCCAAAGCAAGGTAAGCTTGGATTTTTAATTTGTGTTTGTTAAAGAGTTGTCTAAAGGATTGCTGCAAGATTGAGAAGAAGATCAAAAGACTAGGATGCAAAAGGCCTAGGTGAGATCACGTGGATTGTCAAAAGACCAGTCAAGGAGAAAGGCTTGGGTGAGACAAGGGATCAAGAGACCAAGGTGGAAAAGACTTGGGTGAAGATCTCAGAGATGGAAGCATTGTTGAAGGCACTACAGAGTAGCAAGGTACTGGAGGGCACCAAGAAGAAAGCAAGCATCAAAGGTATGAACAATTTTTTAATTGATAAAGAGATTTTTAATTTGAAGAGAGAGTTAGCCAAGGTTAAAGATGAATATGAGTCTTGGATGCAGATGGATAAGCAAGCATGGGTATGGCCAATGAGGAGGAGGTTGAAGTGGCCTATAGATCTCCTAGTGAAAAGGAGAAGAAGGCAAAAGAAGATTGCCATGAAGAGAGAAGCCCATAGAGGCAAGAGTATGAGAAGGTTGCCAAGTGAGCAGCAAGAGGAAGAAGTTGAGAAGAAGGTTCTCATTGAGGAGAACAAGAGTAAAGAAGAGAGAAAAGATGAAGTGCCAGGAAGAGCACTTGAAAAGATGAGAATGTCCATTAAGAGGATACTCATGGAGACATTATGGTCTCTTGTTTTTGTATTTAATGCTGTTTTTGAATGGGTAAGTGCAGGTATGAGCAGCCTTATGAAGGTCAAGAGAAGGGCCTTAAAGAGTGAAGAGATTGGTGCAGGAGAAAATAGCAAGTGCACAAGTGAATGTGCAAGAGAGAGAAGAGAGTTTGTTGTTGTTGATAAAGAAGAAGAAAAGATGCATTGGTTAATGCATGAGAGAGGAGAGATAGAAGATGAAGATGAATTCCAAGATGCCATGGAGTACCTTGAAGAAATAAGTGGAAAACTATGTACAAAAGAGGATAGTGCAATCAAAGAAGTCATGCAAATGAAGGAAACCATGAAGCAGCCCATCAAGGAGGTAAAGGTGAATTATAGTATTGATTTTTCTCATCCACTTAATTATGGAACAGCTGTTAAACAGGTTGCAAAATTCCACAAGGAAGTAGTGGAAGTCCATCATCATGCCAATGAAGAAGAGGGTATAGAATATTATGATGACTTGAAAAACATTCCAATAGAACAAAGGAAGGAAACACACCTAAGGAAAGTGAATGCAAGCAAGGAAACTATGAGGAAGAGTATGGCTAAACATCAAGCCATTGAAAAGGTAAAAATAAGTTCAAATTCAGATTTTTCAAATGCATATAAGAGTAAGACTACTGCTGTACAGATGGAGATGAAGAAGATTAATAACAAGCCTTCAAATCCAGCAATAGACCATGGCTATGTGATACCAAAATGGCTTAAGGGATCAGCAAATGTAATGAAAGACACAAATTTCAATCAAGATGATGACTCAAGCAATAAGCAAATACAAAGCATGAAGAAAGAGGTAGAATGCAAAGTGAGCAAGACCAGCTATCAAGCAAGACAACATGAAGATGTCAAGGAGCAGAAATTGGTTGGTAAATTGAACAAGTGTCATCCTAAAGCTATGAAGAAGGTATGGATGGATAAAGGTGAGAAAGAAAACTTCTCACAGAATAATGAGGTGGAGCATGACGATACAAATATAAAAGGTAAGTCAATCACTTACAATGAATGGGATAATGAGTTGTTTGAAGCATTTAATGATATGTTTATGGAAAATGAGGAATGGAAAGTAGCTATGAAGACTAATATGCAGCAAGGAGAGAGTTCCAAATGGATGGATGATGAGGAAAGGGGAGAGTATGCAGCAAAGCAAACAAGATGGCTTCAAGAAAAGATTGAAGAAAGCAAGGAGAGACAAGGTAAGGGTGTTTCAATTGTATTTGATGAGTCTATTGATGAAGAAGTTGATTTATTTGAAGACAAGCTAAGAAAAGATGAGATAAGAGATAAAGGGCAAGTAAGCCTTGTGAGTGATCAACCCAAGTTTGATGAAGAGAATAGTGAGATAGATGAGATCTCACTCAAAGTAGAGTTGAGAATGATAGAGGAGCTGTTTGGTAATGGTGAATGCAGCATTGGGAAGAGTGAGACAATACAAGAGCAAAGCAATGAGACTAAGACAGTTTTGGTCAAGAAACAAGAGCAAAAATGTGAAGGTAGCTAAGAGGCTTCATGGCCTAAAGATTTTTATTCTAAGGTGGCTTTGGATGTTTTGTATGCAGGTATGAAGGTTGCTGAAGTGAATGACATACATGAGCCATTGGAGAAGCTCATGAACCAAGAAGAACAACAAGAAGATCAAGAAGACATGTATGAAGATGAAGAAGCATGGAAGTGGGAGATGGCAGCTGAGAAAGATATGAGGAGAAGAACATACTAGAAGAGGAAGAACAGCAAGATGAAAGACAAAGACTATTCCAAACAAACATAAGCATTGGTATTGACAACAAGACCGTGGGATCCAGGTATACAAGTGAAGACTAAAGTGAGGAGGAAGCATGACATTTGAACTAAGGTTCAAATCTTTTCTAGAGGGAGAGTATGATGCAGGAGCATCTACAAAAGTTTCAAATTCTAGTGTAAAAAATTCAAATTTTGGTTTTCCCTCCAAATTGTGAGATTTCAAAATTTCACCTTCAAGCTAAATGTAATTATCAAAAAGTGAAAGTAAAAAGGTGAAAAGTGATTGTTAGATTGTTGAGGAAATAAAGGTGAAATGGTTGAAACTATTTTCAACCTTAGTAAATTGTTAAAACTTAAAAACAGTCTTTTGTTGCCTTAAGCCCAATTTGGGCGTAGAAGTTGGAAGAAAATCCTTGAAAAGAAAACAAAGAAGAATTCATTAAATAGAGAGGATGAGAAAAGAAGGAGGATGAGAGGGGTGTAGAAGAGAAGAAGAATAGAGAGGAAAGGTCCTCTCATGCAAGGAAAGAGAATGGAATGAAGAAGAGAGGAGAATTAGTGAGGGAGGACCTCACTCAAGAAATGGTAAAGGAAAGAGAAGGAGCAAGTAAGAGAATGTGTGAAGAAGCAAATAGGGATTTGGAAGCCATGGAATATGAAGATTGAATCTGGTATTAAATTGTAAGTCTTCTAGTTGATCAAAAAGAAATGAATGTATTTATTTCATATATGGTTTCTTATGAATTTTGGTGACAGGCCTATATATATATGAGTATGTGAATGTTTATGATGGTTTTATATAGAACAAAGAAGAAAGACTGGTTATTTTGTATGTGGTAACAATTTGAAATTATTATTATTGTGACCAAGAGGTCTTAAGTGCTTTGAATGTCATTAAAAGCCTAAACAAGCCTAAACAGGGTATTCAGGCCTGTATACTACAGCGCACTGTCTAAGGGAAAACCCATGTGAAAATGTTTGCATAAGGTTCATTTTTTACATGAAGATAAGTCTATAATGCAAGTATAAATATAAATGAATATTAAATAGGCTTAGAAACCCCTTTAATGTCCAAAAACTCCACAGTTGGAATTCAGGCCTGTAGGTGGCAATATACAGTCAGTGATAAGACATTGAATGTTTTGCATAGTAGATTGATTGATAAACTCATCCCTTGATATGAGTATGAATGGGGAGGTAATTTATATGTTTACATGTTTGAATATCACCTTGAAAGGCCTATTTATCATTGTGTTTAAGAAACAAATCATGAACCCTGTTGGCTGTCATAAAAAAAATACAGTCAAAAGACACTAAATTGTTAAGCAAAGGAAGGTACAGAGGGTTGATATGACTTGGCTGATTATTGGAGAAGGTTTAGGGGGTTAAAAAAGACCCTATAAAAGTGATTAGAACCCTTGAAACTGTGTAGAACACACCCAAAAAAAAATAATTAGCTCGCAGCCTGTGACTGTCATGGGAAAATTCTGAATTAGGTTCAAACCCTTAAAATGAGTTTTAATGCTTAAAAAATCTTGAAAATTTGTAATCTGAACCTTGATGATGTTATAAAAATTTTGGAAGTGGTTTCAAGGTGATACAGTACGGATAAGTACTGAAAAAGTCAACTGTCAAGTGAGACCTAGGTGCATGTGAAGGGAAGAGTGTAGGCCAATAGAGGAAAAGTGGATTTCTCCAAAGAAGTTCCCAAAAAAATGATTGATTCACCTGTAATAAGATAATGGGTATCTGGAATGGTGCTTTGTTTGATTAGAAAGTCCGTACATCACTCTAGACAAGACATTTTGCACAAAAGGAGGGCTAATTGGAACAGGGTCTAAAGAAGAAAATACAAATCCGTACAAAGTAACCTCAGGAGATTTTTTAGTATGTTATAGAAGAGCTTAATGGGTATCCAAAAATAGTTTTAATTTCATGATTTAGTTAACTAAAAAGGATTTATGGCCAATAAATAGGGAAAATAGGGCTACAAGGAATGATGAACTAAATAGACCTGTATATGAAGTTAGCTCACAATTTGATGGTTACAGAGCAGTGTAAGATTGGTTTTCATCATATAATAATGAGTAGAAATCTAAAAATAGCCTCTTTTCCCATTCTTCAGCCACCGACATCGGTCAGTATTCGCTGACACCGGTGGTATCGCTGACACCAGTTTCTTTAAAACTATAATATGACCACTGTTTCCCCCCCACGAATGTGAATTCTCTTCCTCTAGGGTTCAAGCTCTCTCACTCCTCAACTTCTTGCAGGGATCAACGTCTCAACAACACTCTCCAAGCTCAAAGGTTCTACACTAGTCATTCCACACTGGATTAAAGATTGCATGACATCTCCCGCATCAGCCATAATGTAAATAGACCTCTTGTACTTCTGCCTCTCCACCTACAACTAAGTATTTCTATTGGTTTTTATTTCATTTTCTTTTTAATACACTAACAATCAGCCCACTGCCCATTTCCAAGCATTCTTGACACAACCCAATCTGCTATTCTCGAAGAGGTTAAAGAGCCTTCTCTCACCCTTGTCTCCTTTTTGATAACTTACCCTCTCCCTCTGACCCTCTATAGACCTTATCAGTCTCCCTACAACCCTGCACAAACATTTTTACCTCTTAAACCATTCTGTTGACCATAGACAGACCTGAAACTCATCTAAAGCCCCATTGCCCTGATCGGCGCCGGCCACCAGCCCCAACTGACATCGGTAGACTAACCGACGCCTGTAGACTTGACCAACTGACGCCGGCAGACATACCGACGTCGGTGACTATGGAATATAGATTGCTAAATACATGTATGCATTTGTCTCTTTTTCTTTTGTTTAGTCTTTTATCACTTCTTTTCTTAGCAACATTATTTTCTTTATCAACCAGTGGATTGTCACCCTTCTAGGAAGTCTTTGCACTTTTGGGATCAAGCATTTCTTGGCAGTCCACTACCTACCTATCTAATAGTTTTCTTGTTTAAGTTTCTCTCATCTATAGGTGTCATCCTCCACAGTCAAAGAGGAGCTCCTTCAGTTGTCTGGATAACAGTGCGCAAACTTCATTTGGGTACGTACAAACCCCTGACCATTTTATCTT
The DNA here is from genome assembly GCA_037957365.1 of Torreya grandis. Lineage (NCBI taxonomy): Eukaryota > Viridiplantae > Streptophyta > Pinopsida > Cupressales > Taxaceae > Torreya > Torreya grandis. Next base: position 498,097 of record JARHVA010008293.1, read on the forward strand.
AGTTTCTTATTCTATTTTGAATGTGAAAAGTGAAAAATAGTTAGAAACACTAGGACTTTTGGTTGCTTGTGAGCTCAAGATTGCAATGTTTGATTAATGGCTAGGTAACATTTCTTTGCTTAGATTTCACATATATTGTTCAAGCATGTGCCTTGAATGCATAATTAATATGACATCAATGCAAATAATGGTCTATTTTATTTTTTTCCTATTTGAATTTTGATTCACCAGTCAGCTTTAGTGGGTTTTCTTGTTTTCCAAATGGCAAAAATATTGATTAATTCATGTGTGTCTATTTATCCATCTAAGACAAGTGTCAATCTCTCACATATCAATATTTTGCTTAAATGTTGAAATCATTTGTGTATTATAGAAACACATATATTTAATCATAACACTTGTTTATTTCTCATTTTCCTAGGGTCTTCAAACTTTTGATCTTGCTTTATATGCTCTAGGGCTATGAGTTAATGGAATTAAGCAATGTGGAGTTGTTTTGGAGCTACAAGAACTTGGAGACTTGAGGCCACAACTATTTGGAATTTTAAATATGAAAATACATTTAGAGGGATATGGTAATTAGGATTTTGATGCATGTCATGATATCAGAGCTATGGAGACTTGAAGTCTCAGCACCATGAGTCCATGAGAACATTAACTTGATATTTCTTGATGTAAGAACATCCTGTAAAACATATAAACAGGTCATTGTAAGTAGTGTAAAGTGTTTTAAGATGCATTTATAGTATAAATAATAATTTATTAGTCATTTTAAACTTTTTAAAAGTCATTTAGGGTCTATTTGGAGTTTCCCTCTAAAAGACAAAATCTAAATTTTCAAATGTATTTGTGTAAACATGTGCTCAAATAAAAAAAATTATGTTTTATCAAGAGTTATTAGGATGCTTAGGTGTTTGTGAAATTATTTAGTAGTATTATAAACCTTATTAAGTGTCTTAGTAATATTCAAGATCAAAAAAGAGAAAATGTCATTGTCAAATCTCTCATATTAGGCCTTTTCTATCTTAAGGCTGAGTAGTTGAGAAAAATATTCAATCAATTTGGGACTTCTTAAGCTTGGAGAATATTTTAATAATTTTTATAAGCCTCAAAAGTAATAATAAAGAGATGTAAAATAGAAATTTCAAGCATAAATATACAAAGTTTTGAGCATATGAGGAAGATACTTCTAGAAAAATAGAGTCTGGCATGATAGTCTATGAGGTTTGTGTATAGTTTGTTTTTTTATATTATAAATAAAGAATATAATTGTCAAAATATATGATAATTGATATTTATCATTTAAATAAATTTAATTCTAAGTGTTATAATGTGTTTGGATGTTCTTTTTTGTCATTAGAGTTTCAAAACTTTGTTATACCCTATGTTTTCTATAGTCATTTGAACTCAATCAACTCAAAACATGTATTAAGATGTGCATGGGTTCTATAAAAGGATTTGAAAAGGTATTATAATGATTATAAGATAATATAAAATAAATTTTATGATAAAAAACTAAAATTTTCATGAAAAATTGATTAAGAGCTCTTAGGCTAGAGGAATGCAAACAAACTCTAGTTTCTAGTAAAATGTGAAAAAATCAAGTTTTAACACTTAAAAATTCTCCAAACATGGTATATAGTTGTAAAAAAGATTCTATAATATTATTCAAGTGATTTGAAGTTTTTATCAATTATAAAAAATGTTGTACAAGTTGATTGTGTGGAAAAGATACATTATTTTCTATGTATTTTAGATAGTGAGGAGGTGAGTTTGACCAAAATCATCATTTTTTAGTTTGGAAAGATAATAAAAAGGTTGGAACATCATTTTTATGTCTGAGAAGACATATCATAATATTAATTTTCCTTTTTTAAGTGTTATTTTGTGTTTGGACCTACTAAAGGCCAACTACACCTAAAAGACCAAAATTGAGTTTTGAGGTTTTTGTGTAAATTCCTTTGAGTGAGAGGAAAAAAGCTTATCTAAGCATTGAGTAATCCATGAAACACCTACACACACACACACACACACACACACACACACACACACACACACACACACACACACACACACACACACACACACACACACACACACACACACACACACACACACACACACACACACACACAAAAGGTATTATCAAAGTGCATATTGGAAATGGGAATACTTTTTTTTATTAGTTTATCATAAAACCCTAGGGGGGAGGTGTGTTATTAGAATAAAAACAATATTTGGGAAATATATATTTTGAGCTTCACATGTGTGTGTGTGTGTGTGTGTGTGTGTGTGTGTGTGTGTGTGTGTGTGTGTGTGTGTGTGTGTGTGTGTGTGTGTGTGTGTGTGTGTAACTCTGGAAAACATAGAAATATATATTTTAAGTGTGTTTATTATACCTAATTTGATGAATAAAGGTTTAGGGTTCCATGAATTTATTATCTATAGAAGTATCATAATAATGAAAGTTGATTAATTAAATAGCTTATTGTCAAACATAGAATAAATTAACCTTAGAGTTGAACGGTTGAACATAATTACCCTCTATTGAGAGTTAAACCTGAAAGATCTTTTAAATATCTTGTTTATTAGAAAACTATTACATAAAGTTTGAAAATATATCAAGTTATGTGTTTATGACTTATAGTGCAGTTGAAACTTGGGGTATATTCTTTTAATTAATATTTCCATGTGAAATATTAACTAGAAATTTAAAGGATCGATTAAAGTTAGTTTAGCAAAATGATTGCTCATAAACCCCAAATATAAACTGATTATGAAACTAGATTACTTATATTTCAAGAAAATGAAGCTCTATATTTCTCTAACTACAATATCCAAAAATGTGTTCTCACATATTTTATAACTACTTCATTAGTTGACTTTATATGTTTAGTAGTTATGATTAAAACACTAAACCATGGTTTAGAGATTGCATAGCATTAGAATACTTACATGTGGTTCACATTAGGATGTACAAGTACTGGTATATAAGAATTATATATATAATTTATTAGATGATTTAAATAAGTAATTAAGCTTCATAGGAATCAGGAACTATAACCTTTGAAAAAATCTCCTAAAAGCAAATAAGTCAACAAGATAATGGGTTATCTGACTCAGTATTAGTAATGTGAATAACTATTAGTCATATGTATTCAATATGGAATACTTATATAAATTTATATACTATGAGTGTGTTAAATGTATAGTTATGCTTAGTGCATAATGGTGTATCATGATGCATGTTTTTAAGTTGAGATATCTTGGTATGTTTTATGCAGAAAGTATCCAGGTGGTATAATATTTTACAGTTTGTTTGTTATTATCTATATAGACAAGTTGAATATTTAAATTAATAAGTTTGGTTTATGTGTTGTTATGTAATTGGAAATCTATGATAGTATGGGATATCATAGAGTACTATAGTATAAAAGTATGGTGTACATAGGTGGTACTTACTATAGTTATTATACCTAACTCATATCTACATTTATTTGTATATTATATAAATACTAGTTATTGTTGTGGATAGTGTGTGTTTTTATAGTTGGTAGACTTGTGTATGTGTGCATGCCAAATCTAAGAATCTATCAAATGTTGTGTTGGAATGTTATTTTGTTCCATGGGAATGATGGCATGTTTTGTTATATATAGTTACTTGTATAATGCTTTTGTTTCCATGTGTTTGAAGCTACTTCATATAATTGATTATGGAAAATTGATAATTAAGTATTCAAACATTGGATTAAGGTAATATAGGTTACTATATGGTGCAAATAATTGGAAACCAATTATATTATTTGAAATGTATAGTTAAATTTTATGTTTGCCTAGGTGGTGTATTTGTAATCATTATTTCTAATATGGGATATAATATAATAAAATATTCATGCGTATTCTAGATGTAATTAATGTATGTTGTTATTAATCCTATGTATAACATGTCATAGTAGGATGTAATTTGATGAATCTTGTGATTTAATTTGTATTTGATCAATCTACATTGCTAATGTGGATTAAGGATTAAGACGGACTTCACTATCTTACTGACATTGTAATGTTAGATGAAGGTGGTCCTATCTATTGGTGTGTATGAACTTGATATATGTGTGTGTGTGTGTGTGTGTGTGTGTGTGTGTGTGTGTGTGTGTGTGTGTGTGTGTGTGTGTCTGTGTGTGTGTGTGTGTGTGTATATACATATATATATATATATGTATACATATATATATATATATATACATACATATATGTATATACATATACATATATATATATATATATATACATATACATATATATATATACATATATATATATACATACATATATATATATATGGTATAAAGTATGTTTAGTGAGACTTTATCTTTTCATGAGTGTGGTTCACATGTTAGTGCAATATCTTTTAATAGAAGAGATTTATATGATACACTATGTTTTTAGTTTAGAATCATACATCACATAGGTACTTGATAGTCTCTCTAGATTCTTGTACCATCACTATCTACCCATATGTGAAGGGAGGGCCATTCATAGATGGGATTAGTGTATGAAATTATTGGTCTATGGTTGGTATGGAAAAGTGCTCAGATGATGCTCTCCCTCCCCACAATAGTACTAATATTGAGATGACACTTGAGATTTACATAGACAATAGAGAGTCCAAGGAACTCATGCTCCAAGGAGCCAGGTATCTAAATTATGTAGATTATGTTAGATTGAATATTACTATTGAGTATTATCATGAAGAATTATAATTACTTATTATTAAATACTAATAATGGTGATTATAGAGTTGTATCAACTGTGGTTGAGTTATTCCATTACTTTATATATCCATTTTATGAAGCATTGTCATGGAATTAGAGTTTTATGATATAAGATGTAATATTTACTTATTATTATCACTCAATTATATATGTGATCTCTATTAGACTCTCAGGATGTAGTCTACTTGTATATATGTGTTTTATCTATTTATTTATTTTTTTATATAGTTCTATGTCTAACCCATTAGGGTTGTTACACATTTGTTTATAGAGGCTCAATATGTTCCAAGGTGGTCAAGGTGAAACGTGTGCTTTAAAAAGGCCTAATTGCATTAGGTCTTTATTAGGCCTAATGGTGATTTTAGTCCTTATGAGTGTTGAGAGACTTATGCAGTGGTTGTTTCTCCTATGAATTTTTTTTTTAATCTATTCTAATGGTGATCCAATTATGGATAGTTTTGTGTCCAAAAAAGGTATGTGAAAGCAAGAGTCAAGTATAAGAAGGTCTAATAGGCCTAATTTGACTAGTTAGATTATTGAGGTTGTGAATGAATGAAATATAAGTTTAGAAACTAGGTAGAGGGCTTCAAGACCATCAGAGAGGTATGTTGAATATGTCATGAATTTATAATAGTGACTTTACACATGATGAACAAATTCATATGACCTAATTCTATCAATAAAAGGGCTAGTTGAGAGAAGAGGACTAATAAGCTATTTGAGAGAGATAAAAGAGTGTGAAGATAAAAATAAGGTGATAATCATCATTTGAGTAAGAAATAGGTGTTGAAAGCTGCTCATAGGTTCTAGGTAGCTTATTTGGTGATAAGTCACCTAGGGATTGGTGTCTCTTTGTGAGTTGATGCTTGTTAAAGGCCTAGTTATGTTGGTCCTTGACTAGTGAGGTGTTAGTGCTCCTTGTGGGGTTGGTGTCTCAATAAATATTGATTCATTAGTTATAGGACTATAGTCCAAGTTGTGTTTAAATGAGTTTTATTCCCCATGATGGTTTCCCACATATCTCTTGTGTTCATATGTTATCTTTTTATGTGGATTCTTGTTTGTGCATTTATTGATGTATGTGTTTGAATGAATGCTTCATGAATGATAAGTAAAATTGAATTATTTTTTTAAGGGAACTGATTCACCCCCCCTCTCATTATATATACTTATAATAATTGGTATTAGAGTAGGTCCATTGAATTAGGCCTAATATCCTAAAGGAGATCCTAAGTAAGTGAAGATGGCTAGTCAAGCACAAGGTGGTTTTTCTACAAGAAAGGATCCATTGTTCAATAGATATAATTGTATTTTTGGAGTGTCAGGATGAGAACATATTTGATGTCTCAAGGTCGTTATGTTTGACAATTATTTTTGGATGGTTATACTACATCATTTATTTCCCTTATAGATGTATCAGATGAGAAGGCTAGTGATAATAATTTAAAAGTAAAGAATGATATGTTTTGTGGCTCATCATAAGTAGATCTTGTGAAGGTGATGGAGTATATTTCTACCAAAGAGATGTGGGACAAGTTAAATACTATCCATGAGGGAGACTCCTAGGTCAAGTTGGGTAAATTACAAACCCACAAAAGATAGTTTAAAATTATAAGGATGAATGAATATGAGACCATTACAACCTACCTATTAAGGGTTGATGAAGTGGTCAACATCATAAGAGGCATAGGTGAAGAATTAAAAGATTATACTATTGTTCAAAATGTACTAGGATATCTAACTCCTAAGTTTGGTTCTAAAGTGTCTATTATTGAAGAGATACAAGATCTAGACAAGCTAGAGATGGATGGAATTTATGGCACCCTAACAACCTATGAGATGAGAATAAGTGAATGAAGACCTACAAATAAGGAAGTTATATTCAAGGAAGAAAAGAAGTCAAAGGAGAAGAATACACAAGCTAAGAAGGTTAAATAAAATGATGTTTTTGATATTGATGTTGATGAGTTGATAGCTATGTTTACAAGAAAGTTGAAAACTAGTTCAAGTAAATACAATGGTAAATTGCCCTTCAAGTGCTTTAATTATGGATAAATTGGACACTTTGATAATAAGTTCTCTCATAAACATAAGACAAAGGATGATGAAGATCATGATGAAGGTCATGATGATGACAATAATTCCTATAGGTTTGATAAAAGAAAGAATTTTTTTAGAAATTATGATGACAAGAAGTCTTTCAAGAATAAAACAAGATTTTATACCAAAGAAGACTACAGTTCATCTAATGATAGTGAAATAAGTGATTCTAAGAGTGATAATGAAGGTTTTGTTCCTTATGTCAATGAATTTATTTTCATGGCTAAGGAATCAAGTTGTTTGAATCAAGAAGAGTCCATATGGTTTGGAGGTACTATTGGTGATTCATATGAAGAAGATGAGGTGGAATTTTAGGCTAAGGTGAAGAATGCTCTAGAAGAATTGAAGATGGTGAAAAAAGGAATAAGGAAATGAGGTATCTTGTCAAAGACTATGAGAAGCCAATAATTTTTTTTGAAGAGAGATTAAACAAAAACTCTGAGGAATAAGAAGAAATAGCCAAATAGGTGGAGACTCAAATTGAGATTATGACTGCAAGATTAAGGCTCAAGAAGAATAATGTGCTACGCGTTGTCCCCCAAAAAATATCACTCATTTTTGGGACAACATTTGAACTATTTTGGTCCTACAGACCAAAATTATCTCTTCCCTTTTTCAAAATTTGTCCTGGGCATTCAAATTCATCATTTTTCAAGCTTCTCAAAAATCTACAAACTCTGCAGTCTTAAATCTACGGACTCCATAGGAAGAGAAAATCTATGGACTCTGTAGGCCAAGTTCAATAGACTTTACAAGTTGATTTCTACAGACTTGACTTCTACAAACTCTATAGACAAGTTCATTTCTACAAGTTCAAAGGCTTCTACAGGTGGGTTCAACCAAAAGAATCAGTCTCTAACACTTGGTCATTTTAAGGATTGTTTCAGTGCCTTGGTTCAATCAAAAATATCCATCGACATGCATCTAAGCAAAGAAGGCTTGAACTGTTGAACCATTGAACCACTTTGGTTCAAAGGTTCAATGAGTTCAAAGTTCAAAAGGTTCAATGCTTTCGGTTCAATGGCAGGTTCAATCAAAGGAATGGTTCAATGGCTTGGTTCAACCAAGCGGTTCAACGCTTTGTTTCAATCAAGTGGTTCATCCGCTTTGTTTCAACATTTTGGTTCATCCTTTGGTTCAATCAAATGGTTCATCAGTCGGTTCAAGGCTTTGTTTGAACCATTGAACCAAAGCTTGGTTCAACAGTTGGTTTAACATCTTTTGGTTCAATGGTTAGTTCATCACTTCAGTTTAATCAAATAAACTATCGGCTTAAACCATCGGCTTGAACCATTTTGGTTCAAAGCCTTGCTTCAACGAAGAGGTTCAACATCTTGTGGTTTAATGGAGTGGTTCAGCGACTTGGTTCATTGGCTTGGTTTAATGTTTGGTTCAACCAACTGATTCAATGCTTTGGTTCAACATTTGGTTCAATCAAATAGTTCAATGGCTTGGTTCAACCAAGAAGTTCACTATGATGGTTCAAAGGAGTGGTTCAATACAAAAGTTCAAAGAGCCTCTTGAAGGACAAGTGTCCTTATGGAGGGCACTTGGTCAACAAAAATACCCTTTGGAAGGGTCATTTTCAAAGAAGGATATAAAGGTAAATTCTTTTAGATTTTTGTTTAAGGCATTTGAAAAATTCTAAGGCATAATTATTTCAGACTTTTTGTCTGAAGGAATTCCTTTGGATAAAAAGCCTGAAAGAATTCGTTGAAGCTACGAGCAGAAAGCTCGAAGAAATAAACAAGGCAAACGTGATATGAACAAATTTCCATGGACTTTTTGTCTGTGGGAAATTTCTGCAAACTTTTTGTCCATGGGAAATTGTCTGTGGACTTTTTGTCTGCGAGAATTTGTTCGGGGAAAATGCCCACAGGAAAGCCACGAAAGGCTGTCGAAGGACCCTGAAGGGTAGGTGCCCTTGTAGGGGACTCCCGACTGCCAAATAGAAGGACACTTCCTTGAAGCTGAAGGGTCACCTTCCCTTCGAGAAGATGTAAAACAAGAAGCCTGAAGGCCATTCAAAGACCACCCAAAGGGCAGATACCTTGCGGGGAGCTCTTCTCGACCCAAAGTGGATCATTTATTAAGGACCAAAAGGGTAGATTATTTCCAAGTAAGTGCCAAAAAGAAAAGTTGAAGAAGGACCAAGGGATGACATGCTTGAAGACATCAAATTCAACACATTGAACTAGCCATTGAAAACATAGTGACAGGCGTGCGAACATCAATTTCAAAGCTCATAAAATATTTTTTGATCCTTTGAATATATAAAACTAAATGCATTCATAGACATCAAGGCCAAGACTAGCAAAAAGTGAGAAAAGAATAGAATAGCAAATTAAATCTAGGACCTGATTTAATTAACCAAAAAAGGAGGAACGATGAAGGTAGGATCAGATCACCAAGTGGACATTGAATGTTGCAAACTTTTAATAGTGTGACTTGTTTCTCTGCACTGATAAAATCAAATGGGTAAATGCCCCTAAGTTCCAACCTATCTTATTAATAGATTTCAATGCAACATGATGTGTTACTATTCCTGAGTCCTTCTTGAAGTGGATATATAAGGGACTCTCTTTTATTGTAAATGGATATCTCTTTTTGACAATTAGAATGAAATTCTGCCCAAATTGAAAGGCACTTCTGAGACTTTGAGCTCAATTTGTTGATCATATTTTGTTATTGGAATAAGAAAGCAAGTGATTTTTCAGACTTTGCACTGTGATATCTTTATTGTTGGGGAAACTGTTCTTATGTCTTTTTCCTTAATATATCTTCTATTCCTTTAATTTAACAAGTAGAATTAGTGACAACAGTCAAGAAGGTGTCCTGAAGAGTCAATTGTGGAGAGACTTTATGTCCCCATAATTGCCTTTAGTGTGTTTTCTTTTCATTCTATGTAAAGGACTTTGGGATGACTTTGTGCCCTCATTGCCCTTCGTATCTTACTCTTGAGCAATTCAGGTGGAAAATTTGTGATGCATCTCAATTTGCTGGTTACTACATCCTTTGCTACATTTTGCTATTACTACCAGGAGTATTCTTGTGGTTTGCTAAATAATACTTTTGAAAGAAGAGGAGTGTTGTCTGTCATTTCCCTTGAGTTTCTCCTTTGATTTGCATGCATCATCTCTGAAGAAAGAGAGATGGATGGTTTATCTTATCCTTGAGTATTATTTTCTATTTATATATATATATATATATATATATATATATATATATATATATATATATATATATATATATATATATATATAGCATACCTATAGGGAACCTCCCCTTGATAAGAAGAGAGATCAGTCCCCTTCTGATGTGGTAAACCTACACATTTAGATGACTAATCTTCCTACTTTGGCTGATTAGACCTATTTTGTTTATCAGTAAGCTGATCAACAAAATATTCAACCAATAGTTTTTGGTGACTTTGATGGGAATATAATATCCATTATCCATTTATAATCTATCCATTCACCTCCACACTAACCAAGAAAGAACACACAGTTTAATTCCTCAAGCTTTAACTGAAGCAAGGTCAATTCTTTTCCATTTTTTTTTCACAATCTGGTAGATTCAAGGTATACACAAAGCCAAAGGGATAAAGGTATCGTTGATCCTATATTTGAGTTGGTATAGCAAAGTGATTTTGATCTATTTCCTTCACCATCTAGTCTCCAATGAACCAAGAGCTTTCCTCCTACTAAAGTCAGATCTCCATTGCTAGATGAAGTATCTCCTTCTACTGTTAATAAATCTTTGTTAATGATTACCCCTCTGAGATTTATTATCCCTCCTTTCCATAATCTTACAATGGCATTTCAAGACCCCTGGGGTAATGATTTTAGTCCTCTCAATCTTACTCCACCTCTACATGAGATTCCATGCAGTTCAAGGAAGAATTTCTAGAAATTCTATGGTGATGGGAAAGTTCATCTTGATGAACACATTACAGCCTTCAGCATAGCTTATGGAGTAATCAGAGTAGAATTTGAAGATGTAGTAGTCAGGATTTTTATGGAGATAGTACAAGGTACTACTACAGATTGGTTTTATCATCTACAGGCTCGGTCAGTGAATGATTGGAATACTCTCAAAGCTAAGTTTGAAGCCAAATTCAAAACTATAAAAGATGCACATGCACTTCTGGATCAACTTACACAGATGAAGAAAGAGCCTTATGAGCCTATGAGAGATTTCATAGCCAAATTTGAAAAATTGAGAATCAAAATTCCTATAATAACTCGACCTACAACTGAGAATCTCAAATTCTTTTTCATTAATTCTCAACTACCTGAAGTAAGTTTTCTCTTGAGACATGATGGTCAAATAGATCTTACTTCAGCTCAACTTTTGGCCACTAAGGCAGAAGATGATTTCATCTTAGCAGGGAAAATAAGAAGAAATACAAACAGAAATAGACCTTCATCATCTTTTGAATATGCATCTATAGGCACCATTGATCCAATGGTGAAAAAGCTGGCAAATGAAGTGCTAGCCTTGAAAAAACAAATGGCACAAGGAATATCTTCTACTCCTTCATAAAGAGATATGCCAAGAAGGAAATCTCTAAATCAATCATATCAAGGCAATGCTACCAAGAATCAAGGGCAACAAAATCACCTTCCTCCCCCACAAGGGAAACTTGCCCTTGAAGCTCCTCCAACCAACTCAACAGTTGGATATTTGGAAATAGAAAATGATTTCTCTTTCCAACCTAAGTTTGAGCAAGAAAATGATGTTGATCTCCTTGAAGATGATCAAGAAGAATCATCTGGTGACTCTAACATTGGTTTCTTGAATTATCATGATGAACCTAGAAGCAAAGTAGAAGCTATTGATGGATCATATACAGTGTTTACTTGGTCCAAAAACTAATCAGTCTAGCAAGTTGATAAAGGGAAGATAGAGGAGCAACCTCAACCAATAATTACAATTACTAAGCGTGGAACCACTCTTCATTTTTAGTCAAAGGATCCAGTGAGCACCCAAAATGTAAGTACATCAATTTCACCTTCACCTTCTACTTCAATTTTTCAAACCAACCCTCGTCCCATCCCTCCTAAAACCCAAAAGGTTGAAATTATTTCTTCTATTCCTAGTCCAATTCAGCCATTTGACATAATTGATCATGTCAAAAAGACCAAAATTCAAATGTCTGAATTTGAATACTTGTAGTCCAATTCCAATCAATTGGATAGGTTGGTCCAATGTGTCAAGAACTAGACCATCCCTACAAGACAAGAGGTTAAGAAAATAATTCCTAATTCCCAAAAGAACATGCCCATTCCAGATAATCTTGTCTTTACTCCTCCAGCTGCCCCTAGGAAAATAGAACCTTTCTATGTTTCCCTGTTAATAAATAGTTATCAGCTCAACAATTACATCATTGATTATGGGGAATCTGACAATGTCATGCCTACTAAAGTAGATGAGTCTCTGGATCTCACATTGACCAAAACCTTTGGGAGATGTTTCTCCATGGAGAACAACCAAGTACCATTACTAGGGAAAATTAAAGATGCCCAATTTGCATTGGCAGCCTTTCCAGTCAAGAGAATCAAGATGATTATCTTGGTGGCTAACATCCCAACATCCTATGGCATTTTTCTTAGACAAAATTTCTGTAAGGATGTGGGAGGATAACTAAGCATGGACCTGTCTAAAGCAAGGATCCCTGTCTAAGGTGTAATGAAGATACTGCTCCCTAAAAAGGAGGCAAAATACGTGGTCACCCAAACATCAGCCCCTGCAACACAAATTCTATTTGAGTCTTCAGGTAGGGGTAATTATTTCTTTACCATAGAGGATGTTCATGTTTCTATAGATGAAAGTCTTGTAGCTAACAATCCAGGAATTGATCCAAATAAGACTTCAGGAGAATTGGTAGGGCACAATACAAGTAATGAAGGATCTTCCATCTCTAATGAAGAGAAATTTGATAGGAGATCAACTTCTGATGATGCTTCGATCTTGAAATCCAATGGCAAAAATTTTTCCACCAATGATGGATTTGGGACTATGTTGATATCTCCTCAAGGAGATATTCTTCATTCATGCAAATTGCAAGTTAACAACACCAACAACACAGTTGGATGCAAATCTCTATTGCTCAGATTGAAGATTGCTCAAGATTAAGAAATCAAACTCCTTCACATCAAAGGAGATGCTAAGTTGATAGTTTGTTAGGAGTTTGATGTGGAAAATCCAATCGTATGCTAGACTAAACTAGAAAAATAATCAATTATGGTAATGGACCATGCTGCTACAAATCAAAATCAGGCAAAGGAATCCTTCACCAAGAAAGCAAGGAGTTATTATTTCCATTTTGAAGACCACATCCTGCCATGAGACAAGAAGAAGAAAAAGGCGAAGGGAAGAGGTAGAAAATTGGTTTCCTAGTGGAGAACTCCATTCACCCATCACCGTTTCTAAGGGAAAAATGTCTTCTTACTAGTTTATTAGAATAAAGCACTATTTTCATTATCTCCCAAGAAGCAGCATCTAAAATACGTCAATTCTTGAAGTATCAGATCATTCCATCTATACATATGTATAGTTTTTAATTCTATTTTGCTTTGTTTGTTTCCTTTTTTGATATCTTTCATTTCAGGGTATCATGACTCTATAACCAAATGGTAGACATGAAGACACTAGAGATTCTAGACTCTACTCCTTTCAATTCTTTTTGTAATTGACAGAAGTTCCCCAACTGGAGCCAGTTGTTGTCCCCCAAAAAATATCACTCATTATTGGGAAAACATTTAAACTATTTTAGTCCTACAGACCAAAATTGTCTCTTCCCTTTTTCAAAATTTGTCTTGGGCATTCAAACTCCTCATTTTTCAAGCTTCTCAAAAATCTAAAAACTTTTTAGGGTTAAATATATGGACTCTGCAGGCTTAAATCTACGAACTCTATAGGCTTGAATCTATAGACTCAACAGGAAGAGAAAATCTATGGAATCCACAAGCCAAGTTTAATGAGCTTTATGAGTTTATTTCTATAGACTTGATTTCTATGGAATCTACAGATAGGTTCATTTCTATAGGTTCAAAGGCTTCTATAGGTGGGTTCAACCAAAAGAATCAGTTTCTAACACTTGGTCATTTTCAGGATTGTTTCAATGCCTTGGTTCAATCAAAAATCTCCATCGGCAAGCATCTAAGCAAAGAAGGCTTGAACCATTGAACCATTGAACCAATTTGATTCAAAGGTTTAACGAGTTCAAAGTTCAAAAGGATCAATTCTTTTAGTTCAATGATAGGTTCAATCAAAGGAACAGTTTGATGGCTGGTTCAAACAAGCAGTTCAACACTATGTTCACTTGAGTGGTTCATCTACTTTGTTTCAACATTTTGGTTCATCCTTTGGTTCAATCAAATGATTCTTCAGTCAGTTCAAGGCTTCATTTGAACCATTGAACCAAATTTTGGTTCAACAGTTGGTTCAATGGTTAGTTCATTGCTTCAGTTCAATCAAATGAACCATCGGCTTGAACCATTTTGGTTCAAAGCCTAGGTTCAATGAAGAGGTTCAACATCTTTTGGTTCAATGGAGTGGTTCATCGACTTGGTTCATTGGCTTGGTTCAATGTTTGGTTCAACCAAGCGGTTCAATGCTTTGGTACAACATTTGGTTCAATCAAACAGTTTAATGGCTTGGTTCAACCAAGTGGTTCACTATGATGGTTCAAAGGAGCGGTTCAATCAAAAAGTTCAAATAGCCTCCCAAATGACAAGTACCCTTGTGGAGGGCACTTGGTGAACAAAAATACCCTTCAGAAGGGTCATTTTCAAAGGACACAAAGGTAAATTCTTTCAGATTTTTGTTTAAGGCATTTTAAAAAGTCTAAGGCATAATTCTTTCAAACTTTTTGTCCAAAGGAATTCCTTCAGACAAAAATCCCAAAAGAATTCAGAGAAGATATGGGTAGAAAGCTTGAATAAATAACCAAGGAAAAAGTGATATGAACAAATTTCCATGGACTTTTTGTCTGCAAGAAATTTTTGCAGACTTTTTGTCTACGGGAAATTGTCTGCGGACTTTTTGTTTGTGGGAATTTTTTTGGGGAAAATGCCTATAGGAAAGCCGTGAAAGGCCGTTGAAGGACCCCAAAGGGTAGGTTCCCTTTTGGGGGAGTCCTGACTACCAAATAGGACACTTCCTTGAAGCTAAAGGGTCACCTTCCCTTCGAGAAGAAGCCTGAAGGCCATTCAAAGACAGCCCAAAGGGCAGATACCTTGTAGGGAGCTCTTCTTGACCCAAAGTGGATCATTTCTTAAGGCTCGAAAGGGTATATTCTTTCTAGGAAAGTGACAAATAGAAAAGTTGAAGAAGGACCAAGGGGTGACGTACCCGAAGATGTCAAATTGAACACAGTGAACTAGCCATTGAAAACATAGTGACAAGCACATGAACATCAATTTTAAAACTCATAAAATAGCTGTTGATCCTTTGAATCTATACACCTGAATGCATTAACAAACTTCAAGGCTAAGACCAGTAGAAGGCAAGAAAAGAATAGAATAAAAATTTGAATCTAGGACCTGATTCAATTAACTAGAAAAGGAGGAACGATGAAGCTAGGATCAGATCGCTAGGTGGACATTGGAAGTTGCAAACTTTCAATAGAGTGACTTGTTTCTTTGCATTGATAAAATCAAATGGGTAAATGCCCCTAAGTTCTATCCTATCTTCTTAATAGATTCTAATGCAACATGATGTGTTATTATTCTTAAGTCCTTCTTGAAGTGGCTATATAAGGGACTCTCTTTTATTGTAAATGGATATCTCTTTTTGACAATCAGAATGAAACTCTGCCCAAATTGAAAGGCACTTCTAAGACTTTAAGCCTAGTTTTTTGATCATATTTTGTTATTGGAATAAGAAAGCATGTGATTTTTCAGACTTTGCACTATGATATCTTTGTTGTTAGGGAAACTATTCTTATGTCTTTTTCTTTAATATGTCTTCTATTCCTTTAATTCAACAAGCGAAATTAGTGACAGCAGTTAGGAAGGTGTCCTGAAGAGTCAACTATAGAGATACTTTGTGCCCCCATAATTTCCTTTTGTGTGTTTTCTTTTCATTTATGTGTAAAGGACTTTGGGACAACTTTGTGCCCTCATTGTCCTTCATATCTTACTCTTGAGCAATTTAGGTGGAGACTTTGTGTTGCATCTTGATTTGTTGGTTACTACATCCTTCACTACATTTTTTTGTTACTATCAGGAGTATTCTTGTGGTTTGTTGAATAGTACTTTTGAAAGAAGAGGAGTGTTTTCTGTCATTTCCCTTGAGTTTTTCCTTTGATTTTCATGCATCATCTCTGAAGAAAGAGAGATGGATGGTTTGTCTTACCCTTGAGTATTATTTTCTATTAATATATATATATATATATGTATATATATATGTATATATATATATATAATACCTATAGGGAACCTCCCCTTGATGAGAGGAGAGATCAGTCCCCTTTTGATGTGGTAAACCTACACATTTGGATGACTAATCTTCCTGCTTTAGCTGATCAGACCTATTTTGTTTATCAGTACACTGATCGACAAAATATTCAACCAACACTACGTATGTAACTAAAGTGGATTCCTTGAGAGAGATTAGGCATCACGTAAGGTAAAGTCCTTTATGAAGTTTTAAAAGAGTACTAATAATCTAGAAAACATCTTGAGTAGTCAAAAGACTACTAATGATAAAATAGATCTTGATTTCAATGGAGACCAAAAGAAGAAGAATAATATGATCAAGTAGAACTAAACATTAAAGATCAATGGTCAATTAAGGAATGATGGTAATATCAAAATGAAGGCTAGTCCTATCAGGCAACCTAATGTTATAAGGTATGATAATCCTTTCTATGTTTATTATTTTTCTTGTAACCAATTTGGTCATAGAACAAGGCATTGTAGAAGACCTTCTAGTAATGAATATGCATGGAACTATGAGGATAATAATTAGTCAATAGGTATGAGTAATGGTGTGTTTCCATCAAAAGGAATAGTGTGTTTCAATTGTCAAAAGGTTGGTCATATTGCAAAGTTTTATAAGCATATATTATCAAGTCAAAACAAAAATATTGAGGTCCTTGGAGTGCAAGTAAGTAGACAAGATAATGAATGGAGACCAAAGGTATCTAAGGTGAATGATAATTAGTATGCAAGTCCAAGTGGACTATTTTCCATGGTGGATCATAGTTTAGATCTAAAGGAGTGACAATAATTATCCTTGTCAACTCATGTTGTGGATGAAGGAGTCAAGATAAATAGGCCAAGTTAGAATTTTATTCAAATGTAGATTAAAGAGGTCAATCCAAAGAGGATATTCAAGCCTAAGAGGATCATGAAGAAATTTCAATCTAGTGAGAATATGGAGATCTAGGAATATCTTGAATTTATGTTGTTTTAGTACCTAGAGAAGAGGTGACTCCATTAGGCTTCATAGAGGCACTTATCTAGTGAGCATAAGCATGAAGGATGATTGATCTTAGGTAGAGATTTCTATTCTTTATTTTAGATACAAAGTTCAATTAATATTGTGTTGTAGGTGTGATTGAAAGATATGGGTTACAAATTATTTTTATGTTGACTTGATCAAACCAAGTCAAATTCATGATAATGTCTAACCATCTCATGGATATAAGGGGATCCATTCATATTCCAAGAGTGGGTGTGCTTGCCAAGAAGATTTGTAGTAGTCATGAAGAAATATGAGTTATGGATTCGTCTGCAAGACTAATGTGTTCATGAAGTCATTTGGTTGTCAACCTAATCTATGTTGAGGTTTGGAATTTATTTCAAAAGCTTATAGATGGTGGTTGATTGTGAAATAATGTGAGTTTCTAGTATGCATAATGAGGTTAAATTGAAAATTTTGAGTGTTATTTTGAGGGTATAAAGTATAAGAACAAAGGGGGAGCTTGTTGTATGTTCACATTCTTCATTTTAATATTTTTAATATTTGAAGATGCATCTAAGTATATGTAGGCCTATGGTGATTTATGCATAAGCTTTGTAGGAGCATTTATATGTGTTGAGTTTTTAACAAAGAGAGAGAATGATCTTGTTTAGAGAGAAAAGGCATGTTGTTATAGCTCCAAGGATTAGATGGTTGTCAAGTGACCCTTTGTCATTAATGTCAAAGTGAGATAAATTTCTAATTGAGAATAAAGGTAAGTTTGAAGAGATCTAACTTGGGGAGATGATAATGATCAACTTTGTTTGCATGTTTCCATCAATGACAAAGGGGTATATTATTGGTGTTGTGGAATTAGTTATGTCTTTTATGTCAAATTCAAAGTTGATGTCATGCATGGTGAAGTGGTATGTGACAAGGAGTATTATGATAAGAAAGAATTTGAAGGCAACCTATTATCTCTCTATTGAGACAGAATTTTAAGGAAACCTATTATATCTCTATCGAGATAGAATTTTAAGGCAACCTAGTAAATCTTATAAGGTTGATTATATGATAAGTTCAAGATCAATATACAAGGTAAGAATACTTTTGAGCACTAGTCTTCAGGAGCATTGTTATATCATGAGCATGTGTATGAAGATGGTGGACTGATAATATGTATACACATAGGTATGAGTGGATTTTTAAGGATGGATAAGCATTCATATGATCTTGTTAAATACTCAAGAAACTTTAAAGGTAAACCTTCAAGGGTAAGGTCTTAAGCCTAAGCATGTAACCAGACTAGTCTTAGACCCTACCTGACTTTATGAGGAGTCTTGAGGTGTTATCAAGGTCTATGAATAATGAAAATTATTAGTAGATCATGTGATAATATTTTTTTCACTATGTAAACATGTGTATAAGGTAGAAAAGATTTCAAATTATATTTCAAGGATAGTTCATAGCTTATTCATTTGCATGAAGAGACTTAGTGAGAATGCATAGGCTTGGTAGCATGACGAGGAGAATATTTGAGGCTTATGAGAAGACTATTAGTATTATATGAGAATGGTATGAGGTTTTATGAGATTACTATGAAGTTTTGATATCAATTCAATAGGTTTCAAAGGTGTGTTCAATATATAAGTGTTACTTAAAAGTATAGGCCTAGTGAACAAAGAGACCTAGTGTATCCTAATGAGGGGTCAAGTTTAGTTTCCAATGTAATAAATCTCATGAGAGAATTATTATAGGTGTGAAAGGTTATTTCAAGTGTGTTGACCAATTTTCAGGTAAAATTGTAAAGGAAAAATCATGAAATATGGTTTTGAGGTTTTCTATGTGCATAGAATGAGGTATTACAAACCCGAGAAGGATTTTATTATGCTTGTTGACATGTAAAAAAATTACATGAGGATCCAAGAAGTTCATTGTGGCTGGGGAAGGGTCCTAGATTAAATTTTTTGGCTTTAGTTTTTGGGTTGAGGGCCTAAGCTTTATGAGTAATTTTTAAGAGTAGAAGGTAGTATAAACCCTCTCTAAAACCCTAAGAATGACCTGATATGTTTTACCTAGTCAAACCTAGCTACTAAATTAAAAAACCAAGAAACAAGGGATTTATTATAGCTTTCACATACTCATCTGACAAACCAATTCCACTTGGAGGTACCTAGGAGAGTCCTATATATTCTAAAATCATAAAAATATTTCATCCAATACATAATGAGAAATATATATATAGTTTAGTTTATATATATAGTTTAGTTTCCAATGTAATAAATCTCATGAGAGAATTATTATAGGTGTGGAAGGTTTTTTCAAGTGTGTTGACCAAGTTTGAGGTAAAATTGTAAAGGAAAAATCATGAAATATGGTTTTGAGGTTTTCTATGTGCATAGAATGAGGTATTACAAACTCGAGAAGGATTTTATTATGCTTGTTGACATGTAAAAAAATTTCATGAGGATCCAATAAGTTCATTGTGGCTGGGGAAGGGTCCTAGATTAATTTTTTTGGCTTTAGGTTTTGGGTTGAGGGCCTAAGCTTTATGAATAATTTTTAAGAGTAAAAGGTAGTCTAAACCCTCTCTAAAACCCTAATAATGACCTAATATGTTTTACCTAGTCAAACCTACCTACTACATTAAAAATCGAAGAAACAAGGGATTTCTTATAGCTTTCACACACTCATCTAACAAACCAATTCCACTTGGAGGTACCTAGGAGAGTCCTATATATTCTAAAATCATAAAAATATTTCATCCAATACATAATGAGACACACACACACACACACACACATAGATATATAT
Source organism: Torreya grandis (assembly GCA_037957365.1). Lineage (NCBI taxonomy): Eukaryota > Viridiplantae > Streptophyta > Pinopsida > Cupressales > Taxaceae > Torreya > Torreya grandis. The sequence continues at coordinate 518,196 of JARHVA010008293.1, forward strand.
ATATATATATATATATATATATATATATATATATATATATATATATATATATATATATATATATAAGTTTCCAATGTAATAAATCTCATGAGAGAATTATTATAGGTGTGAAAGGTTTTTTCAAGTGTGTTGACCAATTTTGAGGTAAAATTGTAAAGGAAAAAATCATGAAATATGGTTTTGAGGTTTTCAATGTGCATAGAATGAGGTATTACAAACCTGAGAAGGATTTTATTATGCTCGTTGACATGTAAAAAAATTTCATGAGGATCCAAGAAGTTCATTGTGGCTGGGGAAGGGTCCTAGATTAAATTTTTTGGCTTTAGTTTTTGGGTTGAGGGCCTAAGCTTTATGATTAATTTTTAAGAGTAGAAGGTCATCTAAACCCTCTCTAAAACCCTAAGAATGACCTAATATGTTTTACCTAGTCAAACCTACCTACTACATTAAAAATCGAAGAAACAAGGGATTTCTTATAGCTTTCACATACTCATCTGACAAACCAATTCCACTTGGAGCTACCTAGGAGAGTCCTATATATTCTATAAATCATATAAATATCTCATCTAATACATAATGAGACACACACACACACACACACACACACACACACACAGAGATAAATATATATATATATATATATATTATATATATATATATGTCTCATTATGTATTGGATGAAATATTTTTATGATTTTTAGAATATAAAGGACTCTCCTAGGTACCTCCAAGTTGCATTGGTTTGTCAGATGAGTATGTGAAAGCTATAAGAAATCCATTGTTTCTTGGATTTTTAATGTAGTAGGTAGGATTGACCTTGGTAGAATCATGAAAGTGGATGGAGGTTGAATCTTGAGACTTATATAATATGACCATGGTGGTTTTTTAGCAAGTTATAGACTTCAAAAATTCTAAACCAGTCATGGAAGTTAACCTATCACTAAAAAGGCCTAGTGAGAAAGATAGTGAGAAAAATAGATAAAAGTGGGAATGAGTTAGGGATGGATCCAATTATACTGGGTTATTTTTAAAGACTTATAACACATATACATAATAGACAAAAATTTTGAAGATGCTTGTGTATGGTATAAATTTGATCTCAATCTGACTTATCTAACATAGTGAGGTATGTGAACAGTGAAACCATGATATTGGTATGTAAGACCAATATTGCTATTATAACTCATAATATATTTGTCTAAATATGTTATGAGGATTATAAAATATAATATAAACCCATTGTGAGTTCATTAAAGTGATTCTATAAGTGTTCTAAGTATAATAACAAGGTCTAATATGCCTAGTTTGACTAGTTAGAATATTGAGGTGGTGAATGAATGAAATAAAACCTCTGAAAACAATACCATAAAATAGGTGAATTTAATATGTCATGAACTTCTAATAGTGATTATATAGATGATGATCAAGGTCATATGACCTAATTCTATTAATAAAAAGTCTAGTTGAGTAAAGAGACCTAATAGGCTATTTTGAGAGAGATAGAAGAGTGTGAAGATCAAAATAAGGTGATCCTCATTAGTTGAGTAAGAAATAGGTTTCCATAGATGATAAAAGGTTTTAGGTGGATGATTCACCTATGGAGTTGGTTCCTCCTTACAAATTTATGCTTTTTAAAGGATTAATTGATTTGGTGCATGACTAGTGAGGGGTTGGTGCTCCTTGTGGGGTTAGTGCCTCACTGAATATTGATTTTATTACTTAAAGTTACTATATTCCAAGCTATGTTTTAGTTATTTTTATCCCCCATGAGGGTTTTCCACATATCTCTTATGTTCATATGTTATATGATTATGTTGAATTTTTATGCATTGATTGATGTATATGTTTGAATGAATGCTTCATGAATGATAAGTAAAATTGAATGATTATTTTAAGGGAAATAATTCACCCATATCTAATATATATAATTATAACATGAATCTCTCTCTCTCTCTCTCTCGCTCTCTCTCCTCTTCTCTCTCTCTCTCTCTCTCTCTCTCTCTCTCTCTCTCTCTCTCTCTCTCTCTCTCTCTCTCTCTCTCTCTCTCTCTCTCTCTCTCTCTCTCTCACACACACACACACACACACACACACACACACACACACACACACACACAATTTTGTGAAATACTTTTGATGTGTTCTATATTCCTGAATACAAGAATATTTTTTTAGTCCTTTTGAGGCATTTAGTCCTAATTAGCTTAAAGAAGATTTTGAGACTTTTGAGAATAAATATACAAATTCAATAGGTGAATTGGTTTTATATGGTATATATTATGTTTAATATGATATTATGGACTAAAAAAATGGATCCTCAAGTTTTATATAAGTTAGGGTATTTTAAGAATGTCTTGGATATCTTCATTTACGTCTACATTCTTGCCTTGCCAAGATTATAAGCTAGTAGATAATCTAGGAAGGGTTATCATCTTTGGTATCAGAGCATAAATATTTTATACAATTATAGTTTCTTAAGTTTTTTTCTAGGAAGATAAATAAGTATTTTGAAAAATGGTAACTAGATCAAGAGGTGGTGTAAGAAGATAGGC
>JARHVA010008294.1:0-187500 GCA_037957365.1 Torreya grandis
TACCATCCATTTAGGTATTTTTTTCTTTCAATTTAAATTTACCATCATCTCCAACATAATCTTTATTTATTGGGTCAAAATCATTTTCATCAATGATTTGGGATTCAAAAGAACCAAAATTATTCATGAACTATATAATTTATTGGTCATCATAGAATACTAATAAATTTTTGACATTATCATGGATCGAAAGATAATGAACAAATTCTACTAATAATCTATGTAATTTTAACTCTTAGAGTGCAGCCGAATTTGTTGAAGAATCAACCAAATAATCTAAAGTATATTTTTATTATATTGGTATTGATTTTATATTTAAGGCTTGAAATGATTATATTAAATCCTAAGATATGTACTTATATTTATTTAGATATGACAATTTCTATTGGTATCGATTCCTAACTGGGTTGATAATTAGCTCTAAGTCTCCATACATCAGAAATTATTTGACATTATGTTTTGATGTGAATTATAACCCTAATATCAAGGATTCATACTCAACACATATTTTGACACATGGAAATTATAGTCTATAAGTATCAACGTATCATTTCCCACCATGGTCAGTTAGGGTTGTACCTAAATTAGATCTTTGATTGGATCAATCACCATCAAAATATAAGGTTCATAATTGTGAAGGAATTTAAAATTCTCATTCATTACTATTGATCTTTATAGTGAAAGTGTAAACTCCTACATGTGATGATGAAAATTTGACCCTTTCATTTTTTGCATTATAATATGTGAGTACATACTTAATATTTATCTCTTTACCAACTATAATTTGATTGGCCACTCCTTCCGAAGGTATCCACATGTGTGAAAAGTTTGTTTCCATGTAATATTTCAATGTTTTTGACCAATCATAACTTAGGAGTAGCCTATAAGCCTCAATAATTTTTAACATGAGAATTTCAATGTATTTTTGGACATGTGCCTCAAAATCAAGATGCATGTGAAAAATTTTTAACTCTCCAACTATTATGACATAAGATTTACCTAATTATTAAAACACTCTTTCGGACATGTCTGGGGTTAAACTTGACTTCTTTTAGAGTCCTGTGCACATCACATTAGCTAAAAATATTGAATAACCTAATAAATTATGCACATTTTTTTCCAAAGATTATAAAAATCAATAGAAAAGGTGGGATCTTAGGTTTAACAATTATTTCTAACAAGTTTTTGCTTTTCCACATTCAAAGGAAGTAAGAAAGTAGAGATAGAATGGTCAGGGGTTTGTACGTACCCAGATGAGGTCTACGCACCGTTATCCAGACGTTGTAGGGACTCCTCTTTGGCTGTGGAGGATGACACCTACAGAAGAAAGAGACTTAAACAAAGAAGGCATTAGATAGATAGATGGTGGGCTGCCAAGCAAAAGCTTGATCCCAGAAGTACAAAGACTTCCTTGAGGGATGACAGTCCGCTTTTGATAAAAAGAATGTCTGATAAAGGAAAGAAATGGTGAAAGACTAAACAAAAGAATTAAAGATAAAGCTTACTTGTATTTTACTGTTGATCTTCCACAGTCGCCAGCGTCGATTGGTCAAGGTTATCGATGCCAATTAGTCTGCCATCATCGGTTGGTCTAAGGTTGTCGATGCTGGTTAGTTTGCCAATGTCGATAGGGGTAATGGGCCTAGTGGCCAACATCAGTCGAGGCAATGGCTTTGGACAGGGTCTGGATGGGTTCTTGGTCGATAGAATGATCTGTAGAATGGTCTGTGGTAGTCTGAGAGTCTGTACAGGGTTTGTGCTAGGTTTGCAGGGCAGAGAGTGTGGTTAAAAAAGGGATAAGGATGTGGGGAAGGCCTCTCATCCTTTCTAGGAAGAAGTCAAGTCTGGTCTAGTTGATAGCTGAGTCTGGTTCATAGCACTTAGAAGTAGCAAATGGGGATTGATTATCAAAGCATTTTGAAATACTGAGATGAAACAAAAGAAGAATACTTACCTCTTGCCTACTAAAGAAGTGTAGGAGACCTGTTGCTGATGTATAAGACTACCTGCAGAGTGGAGTGACTGATGCAAAGTACCTGTACCTTGTTATGCTTATTGTGCATTTGGGAGAGAGGGAGCGAGAGAGGTCGGAAGATTGGAAGGTTGGCTGATTGGAAAATTGAAGGATCTGCATTTCAGATGCAGAACATAATTTTAAGGAAACTAATGTCGGTGATACCACCGACGTTGGCCAATTACTGATCGATGTCGATAGCCAAAGAATAGGAAAAAGGGATAAAAATAGCCTTTTGTCCATTCTTCCATTTGCCGAGGTCAGCTGGTCATGGGAAAACGGTCGAAGGCGGGTTAAATGAGCACGAGAGATAGTGGAAGGGATGAAATAGGGTTTAAGCATTTAAGATTTGGCATGGGGTGAGGGAGGTATACAAAGAGAGGTATCCAAGGTGGGGTGAGGTGTCATGGGTGATGTGTCAAAGGGGGTGTTTATTAATTTAAAATAGGTTATTATTTTAAATTAATAAGTGTATGGATTAGGAATGTGTAGAAGCGGACCAAGGGAACCAAGGGGGGAGATGACCAAGGTTTAGACACGATTTTGGTGTCTACATTTGCCCCTTTTTGTCTTGTTGGTTATTCTGACGAACTGCAATACAAAAATAGAAGTAAGTTGCCCTAGGTATGGGATGAGGTCTTTTCGTCTTGTTGGTTGTTCTGACAAACTACAAGACAAAAATGAATGTAGATTGCCCCGATTATGGGATGAGGTATTCCCCCTCAAAGAGGGAGTCAAGGGAAGGGACCCTAAAATTAGGTGCCGATTTGATAGAGAGTGGATGAATATGGTGAAGTTGGAGTGTGAATGCTACAATAGTTGAGATTGCACGCATATCACTTCACAAGATGGTCAGGTCAAATTATTGTAGGTTAGGGTCGAGGAGTACCAAAATTAAAATAATCAAGCCCCAGCATTTAGTCATAGCTGATTGGGTTACTCGATCCAAGCTGTAGCTCTAATGGTCATCATGTTCCAAGTATCTTAGGCTTAGGAAGTGCTCTCGGAAACATGAAAATGTCACAAGTAGTGGGGATCAACTTGCTCGTGATCCAATACTTGTGAGACTCGAAATGTGGGTTGCAAACAATTTTGCTAACCATTTGTGAGGTAGCATACATGCAAAAAAAACCAAGGAAAAAGTGTCTTGGAAGTGGTCATGGTCTGAGGAGATAGTCATGATCTCCAAGGTTGTTGGTTGAGTTGAGATAGTTGGTCCATTAGATGGACAGATGAAGGAATGACCGAGCTAACCTCAGAAGACCTTGTGTTAACTGAGTGCTACCTACATAGCCCTGGTTGTTAGGGCCTCAAGCTAATGTAGTTCTCCCCAAAAGGGAGGAAGAGGGTAAGTTGTGGATGTGGTTTGGATGAGGTTAAGTCATGGTTAAAGGGTCGAAATGGTTTGTCCATCAGATAGACAAACAAATAGATGTGGCCGAGCTAACCCTAGAAGACGTCATGTAATCTGAGTGCTGCCTACATAGCCCCTGTTGAAAGGGCCTCAGACCAATGTAGTTCAGACTGGTTGAGTCAAAATGGTTGATGATGAGGGTATGATGATGTTACAGCCTTTTCCATATTGTGTGATGGTGTATTCTGTAACATTGGTGATGTGGTCTTTCATCCTTAGCTAGTGTCCATATCGGTGATGGGTGTATGCTAAAAATTAAAGAATTCTATTTATGCTTCAGCAAGTAATGGTTTATGCTTGGCATAAATTGAGTGGTCGATAGTTTCCATGTGTATTATTATCCATAAAAACTAGTGTGAATAAGTTATGAGAACATTTTGTGGTCTGAAAAAGATTTGGTTGGTTTGGTTTGGTTGGCAAAATGATTTGGTTGGATTGTGACCAAGGTATGGATAAGAAGTGAAAGGCGCATTGCTCTTTCATTGACAAGGACCATAATGATAGCATAAATAAGGGTTTTTCAAACAAAAGCCCCATTTATGCATTATGTCTTTGACCATTGGTTGTGTTAGAGAAGTAATTGAATCATTTTGACATTAAAATGAGCTTGAAATCCCTTGAGTAGGTGAATGTGATATGGTAGGACAGGGTAACCCTTTTTGGTAGGGATAACTTTGCCCCTTTTTATAGGAGACCCTGAGATGACTATAAGTCAAGTCTATGACATTTTTTTTTGGGCAGACTGATCGATGTGGGAAGTCTGCGAGGGGATGTCATTTTGTTTTGTGATCATTTGTGAAGCTAATCGATGTGGGAAGCTTCTAAGAGAGTGCTATTTGTAGCAAGATTTTAGTCATAGCCATCCTTCAAGGGAGTGGTCTATATTTTTGCTTTATATATATATATATATATATATATATATATATATATATATATATATATATATATATATATGAGGGCTTTGAATAGCTGTCCTTCGAGGGAATAGTCTATTAATTACAACAATGGTAGTACAACTATCCTTCGAGGGAGCAGTTTGCCTTTAAAGTTTATGACCTTTGATATTTTGACATCTCAATTTATTTTTGATATAATTGTGAGTCATGGACAATACTATAGAATTTAAGGGCTCCCTTTTATTAAGACAAAGCATTTATAATTTATAAAAGGGTTACATAGGGTTTATTTTAGGGAAATAGGGTTGAAAGGAATGAGGATTAAAATGACAAGGATTGCTCAAGGGATGAGCTCAAGTTAAATGTCAAGTGAACGAGTACTTGACTAATAGTAGAATGGTCATAGATGTAAGGCATTAAGGGGCTTAGTTTCTGGCTGATCTTCGAAAGAAGACAGACGATAAGTCCCTGATCTATGCTTGTGTGTCATGATGTAAGGTCCAAGTCAATTAGGAGCAAACTTGTCTCATTTTCTTCTTTCCAAATTGGTCACATGTTAAAGATGATTAAGAATTTGGTTGATGTTGGACATGAAGTTGGTTGAGGTCGATATTGGTTAATTCTTGGTCGAGGATTGGTTAAAGCTTGGTCGAGGCTTGGTCGATGCTTGGTTGATGCTTGGTTGAGGTTTGGTCGAGGTTTGGTCGAGGTCAGTTGATGTTGGTTGATGTTGGTTGATGCTTGGTTGTTTGATGTTTGGTCGAGGCTTGGTTGATGCTTGGTCGAGGCTTGGTTGGTGTTTGGGCAATGCTTGGTTGAGGCTTGGTCGAGATTGATAGTCAGGATAGAGTCAAATTCCCCCAGTTACTTATGTGAGAGGGAGAATGTCTGGCAAATTTAGTTTGAAAGGGCAAGATCCTGATCTGCTAGGTTAGACGTAGGAAAATCAAAATCACGGATGGTGACAGAGAAAATGGTTGGTAATGATTTGATTAAAGTGGCTAATGGTTGGGGGTCATCAGGCTGGACCTTCATTGATTATAAGGCTTAGATCAAAGTTTGATGATGTTGTGGAGAGTTTTGTATGAGATCATACAAAGACATCTTCATAGGATTTGTGTGGTGAGGTTGTCTCACCATGGAGTCAGGGATTGTCTTTGAGGATGCTGGTCGAGATGTGCCCAAGACAGTAATCTTGGGTTTTGGTTATGGTGACGGCTTGGTAGATGGGGACGTCCAAGGGATAGAAACATGTCTTTTCCCTTTATCCTTTTGGGTTGGTGGGCTGGTGGTCAAGTTGACTATGTTGATTTTGAATAATGGGGTTAAAGGTGGTGGAGGGACCATAGTCTGGTGTTGAGATCCTGATTTAGGTGATGATGTTTGTGAGGCATGTGATGGTGTCAAAGATTTTGCAAAGGGGTAGTCAAGAGGATCCTTGATGAGAAGGTTATCCTTTTTTTAGTGTTGATGAATGACAACTTTAAGAGCGCAATAACGCTCAGTGTCATGTCCCAGTGTGCGATGATAGTGACAAAATTTAGTGTTGTTAAACCAAGATGGTCTTGATCTGAGAGTTGATGAGTGTGAAGGCGAGGAGGTATGGGAAGCATGGGATGATGTTGAAGGTTTGCTGATAATATGTTCAAGAACAAGGGTGTCTTTCTCCAAGCATTGGTGAATGACAACCTTGAGGGCACAATAATGCTCAGTGTCATGTCCCGGTGTGCGATGATACGCACAAACTTTAGTGTCATCGAACTAGGGCAGTTTTGGTCTGAGAGATTGGTATGGTTTAAGAGGTGGAAGACTGATGTGAGAAGACTGCAACAATTGTCGTAACAGTAAGGCATAAGAACCCACCATTGGGTCTACATGTTTTGTTGCAGTAGGGGTTGATGACTTTTGTTTTGGAGGCATAGGAGGCATTGGTCGTTTTGGAGGAAATATATGTTTAATGGGAAAAGGGGATAATGGAGGCAATTTGCCTCTGTGAGGTGTTGGAGTAGGAAGCACTCCTATTAAGGTGGATGTATGTGGGCCCAAAATAGAGGGAAATGATGAAGGTAGGGGAGGAGTTCTCTGATGAGGTTTAGTAGCCTTCTTTGGTTTGGTTTGAGGACTACTATTGTGCGAGGCAAGGTTAGAGTTTACCCTCACTTTTGGGTGAGTGAGGTTTGATATAGGCCGAATGTCGAGAGATTTAATATCTTTGGACATGATGGATGCCCGTGTAGGTTTGGGTTTAGATATGGACAGGGGTAGTGATCTCAGGCAAGAGGTAAGAGAAAACCATCACTGGGTCTTCCTCGATTGAAGTGGGTGAAGAGACAGGTTCTTCTCTTAATGGAGAATAAATTGGATAATGTGACTCCTCAAGAGGATAGAGGGTAGGGATGATGGTGCCTTCTACTTGTGGTTGAGGAGTAGGAAGGGTATGGTCCCCCATTGGTAGGAGGAAGGATGAAGGTGGGGCTAATGGCATTGGTATGGTCGAAGAATCCTCCAATATAAGAGAGGTTGATGGAGAAATAATAAGAGAAGAAGGCTCTTCTACCTATGATGGATGAATAGGAGAAGAAAGCTCTTCTACCTGTGGAGGAGGTTGGTCAGGGACAAGAGGTGAGACCGTGTTGACCGTGCATATATCATGATCTTCAGAGCTATCAGCCATGGTCTGGACATTGTTCTAGCTAAGAGGATGGTTAGAAAAAGGTTATTTGAAGATATTGATGTTTTTGTTGGGTGGCACATTTGGGTTATCCAAAACAAGATCTCCCTTATCTATCATGTCTTGGACAATGTTCTTGAAGGTTCGGCAGTTGTTTATGTCATGGCCTTGGACACAATGATAGTGACAAAAGTGATTTTCCCTATACCATGTAGGGATGGCTTTTGAAGGGTCGAATTGAGGTGGTCAGATTGGAGGGAGATTGAGGACCCCCTGATTGATGAGTTTTTCCAACATGGAAGCATATGATTCTCCTAGTGGAGTGTGTTTACGCTGTATGTACCATTGTTGGAATTATTTTGTGATGCTTTGTGATGTTGAAGGTTAAGGTTGGTCAGTCATTGTCGAGGATGGTGATCTAATGACCATAGAGTTTTCCACTCCTTTAGACTTGGAGTGGGAAGAAGAAGGTATTATGCAATTTGACCCTATTTTCTTCAATAGCGTAGAGTTCAAGCTTTTGGACCATGGTGAAAGCTTCGTCAAAAGTGTGGAATGTTTGAACCTACAAGGTGGATAAGATGTGTGTGGCACATTCTTGAGAAAAGAGCTCAATGAGCTCGGGTTGAGGTAAAGGGAAGGAGAGTTGGTTGATTAAGCCTCTCTAACAGGCGACAAAATTAGTTATTGATTCATCATCAAACTGCCTGATAGAGTAGAGGTCTATAATGGAGACCTTTTTGGTGATATTGATCGAGAAGTGGTCAAGAAAAAGTTGGGCCAGTTGGGTGAATGTGAAGAGAGAGTGTCTAGTGAGAGAGCTGTACCAATCGAGGGCAGCACCAAAAAGCGACATGGGGAATGTGCATAATAGTAACACATCATCATGTGCTATCAGATAACAAGCATGTCTAAATGCTCGTAGGTGCTACTGTGGGTCTTCCTTACTCTGGAAGTGAATAAACTTAGGAAGTTCCCACTGACTGGGATACAGTCAGATTAGGACAAAGGGATGGATGGGTTCGTTGTAAATTTGGTCATATGGAAGGACATTACTTGAACTAGAAATGGAAGCCTCAAGATTAGACATTTTGTCCATTAGCATTTTGATGAGATCAACTGACGGATTGGTAGATGGGGTTCCCCCTCGGTTGTAAGGCACTTGGAAGGTGCTAGAAGAGGCATATGACGTAGTCGGTTGTGCTTGTATAGGTGCAACATATTGATAACTAGTCATTGGGATAGACGTGGAAGCTAGGGGTGGTTATGCCATGGAGTTAGAGGGCACAAATTGAATAGGGGCCACCAAAGGTGGTTGAGGGGTGGTAGCACTATTTTAAGGGTAGGTAGTTACTCTTGTGTTGATAGGGGTAAGAGTAGGCGGGATGGAGATAACTAGATTTTGGAAAGGGGTAGAACTTTGTTGGATAGTCTGCAATTGATGGGAGGCTGAAGCCCCAATAGAAGTGGGCCTCGAGATATAAGGAGAAGCCACACTTTGAAGATTAGTCATGGTCAGGTTGATGGTCAAAGTAAAGGCTGAAGTGGTCATGGGTTGGGTAGCGGATGCTATCGATATCGTTGCCACTTCAGTTAAGGAGGTTGGCATTCCATAGACTGGGTTACCTGAAGAGTCTCACATTTGGCTTCTCGCGAGATAATGTTGAAGGGCCTTGACATTGAGGTCAAGGAACCTTTCAAAGTCTTGATCCCCTTTGGGAACAATAGATGGTCGCATTAGGGTTGGTCGGGTAGGAGTATGTTCGATCTCTAAATGATACTCCATTAGAGGACTAGTTATGGAGGGGGAAGGCGGAAGCAGTTGTTGCCTTGCGTGGTTAATAAGAGTCTTGGTTTGACTGCATGTAAAAACCATTCAAGGCAAAAGGTTCAGGGTTTAGAAACTCTATTTTTTAGTCTCAAAAAACTAGAATGGGTGTTGGATAGAAAGAAAGCTAGGTTTTAAGCTTGCTGTTTCGAGAAGAAAAATTTAGACAGTGACCGATGTCGGTAGAAAAACTGATGCCAGTGAAATATGTTGCTGATGTCAGTTAGATAACTTATGACGGCGAAGAAAGGTTGCCGATGTCGGTGGTAAAACTGATGTCGGTTACTGTGTTTTCCAAAAACTCAAAAAATTTGAGAGTTTTTGGAAGAAAAAAAGAAAAAGGTTGAGGTTGGTCGGTCATTATCGAGGATGGTGATCTAACGACCATAGTGTTTGCCACTCCTTTGGACTTGGAGTGGAAAGAAGAAGGTCTAGAAGAAGAAGGGTCATCAGTTTTTACATTGGTATTATGCAATTTGACCCTATTTTTTTCAATAGCATGGAGTTCAAGCTTTCGGGCCTTGGTGAAAGCTTCATCAAAACTGTAAAATATTTAAACCCATAAGGTGGATGAGATGTGCATGGCACATGCTTGAAAGAAGAGCTCAATGAGCTCAGGTTGAGGTAAAGGGAAGGAGAGTTGGTTGATTAAGCCTCTCTAATGGGTGACAAAATCAATTATTGATTCATTGTCAAACTGCCTGATAGAGTAGAGGTCTGTAATGGAGACCTTTTTGGTGATATTGATCGAGAAGTGGTCAAGGAAAAGTTGGGTCAGCTGGGTGAATGTGAAGAGAGAGTGTCTGGTGAGAGAGTTATACCAATTGAGGGCAGCACCAGAAAGCAACATGGGGAATGTGCGTAATAGTAATGCATCATCATGTGCTTAATAGTAATGCATCATCATGTGCTATCAGATAAAAAGCATGTCTAAATGCTTGTAGGTGCTGCTTTGGGTCTTCCTTACTCTGGAAGTGAGTAAACTTAGGAAGTTCCCACTGACTGGGATACGGTTGGATTGGGACGGAGGGATGGATGGGTTCGTTGAAAATTTGGTCATATTAAAGGACATTGCTTGAACCAAAAATGGAAGCCTCAAGATTAGACATTTTGTCCATCAGCATCTTGATGAGATCAGTTAATAGATTGGCAGATGGGGCACCCCCTAGGTTGTAAGGCACTTGGAAGGTGCTAGAAGAGGCGTATGACGTAGTCAGTTGCACTTGTATAGGTGCAACATATTGATAACTAGTCATTGGGATAGATGTGGAAGCTAGGGGTGGTTGTGCCATGGAGTTAGAGGGCACAAATTGAATATGGGCCGCCAAAGGTGGTTGAGGGGTGGTAGCACTGGTTGAAGGGTAGGTAGTTACTCTTGTGTAGATAGGGGCAAGAGTAGGTAGGATGGAGACAACTAGATTTTGGAAAGGGGTAGAACTTTGTTGGATAGTCTGTAGTTGATGGGGGGTCGAAGCCCCAATGGAAGTGGGCTCTGAGATAGAAGGAGAAGCCACACTTTAAATATTAGTCATGGTCAGGTTGATGGTCAAACCAAATGCCAGAGTGGTCATGGGTTGGGTAGCGGATGCTGCCGATATCGTTGCCACTTCAGTTAAGGAGGTTGGCATCCCATAGATTAGGTTGCCTGAAGAGTCTCGCATTTGGATTCGTGTGAGATAATATTAAAGGGCCTTGACATTGAGGTCAAGGAACTTTTCAAAGTCTTGATCCCCTTCGGGAACAATAGATGGTCGCATTGGGGTAGGTCGAGTAGGAGTATGTTCGGTCTCTAAATGATACTCCATTAGAGGACTAGTTATGGAGGGCGAAGGCACAAGTGGTTGTTGCCTTGCGTGGTCAACAAGAGTCTTGGTTTGACTGCATGTCAAAACCATTCAAGGAAAAAGGTTCAAGTTTTAGAAACTGTGTTTTTCAGTCTCAAAAAACCAGAATGGCTGTTGGACAGCAAGAAAGCCAAGTTTTAAGCTGGCTATTTTGAGAAAAAAATTTGGACAGTGACCAACGTCAGTAGAAAAACTGATGTCAGTGAAATAGGTTGCCGATGTCAGTCAGATAATCGATGCCGGTGAAGAAAGGTTGTCGATGTCGGTGTTAAAATCGATGTTGGTTACTGTGTTTTCCAGAAACTTAGAAAATTTGAGAGTTTTTGGAAGAAAAAAAGAAAACGTCCTCACTAGCTCAAAAAACCAAATAAAGACAGAAAAGAAGATGAAGACAAACAGACTCTAAACATTAAATCCTAAGAATAAACTTTTAGAATCATGTTGGCTTATGCCTTAGAGTGTGTTTAGAAAGTTGGTTTTTAGAATGGGTCCTAGAAGAAGTAGTCTAAGGTTGGTTTCAGGGTAGTTTCAGTGCTCAAGATTTGTGTTAGGTTTCGTACGTGGCCTGGTGCTAAGGAGCAAGCTCCCCTCACTTCACAAGCCCATTGATAATCTAGTCTCACTTAGCCAATATATACTTCCCCTAGATTTTATCCTCTGCCAGAGAACAGAGTGGGCTTTCCCCTTGGTGGTGAAGTCCAAGTGGGATTGCTGGGACGGGTAAGGTATCTGCTAGGTGATGAAATCTTAGTTGAGCTTTGTCTCAGGTGTGTTTATATGTTTGATTTTGTGCAAGTGGTTTGAATGTGTAACATAAGTAGCCTACACTTTATTCATGATGCGGTTTTAATTACTAGATGTGTGGACTAAATATGCATTTAATCAAAAATGAGATGCAATAGATTTTAAGCCCAAATTGAAATGTGTGTTCGGATGCAGAAAAATAGAGAAGAGGTCGAAGAGTATAATTTTTACTACTCTAAGATGCAAGAAGGAAAGAAAAAGAAGGATTCTTTTTAACTTTGCTAATAGTGTCTTTTCGGAAGAGATAGAAGAAAATATGCAAGAAGAGATGTAATGAACCTATATGAAAAGTTTGTTTGTAGAAGAAAAAGTATGGACCCAAGAAAGACTTCTAGGGTCCCACCAGGCATGCCAGAATGTTTCTAACAAGTTTTTTCTTTTCCACATTCAAAAGAAGTAAGAAACTAGAGATAGAATGGTCAAGGGTTTGTACGTACCCAGATGAGGTCTGTGCATCGTTATCCAGACGTTGTAGGGACTCCTCTTTGGCTATGTAGGATGACACCTATAGAATAAAGAGACTTAAACAAAGAAGGCATTAGATAGATAGATGGTGGGCTGCCAAGCAAAACTTTGATCCTAGAAGTGCAAAGACTTCCTTAAGGGATGACAATCCACTTTTGATAAAAAGAATGTTTGATAAAGGAAAGAAATGGTGAAAGACTAAACAAAATAAATAAAGATAAAGCTTACATGTATTTTGTTGTCGGTCTTCCACAGTCCCCGATGTTAGTTGGTCAAGGTTGCTGATGCCGATTAGTCTGCTATCGTCGGTTGGTCTAAGGTTGCCAATGCCAATTAGTCTACCAACGTCGGTAGGGGTAATGGGCCTGGTGGCTGATGTCAGTCAGGGTAATGGCTTTGGATAGGGTCTAGATGGGTTCTTGGTCAATAGAATGATCTATAGAATGGTTTGTGGTAGTCTAAGAGTCTGTGCAGGGTTTGTGCTGGGTTTGTAGGGTAGAGAGTGTGGCTAAAAAAGGGATAAGGACATAGGGAAGGCCTCTCAGCCTTTCCAGGAAGAAGTCAAGTCTGGTCTAGTTGATTGCTGAGTCTGGTTCATGGCACTTAGAAGTAGTAAATGGGGACTGATTATCAAAGCATTCTATAATACTGAGATGAAACAAAAGAAGGATACTTACCTCTTGTCTGTTGAAGAAGAAGTGTAGGAGACTTGTTGCTGATGCTGCTGATGTATAAGACTACCTACAAAGTGGAGTGACTGATGTAGAGTACCTATACCCTATGATGCTTGTTGTGTGTTTGGGAGAGAGGGAGTGAGAGAGGTCAGAAGATTGGAAGGTTGGCTGATTAGAAAATTGAAGGATCCGCATTCCAGATGCAGAATGCAGTTTTAAGGAAACCAACGTCGATGATACCACCGATGTTGGCTGACTACTAATCGATGTTGGCAGCCAAAGAATAGGAAAAAGGGCTAAAAATAGCCTTTTTCCATTCTTCCATCTGCCGAGGTCAGCTGGTCATGGGAAAATGGTCGAAGGTAGGTTAAATGAGTAGAGAGGATAGTGGAAGGGATGAAATAGGGTTTAAGCATTTAAGATTTGGCATGGGGTGAGGGAGGCATCCAAAGAGAGGTATCCAAGGTGGGGTGAGGTGTCATGGGTGATGTGTCAAGGGGGTGTTTATTAATTTAAAATAGGTTATTATTTTAAATTAATAAGTGTGTGGATTAAGAATATGTAGAAGGGGACCAAGGGAACCAAGGGGGGAGATGACCAAGGTTTAGACACGATTTTGGTGTCTATATTTGCCCCTTTTTGTCTTGTTGGTTATTCTGATGAACTGTAAGACAAAAACATGAGTAAGTTGCCCCAGGTATGGGATGAGGTCTTTTCATTTCGTTGGTTGTTCTGACGAATTGCAAGACAAAAATGAATATAGATTTCCCCGATTATGGGATGAGGTATTCCCACTCAAAGCGGGAGTTGAGGGAAGGGACCCTGAAATCGGGTGCTGATTTGATAGAGAGTGGATGAATATGGTGAAGTTGGAGTGTGAACACTGTAATAGTTGAGATTGCGTGCATATCACTTCACAGGATGGTCAGGTTAAATTATCATAGGTCAGGGTCAAGGAGTGCCAAAATCAAAATAACCAGGCCCCAGCATTTAGTCGTAGCTGATTGGGTTACTCGATCTAAGCTGTAGCTCCAATGGTTATTGTATTCCAAGTATCTTAGGCTCAGGAAGTGCTCTTGGAAACATGAAAATGTCACAAGTAATGGGGATCAACTTGCTTGCAATCCAATACTTGTGAGGGTCAAAATGTGGGTTACAGACAATTTTGCTAACCATTCGTGAGATAGCATACATGCAAAACAACCAAGGCAAAAGTGTCTTGGAAGTGGTCGTGGTTTAAGGAGATAGTCACGATCTCCAAGGTTGTTTGTCCATTAGATGGACGGATGAAGGAATGGCCGAGCTAACCTCAAAAGACCTCGTGTCAACTGAGTGCTACCTACATAGCCCCAATTGTTAGGGCCTCAAGCCGATGTAGTTCTCCCCAAAAGGGAGGAAGAGGGTCAGTTTTGGATGTGGTTTAGACGAGGTTAAGTCATGGTTAAAGGGTCAAAATGGTTTGTCCATCAGATAGATGAACAAACGGATGTGGCCGAGCTAACCCCAAAAGATGTCATGTAATATGAGTGCTACCTACATAGCCCCTATTGGAAGGGCCTCAGACCAATGTAGTTCAGACTGGTTGAGTCAAAATGGTTGATGATGAGGGTATGATGATGTTACATCCTTTTCCATATTGTGTGATGGTGTATTCTATAACATTGGTGATGTGGTCTTTCATCCTTAGCAAGTGCCCATATCGATGATGGGTGTATGCTAAAAATGAAAGGAGTCTATTTATGCTTCAGCAAGTAATGGTTTATTCTTGGCATAAACTGAGTGGTCAATAGTTTCCATGTGTATTGTTGTCCATAGAAACTAGTGTGAATAAGTTATGAGAACATTTTGTGGTCTGAAAAAGATTTGGCTAGTTTGGTTTGGTTGGCAAAATGATTTGGTTGGATTGTGACCAAGGTATGGATAAGAAGTGAAAGGTGCATTGCTCTTTCATTGACAAGGACCATAATGATAGCATAAATAAGGGTTTTGCAAACAAAAGCCCTGTTCATGCATTACGTCTTTGACCATTGGTTGTGTTAGAGAAGTAATCAAATCATTTTGACATTAAAATGAGCTTGAAATCCCTTGAGTAGGTGAATGTGATTTGGTAGGATAGGGTAACCCTTTTTGGTAGGGATAACTTTGCCCCTTTTTATAGGAGACCCTGAGATGACTATAAGTCAAGTCCATGACATTTTTTTTTGGGCAGACTAATCAATGCGGGAAGTCTGCGAGGGGATGTCATTTTGTTTTGTGGCAATTTGTGAAGCTGATCAATGTGGGAAGCTTCTAAGAGAGTGCTATTTGTAGCAAGATTTTAGTCATAGCCATCCTTCGAGGGAGTGGTCTATATTTTTGCTTTATATATATATATATATATATATGAGGGCTTTGAATAGCTATCCTTCGAGGGAGAAATCTACCTTTAAAGTTTACGACCTTTGATATTTTGACATAATTGTGAGTCATGGACAAGACTATAGAATTTTAATGACTCCCTTTTATTAAGACAAAGCATTCATACTTTATAAAAGGGTTACATAGGGTTTATTTGAGGGAAACAAGGTTTAAAGGAATGAGGATTAAAAGGACAAGGATTGCTCAAGGGATGAGCTCAAGTTAAATGTCAAGTGAATGAGTACTCGACTAACAGTAGAATGGTCGTAGATGCAAGGCATTAAGGGGCATATTTTCTGGCTGGTCTTCGAAAGAAGACAGACAATAAGTCCCTGATCTATGCTTGTGTGTCATGATGTAAGGTCTGAGCCAATTAGGAGCAAACTTGCCTCATTTTCTTCTTTCCAAATTGGTCACGTGTTAAAGATGATTAAGAAGTTGGTTGATGTTGGACATGAAGTTGGTTGAGGTCGATATTGGTTAATGCTTGGTCGAGGATTGGTCGAAGCTTGGTCAAGGCTTGTTTGATGCTTGGTTGATGCTTGGCTGATGTTTGGTTGAGGTTTGGTCAAGGTTTGGTTGAGGTTTGGTCAAGGTCATTTGATGTTGGTTGATGTTGGCTGATGCTTGGTTGTTTGATGTTTGGTCGAGGCTTGGTTGATGCTTGGTTGAGGCTTGGTTGGTGTTTGGTCAATGCTTGGTCGAGGCTTGGTCAAAATTGATAGTCAAGATAGAGTCAAATTCCCCCAGTTACTTATGTGAGAGGGAGAATGTCTGGTAGATTTAGTTTGAGAGGGCGAGATCCTGATCTGCCAGGTTGGAGGCAAGAATCTCAAAATCATGGATGGTGACAGAGGAAATGGTTGGTAATGATTTGATTAAAGTGGCTAATGGTTGGGGGTCATCAGGCTAGACCTTCATTGATTGTAAGGCTTAGATCAAAGTTTGATGATGCTATGGAGAGTTTTGTATGAGATTATATAAAGACATCTTCACAGGGGTCATGTGGTGAGGTTGTTTCACCACGGAGTCAGGGATTGTCTTTGAGGATGTTGGTCGAGATGTGCCCAAGACAGTAATCTTGGGTTTTGGTTATGGTGAAGGCTTGATAGATGGGGATGTCTAAGGGATAGAAACATGTCTTTTCCCTTTATCCTTTTGGGTTTGTGGGCTGGTGGTCAAGTTGACTATGTTGATTTTGAATAATCGGGTTAAAGGTGGTGGAGGGACCATAGTCTGTTGTTGAGATCCCGATTTTGGTGATGATGTTTGTGAGGCATGTGATGGTGTCAAAGATTTGGCAAAGGGGCAGTCAAGAGGATCCTTGATGAGAAGGGTATCCTTTTTTTGGTGTTGATGAATGACAACTTTAAGAGCGCAACAATGCTCAGTGTCATGTCCCAGTGTGCGATGATAGTGACAAAATTTAGTGTTGTTGAACCAAGATGGTCTTGATCTGAGAGTTGATGAGTGTGGAGGTGAGGAGGTATGGGAAGCATGGGATGATGTTAAAGGTTTGTTGATAATATGGTCAAGAAAAAGGGTGTCTTTCTCCAAGCATTGGCAAATGACAACCTTGAGGGCACAACAATGCTCAGTGTCATATCCCGGTGTGCGATGATATGCACAAACTTTAGTGTCATCAAACCATGGTAGTTTTGGTCTGAGATATTGGTATGGTTTAAGAGATGGAAGACTGATGTGATAAGACTACAACAATTGTCATAATAGCAAGGCATAAGAACCCACCAATGGGTCTGTGTGTTTTGTTGTAGTAGGGGTTGATGACTTTTGTTTTGGAGGTGTAGGAGGCATTGGTCATTTTGGAGGAAATATATGTTTAATGGGAAAAGGGGATAATGGAGGCAATTTTCCTCTATGAGGTGTTGGAGTAGGAAGCACTCCTATTAAGGTGGATGGATGTGGGCCCAAAATAGAGGGCAATGATGAAGGTGGGGGAGGAGTTCTTCGACGGGGTTTAGTAGCCTTCTTTGGTTTAGTTTGAGGACTACTATTATCCGAGGCAAGGTTAGAGTCTACCCTCACTTGTGGTTGAGTGAGGTTTGATATAGGCCAAATGTCAATAGATTTAATCTCTTTGGGCATGATGGACGCCTGCGTGGATTTGGGTTCAGATATGGATGGGGGTGATTGAGATGTAGTGATCTCAACCAAGAAGCAAGATAAAACCATCACTGGGTCTTCCTCGATTGAAGTGGGTGAAGAGACAGGTTCTTCTCTTGGTGGAGAAGAAATTGGAGAATGTGACTCCTTAAGAGGATAGAGGGCAGGGATGATGGTGCCTTCTACTTGCGGTTGAGGAGTAGGAAGGGTATGGTCCCCCATTGGTAGGAGGAAGGATGAAGGTGGGGCTAATGGCATTGGTATGGTTAAAGCATTCTCCAATATAAGAGAGGTCGATGGAGAACTAATAAGAGAAGAAGGCTCTTCTACCTGTGATGGATGAATACGAGAAGAAAGCTCTTTTACCTGTGGAGGAGGTTGGTCAGGGACAAGAGGCGAGACCTTGTTGACCATGTGTATATCATGCTCTTGGGAGCTATCGGCCATGGTCTGGACATTGTTCTGGTTAGGAGGATGGTTAGGAAAAGGTTTTTTGAAGATATCAATTTTTTGGTTGGGTGGTGCATTCGGGTTATCCAAAACAAGATCTCCCTTATCTATCATGTCTTGGACAATGTTCTTGAAGGTTTGGCAGTTGTTTATGTCATGGCCTTGGACACGGTGATAGTGACAGAAGTCATTTTCCCTATACCATATAGGGATGGATTTTGAAGGGTCGAATTGAGGTGGTCAGATTGGAGGGAGATTGAGGACCCCCTGCTTGACAATTTTTTCCAACACGAAAGCGTATGATTCTCCTAGTGGAGTGTGTTTATGTTGTATGTACCATTGGTGGAATTGTTTTGTGATGCTTTGTGACGTTGAAGGTTGAGGTTGGTTGGTCATTATCAAGGATGGTGATCTAATGACCACAGCGTTTGCCACTCCTTTGGACTTGGAGTGGGAAGAAGAAGTTCTGGAAGAAGAAGGGTGATTGGTTTTTGCATTGGTATTATGCAATTTGACCCTATTTTCTTTAATAGCACAGAGTTCAAGCTTTCAGGCCATGGTGAAAGCTTCGTCAAAAGTGTGAAATGTTTGAACCTGCAAGGTGGATGAGATGTGCGTGGCACATGCTTAATGAGCTCAGGTTGAGGTAAAGGGAAGGAGAGTTGGTTGATTAAGCCTCTCCAATAGGTGACAAACTCAGTTATTGATTCATTATCAGACTGCCTGATAGAGTAGAGGTATATAATGGAGACCTTTTTGGTGATATTGATCAAGAAGTGGTCAAGGAAAAGTTGGGCCAGCTGGGTGAATGTGAAGAGAGAGTGTCTGGTGAGAGAACTATACCAATCGAGGGCAACACCAGAAAGCGACATGGGGAATGTGCGTAATAGTAATGCATCATCATGTGCTATCAGATAACAAGCATGTCTGAATGCTCGTAGGTGCTACTGTGGGTCTTCCTTACTCTAGAAGTGAGTAAACTTAGGAAGTTCCCACTGACTGGGATACGGTCAGATTGGGACAGAGGGATGGATGGGTTAATTGCAAATTTGGTCATATTAAAGGACATTTCTTGAACCAAAAATGGAAGCCTTAAGATTAGACATTTTGTCCATCAACATCTTGATGAGATCAATTGACGGATTGGCAGATGGGGTGCCCCTTAGGTTGTAAGGTTCTTGGAAGGTGCTAAAAGAGGCGTATGACGTAGTTGGTTACACTTGTATAGGTGCAACATATTGATAACTAGTCATTGGTATAGATGTGGAAGCCAGGGGTGGTTGTGCCATGGAGTTAGAGGGCACAAATTGAATAGGGGCTGCCAAAGGTGGTTGAGTGGTGGCAGCACTGGTTGAAGGGTAGGTAGTTACTCTTTGTTGATAGGGGCAAGAGTAGGTGGGATGGAGACAACTAGATTTTGGAAAGGGGTAGAACTTTGTTGGATATTCTGTAGTTGATGGGGGGCCGAAGCCCCAATGGAAGTGGGCCCCGAGATAGAAGGAGAAGCCACACTTTGAAGATTAGTCATGGTCATGTTGATGGTTGAAGCAAAGGCTGAAGTGGTCATGGGTTGGGTAACGGACCCTATCGGTATCGTTGTCGCTTTAGTTAAGGAGGTTAGCATCCCATAGATTGGGTTACTTGAAGAGTCTCACATTTGGCTTCTCATGAGATATTATTGAAGGGCCTTGACATTGAGGTCAAGGAACCTTTCAAAGTCTTGATCCCCTTTGGGAACAATAGATGGTCGCGTCAGGGTTGGTTGGGTAGGAGTATGTTTGGTCTCTCAATGATACTCCATTAGAGGACTAGTTATGGAGGGAGAAGGCGGAAGCGGTTGTTGCCTTGCATGGTCAACAAGAGTCTTGGTTTGACTGCATGTCAAAACCATTCAAGGCAAAAGGTTTAGGTTTTAAAAACTATGTTTTTCGGTCTCAGAAAACTAGAATAGGTGTTGGACAGCAAGAAAGCCAGGTTTTAAGCTTGCTATTTTGAGAAGAAAAATTTGGATAGTGACCGACGTCAGTAGAAAAATTGATGTTGGTGAAACAGGTTATCGATGTCGGTCAGATAACTGATGCCAGTGAAGAAAGGTTGCCGATGTCAGTGGTAAAACTGATGTCAGTTACTGTGTTTTCCAAAAACTCAGAAAATTTGAGAGTTTTTGGAAGAAAAAAATAAAACGTCCTCACTAGCTCAAAAAACCAGATAAAGATAGAAAAGAAGATGAAGACAAACAGACCCGAAACATTAAATCCTAAGAATAAACTTTTAGAATCATGTTGGCTTATGCCTTAGAGTGTGTTTGGGAAGTTGGGTTTTAGAACGGGTCCTAGAAGAAGTAGTCTAAGGTTGGTTTTGGGTTAGTTTCTGTGCTCAAGATATGTGTTAGGTTCCGTACGTGGCCTTGTGCTAAGGAGCAAGCTCCCCTCACTTCACGAGCATAGTGATAAGCTAGTCTCTCTTAGCCAGTATATACTTCCCCTAGAGTTTATCCTTTACCAGAGAATAGAGTGGGCTTTCCCCTTGGTAGTGAACTCCAATTGGAATTGCTGGGATGGGTAAGGTATCCGCTAGGTGATGAAATCCTAGTCGGGCCTTGTCTCAGGTGTGTTTAGATGTTTGAGTTTGTGCAAGTGGTTTGGATGTGTAACATAAGTGGCCTACACTTTATTCATGATGTGGTTTTAATTACTAGATGTGTGGACTAAATATGCATTCAATCAGAAATGAGATGCAATAGATTTTAAGCCCAAATTGAAATGTGTGTTTGGATGTAGACAAATAGAGAAGAGGTCGAAGAGTATGATTTTTACTACTCTAAGATGCAAGAAGGAAAGAAAAAGAAGGATTCTTTTTAACTTTGCTAATAGTGTCTTTTCAGAAGAGATAGAAGAAAAGATGCAAGAAGAGACCTAATGCACTTATATGGAAAGTTTGTTTGTAGAAGAAAAAGTATGGACCCAAGAAAGACTTCTAGGGTCCCACTGGGCGTGCCAGAATGTTTCTAACAAGTTTTTGCTTTTTCACATTCAAAGGAAGTAAGTAACCAGAGATAGAATGGTTAGGGGTTTGTACGTACCTAGATGAGGTCTGCGCACCATTATCCAGACATTGTAGGGACTCCTCTGTAGCTATGGAGGATGAAACTTGCAGAAGAAAAAGACTTAAACAAAGAAGGCGTTAAATAGATAGATGGTGGGCTGCCAAGCAAAAGCTTGATCCCAGAAGTGCAAAGACTTCCTTGAGGGATGATAGTCCACTTTTGATAAAAATAATGTCTGATAAAGGAAATAAATGGTGAAAGACTAAACAAAAGAAATAAAGATAAAGCTTACCTGTATTCTGCTATCGGTCTTCTACAGTCATTGGCATCGGTTGGTCAAGGTTGCTGATGCCAGTTAGTCTGCCATCATCGGTTGGTCTAAGGTTGTCAACGTTGGTTAGTCTGTCGACATTGGTAGGGGTAATGGGCCTGGTGGTCGGCGTCAGTTGGGGCAATGGCTTTGGACAGGGTCTGGACGGGTTCTTGGTCGATAGAATGATCTGCAGAATGGTCTGTGGTAGTCTGAGAGTCTGTGCAGGGTTTGTACTACGTTTGCAGGGTAGAGAGTGTGGCTAAAAAATGGATAAGGATGTGGGCAAGGCCTCTTAGCCTTTCTAAGAAGAAGTCAAGTCTAGTCTGGTTGATATCCGAGTCTGGTTCATAGCACTTAGAAGTAGTAAATGGGGACTGATTATCAAAGCATTCTAAAATACTGAGACGAAACAAAAGAAGAATAATTACCTCTTGCCTGCTTAGGAAGAAGTGTAGGAGACCTATTGCTGATGCTGCTAATGTATGAGACTACTTGCAGAGTGGAGTGACTGATGCAGAGTACTTGTACCCTGTGATGCTTTATGTGCGTTTGGGAGAGAGGGAGCAAGAGAGTTCAAAATATTAGAAGGCTAGCTGATTGGAAAATTGAAGGATCTGCATTTCAGATGCATAACATAGTTTTAAGGAAACCAACGTCGGTGATACCACCGACATCGGCCAACTACTGACTGATGTCAGCAACTAAAGAATAGGGAAAAGGGCTAAAAATAGCCTTTTGTGCGTTCTTCCATCTGCTGAGGTCAGCTGGTCATGGGAAAATGGTCGAAGGCAGGTTAAATGAGCACGAGAGGATAGTGGAAGGGATGAAATAGGGTTTAAGCATTTAATATTTGGCATGGGGTGAGGGAGGCATCCAAAGAGAGGTATCCAAGGTGGGGTGAGGTGTCATGGGTGATGTGTCAAGGGGGGTGTTTATTAATTTAAAATAGGTTATTATTTTAAATTAATAAGTGTGTGGATTAGGAATTGTAGAAGGGGACCAAGGGAACCAAGGGGGGGAGATGACCAAGGTTTAGACACGATTTTGGTGTCTACACCAATATATATGACCATATTAGCATGTAGTCTTTGAATTTTCACTATATGGTTTGTTAGTTAGGGATTTGAACAATAATTCTCTTTGTTCTGTAATTTGGACCAATTCAGGGAGGGTAAATTTTTATTTTATTTTATACATATCCTCAAGGAGGGTTTTTTTTTTTTAAAATTATACATATCCTAAAATATATTATATCCACTCTTTTTAGATGGATCAACACTTAAATACAAATCATTTCCTTTTGGGGGAGTTGAATTGTCATTAGCTTTTGGATCAAGAGGAGTAACAACATTGTTGTTTGGAGGTGTGGAGGTAATGGTAGGCCATTGTCTCTTGCTTTTCATATGTATTTATTTATTTTAAATTTCTAAATAAAAGAATCTCATCTATATCATCCTCTAGTACATTTTCATCCTCAACTGGGAAAGGGAAATCATAGGCTTCAAACACCATTGCAATGTTGAAAGAACCATGCGTACTAGATGTGGATGAATTAGGATGATTTAGAATAATATCATACCTCTATATCTATTTTTAAAATATTTTGAAACTAGTAGATAACTCTATGCAGTTTAACTCCCCATGTTGTGTGGTCTTATGAACCCTACACCAATTGGGCAAGGATGTTTTAAAAATGTTCATTTCATAAGCTTATTAGGTGATAATTATGGGTTATTATTTGGAATATTAAATGGTATGTTATATGTTTTTAATGTAAAAACCTTATTGGCCATTTCCTTTACCATGTTTCCCAGACATTTTTGCATGTTAAGGAACTCATTGTTACATTTCTATAACATGCATTGAATGGAATTTAATGTGATTTTGGTGGAATTAGAAGATATACATTGTGTAATCAGTGTATTTACTGGTATTAAAAATCTATTTTGATTATGTTGGTTATATATGGAGGTGGAATTATTAAGAAAGCCTAAATTCTAGTTTGGTGTAACATGAGCCAAAGGTGATAAGTTAAAAACCTAGGTTTAATTATTCGTAATGACATTCTTATTAGAATTTGGAATATAATTCACAACTTGGAAAATTGAATTAACATTACGTATGGACACAAATTATAATCCTTGAGGATTCTATTAATGGTCAATGTTGATAGCTTTAGTATAGGCATCTAACAGAGTATTGATGTTATGAGCTTTTAGTAGAAACACTAAACTAATTTAATTTAGAATATACGTTTTATATTTTTATGGCTAATGAAACATAACTTATACATAATACATATATAAATTTTGACATATTATATAATCTTTCATTGAATGCTATAATTGGCTCGTTAGGTTATCTTTTCATGATGTCAAAATGTTGATATACCATAGTAGGATTGATAACTTATCCAAATTGTGTAAAAAATGTATCATGATATTGATTCCATGAGGTAGTTAAATTATCTAGATTATCTAGGAACGAATCATATTCAACATATCTCCTAAGGATACCCATATCTTATCTTGGTCTTTGATAAATTTGCAAATATGATAATAATAAAATATTTAAATCATAATTATACCTTGTTAATCTTAGTGGTTGATCTATTGAATGCAAACTCAATTCAACTTAGGGTCCAAAATGTCGTGGGCCCTCCTTCTATCAAGAAATATACCCTGATGATGTGGGTTTTATGCATACAAAATATTACTATAGAAAATACCATCTCATTTTAAGATTGTTGATAATTATATCCAAGGCATGAGTTGAAAGTATCAATTTTTAAAATAGTCATGTGGTGGAATAGTGGTGAGTAGAGTGGTTTTCTTACCTTGGATGGTTTAAATATGACTTGTGTCTAATGTACTACCTAAAGTTATAAGATCTAACCAATACTGGATAGATGGATGTAAACTAAAGTGGAGATGATCAAAAATATATAAGAGGGAAATGTAGGGCATAAAATAAGTGGTTTTATTACTCAAATTGAATAATTAACCCTTCCAAGTTGATTGACTATATTTAGACTGGGTACATGCAACTAACTAATGTCTACCATAATATTTATACTAGAATACAACAAAACAAAAAAAAATGAAGAGTCTAAGGGAATAATTTCAATATAATCCAATGAAAATAATAAAATATAATGTTATTATTAAATTTATAATCATAATCACTTTACTAACAAGATGAAAGTATGATATAAAATAAAAGCATTGATAAGAACAATGCATAGTTTAATATAATTTTTACAATAAAACACATGAAAAATATTTCATATGTCATATTAAATTAATGTAAATTATTCAAGTAAATATAATTTTTTTGAAGAGATAAACAAACCATTAAAAAAATACATAATAGTTTAAGCAAACTTTCTTTTCTTTCATTAATTTTCCAAAACTATCCGCCATTCACAATGAATGAGACTCATGTATATTTAGCTTTATATGGGCACCACCTCACCTTCAAAACTTGTTGAATTTTGCCAAAGTATGTATATAAAATCAGTTCTTAATTAATATAAAATTCATATGTACAAATAATACTTGATGTCCAAGAAAACATAAATAACTTGGTAAATATTGACAAAAACCACTTTATAGTGAATGGGTGAAACTAAGAGAAATAATAGGACTAGAATATATGAAACTATAATTGAATCATTTGACCAAATAGATTTAATGTAGAGGTCAATGATGTGTTGGTAATGGTTCATGAATTAGACATTATAGTTCCAAGGGATACAACTATACTTTTCACTGAAACAAAACATGTATGAATATGTCAATGAGCTAAAGTAGTATCAATCTAGGAATACAAGGCCGCAATAAAGTATGTAATAATTCATATGATAGAGTAGTAGATGCAAGGATTAATGGATGAGTTGATGAAACATATCCCATTTGAGTGACCAACTGATGTTGTTGCTTTCTCTTTCTTATTTAACATGTAGCAAAATATAAACAAATAGCCCCCAAATTTATGATTGGAACCATGAACAATATTTGATCATGTTTCCAACCATAGTTTTTGGGAAAAAATATGAATCGATAGCCCCAAAATTTATGATTGAAAATTGAATATGGGGTATTATTTATTGGAATAATAATCACTAGGGGTGAATTGGTGTACCAAAAAAATTCTTTTAATTATATCCAATCATTCATGAACTATTCAAGTAACATTAAGATCTAGAAATGCATAAATAACCATTCACATGAGCATAATACAAGAAAAAACACATATGAGTGGGAAAAACTCAAGGGGAAGAAAATAAAATGTGTTATATACAAATGTAATACAATCCTATGAAACAAAAGATCAAATTTTGTTGATCACCAACTCAACTTAGAGCAACAACCCCAATGAAACTCAAACACCCACTTGACTAGGCTTTAGAAATCATCTACTTACAAGAAAGCACCAACTCAAACACATCATGAATTTTTATCACCACATATATGATTTTATATTATGGTATAATTTCAATACCTCCTTCTACTCTACCAAGCAATATTTTATTTTCTTCAATTTCTTACATCAAAATAGGCCTAAATTGCATTCTATATACATACGTCTCATGGTCACACACCACTAAATTCACCAAACACACTTAAAATATTATTTAATACATAAAATAGGTATTATTACATATTATGAACATGATTCAAACCAAATGTTTATCCCTTTTCTTCTACAACAACACAATTAGGCCTTATTTCTCATTCAAGTCTCATGGATACCTAATTGCATTAGGTATATCTTCTTAACATCAAAGCTTGATCCTATTGAGCCTAGATGGCCTTATCCAAAAATTTAAAAAATATTAAATAACTTAGCCAATGACATATACTAACCTTATCCATTATTTTTTATAATTGTATCCATAGCTCATACCATGAAAGCTCTTTTAGGATAGATTGTCCTATTAGGGTTGTGTACCTCAAAAGTTTATCTTGTAAAAGTGAAGCTTAAAACACTCAAGACATTAAATTATGAAAAAAAAATTAAAATATTATCCATGACCTAAATTTCATCACCAAATTCTTTGAACACTTTCACTCAGGAGATAAAGGCTCAAGAACTTCTCTACAACTCACTCAGAACTGCCAATTTACCTTAAAAACCAGTCCTGATGACTTAGATCTCCAACACCTATGTAAACACTTGTAATGAATAATAATTAATGTATATGGTATTATTATATATCAATAAAATTATTTTATATAAATATAATAAGGTCTAATGTAAAATATTGGGCTTACAGACCAATTTCATGACCTTATATGACACAGTCTTATCTAAACTAGACAAGTCATCTTCTGATCAACCTTTTCACCATAATCACTAATATAAAAAATTTACTAAAATAATGAAAATGAATTAAAATTCATAAATAAAATCTTCAACACTTTTTTTCATCAATATGACATGCTCAGACCCTCAAATCCATCTTCTCATCTCTACCTGGGTTTTGCACTATTTGCACCATTAGGTCTATCTATGACTATCTAACTTGGGCGACCAAATTATAAAATTTTAAGGATAAAAAATATCTATAAATCATCCTTAACATGAAAAATTATTCTCTATATTATTCTACCATCCATTTAATTTTCTTGACTAATACAAATTTTTAGAGTTACAACATTTTCTTGATAAATAAGCCTGTATTTATGCATTTTCTATCTCATCTAACTAATAACCTCCACTGGAGGTACCTTTAATATTTTAATAAATTATATAATATATTTTATATGAATTTTAATCCATTTTAATCTTATTTTAACAAGGTCTTTCACATTGGGTCCTTATTAGGGCTTTGGGGAGATTTAACGCATGTTTTGGTGTTAACGATTGTTCATAAAGGACTACCCCTTGAATCCAAAACCAATGCCTAGAGATATTAAATAGTAAATTTAAACATATGTTATTAATATATAAGGTTCCATTTCATAGGATACCCATGCCAACAAATGGTTGAAGGTGCTTTTTGGGTCTTGAGACCTCATTTTGTGAACTCAAGAAAGCTTAAAACACTAATACATGTAATTTCCTTCAAATTGTGACCTAAAAATTTGTGAAAAATCCTAGAACAACTTATCTCACCTCTATTAATGATAAAATATTCATAATTTTGTTTATATATTATCTTCATACCTAATTAGGCCAGGTAGGGTCTAAGAGAGATCTAGGTGTAGGCTTAGTTTGAAGGTCCTACCCCTATAGGATCACATTAAAACTCTCATGAATGATTCAATGCCTCAAATACATGATCAAAAAATACCATAAAGACCTCACATGCCTATGTTTATTCATTTTAATTCACATACCTCTTCATGTCATGACTAAGCTCATGACTAGGTTTCTCATGTACTTTGACATCAATGACCTATACCTTCATGCAAACATAAGACATTGGTTGCCTTAAAATTTTCTCTTTATATTTCTCTAATAATAATTGTTTTTTAGTGACAACATTTTCTCAATGCACCTTGTCACATCACACACTGCCAACTAGGCTTAGTCTCCTTTGACATCAACCCTCACAAGATGTACCTTTGACATCAATGATAATAATCACCAATCTCCCACTTTATACTTGATGGAAACCATTCTAAAAACTTTGTATCAATAATAAATTTATTCCTCATTCTAAATTTTACTCGCTTTAACGTAAATGACAAAGAGATATCTATAACTTCTTGGATCACACCTCTTGCAACTAAAACACTCAACACACAAGATTATGATTTTATGGATCACCATACAAACATGATCCCCTATCTTCATGCATACATTTTTAAAAATACTCAATTACTCTTGGAGCTAATGAACCATGTAATTATCTCCCCTTAAGCACTTGGCTTCCTTAATGACTACTATGGGAAGGAATTACACCCAAATCCTATCTTAGATGTTCAAAATTTGCCTTTGAAAGTGACTTGGTCAAACTTTCTACAATCTAATCTTATTTAAAAACATATTCAAGTTTAACACTTCATTCACTTACCTGATATCTTAAGAAATGATACTTGATGGGAATGTACTTAGTTTTTGAGTGCATGACAAGATTATTTGAGATGCTTATATCACTTGTATTATCACAATAGATAGGGCTAGGACTATCATAATCAAATTTTTAATCCTTTAAGGTTTTTCCCATTTATAGGACTTGAGTGTAACATTAAGATGTTATAATTTACTTAGACTCATAAGTAGATAATGCCATTAACAGTTGATTTTTGCTTATCCATGAAATTAGGCACTCTCCTAAGAAGAAATCTCCTCCAGTAGTACTCTTCCTATCATCTAAACTCCCTAACTAGTCTGTATTTCTATATTCTATCTTGTTAAACCCCTTACTTCTAGGATACCAAAATATAAACTCCATGTTAAACCCCTTGAGATACCTAAGTATCCTTTTGACTACTTTTAGATGATTTTCTTTTGGGTTTTATTGAAATATTCTCACAAGGACTATTGATTTCATGATGTCATGTCTTGAGGCAGTAGTATATAGGAAACTTCCAATCATTGACCTAAATGATGTTAGATTGATCTTTAGAGATCCACCCTCCTTGCTTAACTTACATCCTATGATCATGATCATAGTTACATCTTGTGATCATAGGTGTGATAACTACCTTTCAATCTTATATCTTAAATTTCTTCAACATCTATCTTCTATACTTAGCTTATGAGATGAATATACCTCTTTTTGATTGATTAATTTATAGCCCAAAAAAGAATGATAGTACTCCCAATAAGGACATCTCAACTCCTTCTTCATCACATCTATAAAGACCTTAGTCTTATTCTCACTATTTCCACCCAATATGATGTCATCCACATAAAATAATACTATCAACTTGATGGTAATCTTCTATCTTAATGTAAAGATTAATATTTGGAACTCCTCTTTTGAAACCTTGGTTCAATAGATACCTATCCAATCTTGCATACCACGATATAGGAGATTGTTTTAGATAATAAAGAGCCTTTTTATATCTATAAACATAGTCCTTATTACATGATAATGAGAAACTCTCAGGTTTCTGTATATACACCTCTTCTAAGTTCCCATTCAAATAAGTAAATTTTACATACATCTGATACACCATGAATCTTTTGAATCTTGCATATGCTATAAAAAGTTTTATAGCCTTTAATATTATTACTAGAGCAAATGTCTCCTCAAAATATACTCCTTTAACTTGTTCATACCCCTTGCATACCAATCTAGCCTTGTTTTTAGTGAATTCTCCATCTTTATTCAACTTGTTCCTAAAAACCCATTTTTTGCCAATGACATTCATGTCTTTAGACTTAGAACTAGTTCCCAAGTCTCATTCTTCTCTATTTGGTATAAATCATTATGCATATCACCTATCTAAAAATTTTATTTGCTTGCTCTAAAAGGTTCTTAGGTCTAATATTAGAAAATAGAGAAACATTCTCTTTATTTAAGCTACTCACCAGCCTTCTTCTTATTCACACATCTAAATCCTTGTTGTCAATGATTGGTGATTCAAGATGATCTCTTTGAATCTATCTTAATGGTAATTTTGTGTCTTGACTTTCCTAAAATTCTTATTCTACTTCATAATCTATATCTATTGATTCTTATTCATTATTGAAGTTCAAATTCTTTGATGTATCCTTTGACTGTGAGTCTGACTTATTAAAACTTGTCTCATCAATATTCACATTGGTGCTTTCCACTATATTTTAAAACTTCATATTATAACATCTCTAGTCTGAGCTCACTAATGAGTATCCCAATAAAATGAGTTCATTAAACCTAGAATCAAACTTGCCTAAGTCTTCCTCATCTCTTTTGATGAAACATTTACTTCCAACCACTCTAAAGCTTTCCACATTAGTAGGTCTAGCTTTCCACAATTCATAAGTAGTCTTATTTCCGTTAGTTCTTATCTATAATATATTCACAATGTAGACTATATATCTAACTACCTCTCTCTGGTATCCATTAGCTAATCTTGTTTCATTTAGCATAGTTCTTGCCATCTCTTAAACTATCCTATTATTTCTTTCCACTACCTTATTATTCCAAGGTGTCCTAGTTGTTGAGAACTATCTCCTTATCCCATGGACCTCATAGATGTCATCAAACTCATTAGGATAAAAATATCCTCATCTATCAGATCTTACGCATTTGATCTTTTCATTCTTATCATTCTCAACAAGAGCCTTGAATTACTTGAACTTATAAAAAGCTTCTAACTTTTGTTTCAAGAATGCTACCCAAGTCATTCTTGTGTAGTCATATATTAGTAACATGAATTAATTATGCCTTTGAATTATTTGAATTCTTTTAGGTCCATAAATATCAATGTGTATTATCTCTAAAGGTCTTTTATTAGATTACTGCTTGGACTTGAACCTCCTTCTAGTCTACTTACCATGTTGACATGCCTTGAAAAGTGTGTTTTTAGGTCTGGTTATTTTAGGTATGTTCTTAAAAAAATTCTTAGAGATTATCTTGACCAAATTTTCAAATTTTATGTGGCCTAAAATTCTATTCCATAGCCAAAATTAATCCATCTTGATCAAAAAGGATCTCTTCTTCTTGATCTCATTCAAGACATATAGATTATTCTGAGTTCTTTTAGTATTATAAACTAGCCTTCCTAATTTGGCTCTTCTTATATCACACCCTCTATCATGAAATGTTAATGTGTGTCTTTGGTTACACATTTAAATTAAACTAATTAGTTTATGTTTCAAACCTTCTACATACAAGACATTCTCTATCTTGGTCTTCTTATTTTCCAAACTCAGGATACCCTTGACAACTATATTGGTAGTTGTATTATCTCCAAATCTCATTATTATTAAATAATTATTATTTAATGAGATGAAATTTCTCTTGTCCTATGTCATGTGTCTTGAGAAAGCACTATCTATATACTATTTCATGCCGTCAATTTGAATGTGAAAGGTAGTTTGAGCTAGTATAGATTTTTTTCCTTTAGTCTTTTGCTCCTCCTTCACCATGTCCATAAGGTCTAAATTCTTGATACATTTCTTATTGGTATGACCATATAACCTTTTCTCTTTACTGATCTTCTTCATATACCTCATATTACAATCCCTTGCAATATGTCCTCTCTAATCACACTTATAACATATAATTATGCTTCTACTATTGAAATGGACATTGACCCTATTTCTCCATGATGAATTGATTCTAGCATGATGTATACAATCCATAGCTCTATGTCTATATTTATTTCATGAAAAATAGTAACAATTGAATGGATTCACATACCTTGTCTACCTGATGTTGAATGATTCACCTTTACCTTTATTTTTTCTTGAAGGAGTCAAAATCTTCTTGACTTGTTGATGATCAATTTGACTCTTATATTTGAGAGTTTCTAGATTGGTCTTTGAGGTCTAACTCTCCTTGTTTGTTTTTATATTATTTGAACCCAAGACCTATCTTGTCATGTGGAGATATTTAAATATTCAAAATATCACCAAGGACTTCAGTGTTATTTTCAAATTTTTGATGTGTCTTCAATTTGACTATTGCCTAATCCAATTCTGCCTTTAAGGATTCCATTTCTATTCCAAACCTGATGCATTCTTCCTCCTTAGTCTTAAGACTTAAAGTGATAATCTCAATATGAGTTTCCAACTATTTGATCATCTCCTCATGTTCACTGGTGTCTTTACTTACTCTCTCTTCAAAGAGTTTAATTTTTTCCTCATAACTCAACCAATTACCTCATTTTATAATTCTTCCTTATTTTAATTTTTAACTCCTCTAGAGCACTCACCAATTCTACCTCAAGGTTTAATTCAACCTCTTCTTCATCTGATTCTTCATCATCCATAATAATTTTTCCTTTTGAAAAATCCTCATTGTATATTTTTATAACCGTGGATAAGGATTTATTTCTATCATGATCATTACTATCATCATCACTATCATATGTAATTGTGTCACATCAGATGAGATATTATCTTCTTTGATATAAAAACTTCTCTTGTTCTTGAATGACCCTTTATTACATTCATACTTCCTAAAACCCTTTTTGCTCTTGTTAGGCTTATGAACCTTCTTATCATCACCATGATGTTCATCATGCTCTTTATCACACTCATTCTTATCCTTGTTTGGAAATTTACATTTAAAATGACCAATCTTCCCATAGTTGAAACACTTGTATATAAACTTGCCCCTTAAACTCACCTGATCCTTTCCTTGGTTTTATGACAAACATGGCTTATATCATGTCATTATCAATGTCTATATCAACTAAATATTTGACCCTATTACCTTGTGACTTATTCTCAACTTTGAATACAACTTCCTTCTTGGAAAGTATTTCATCACTTGTTCTCATTTCATAGTCAGTGAAGATGCCATGAAGCTCATCCATCTATAGTATTTTAAGATCTATGATATCCTCCATAGAAGACACTTTTGAATAAAAATTAGATGTTAGTGATCTTAGTACCTTTTTTAATACCATTTATTATTCCAAATTCTCTCCTAGACCTCTAATGATGTTTACCACTTCATCTACTCTTAATAGATAGGATGCAATGTTTTCATCCTCCATTATTAGACTTTTAAACTACCTTCGATGGGTCTGCAAATTTACAAAATTCACTTTGGTGTCTCCTTCATAGATGGTTTTCAAATTTTACCAAATACCTTTGGATATATCATAATTCATGAAATTTACAATTTTTACCTCTGAAAGACCACATAGGATGGAATTCATTACCTTAAGAGTTATTCTCACTTGCCTTCTTATTTATTTCATGAGTTGGTGGTGTAGAAGGTGGAGTGAATCCATTAATAATAGATTACCATATGTCATATCCCAATTACATTAGATAGGTTTTCATTATGATGATCCAAAATGCATAGCTATTCCCATTGAAGAGAGGATCCTTATTGGTTGATAAACCTCCTTATACTAGATGACTAGACATGCTTGTGCTTGTAGGATCTCCTTTAAGTTATTAGGCCTACTTCAAAGGACTATGATCTAATACTAATTATTGGAAGCATAATCATTAATATGGAGGGTGAATTAGTGTACCAAAAAATTTATTTTAATTATATCCAATCATTCATGATCTATGAAAGCAACATTGAGATTGATCAATACATAAAGAACCATTTACATGAGCATAATACAAGAAAACACACATATGAGTGGGAAAACCTTAAGGGGAATAAAAAACACTATGATATATAAAAATTAACTATAGTAATATAAAACAAAAGGTCAATTTCTTTTTGATCACTGACTCAACTTGGAGTACCAACCCCAATGAATTTAAGCACCCACTTGACTAGGCTTTAACAAGCACCTTCTTGCAAGGAAGTACCAACTCCCTAAGTGACTCGGTACCAAATCAACCACCTCATGAATTTTGATACAAAATATATGGTCTAATATTATGGTCTCATTTTAAGACCTCCATATGCTCTACCAGAAAATATTTTATTCACTTCAATTGCTTACATCCAAATAGGCCTAAACTACCTTATATATATACAAGTCTCATGGTCACACACCACTTGGTCAGTCGCATACCTTAAACCTCTTAGGTAAAACATATAATATATGTGAGGAAATATTATGAACATGATTCCAATTAATTTTATACCTTTTTTGGTTTGTAACAACTCAATTAGGCCTCATTTTTCTTTTAGGTCTCATGGAGACCTAATTGCGTTAGGTTTATCTTCTTAGCATCAAAGATTGAGCTTCTTAGGATAAAATTCCATTCTTCAACAATAAAAAAGAATTACATAACTTATCCAAATACATATACTGACATTCTCCATTATTTTTTATACCTTTATCCTTCAGTCATATCATGAAAGTTCTTTTAGGACATACTATCCTATTACGCCTGTGTACATCACAAGCCTATTTTGTAAAAATGAAGATTAAGCACCCTTAATATATTGAATTATGAAAAAATAAACATGTATAAAAATTATCCATTACCTTAGGGTCATCACCATATTCTTGGAACACTTTCACTTAGGAGATAAAGGCTAAATAACATCTATGTAACTCACTCACTCAGAACTGCCAGTGTACCTCAAAAATAGTCATGATGACTTAGACCTCCAAAACTTATGTAGACACTTTTAATGAATATTGATGAATGTAAATGGTCATATGATATATAAAAAACATCTTCAAATATAAATATCATATGTTCTAATCTCAAATATTTGTCTTGTAGACCAATTTCTTGAACTTATATCACATAGTCTTATCTAAATTAAGCAGGTCATTTTGTAAGCAACATTTTCACCATATTAACTAACCTAAAAAAAATATTACAAGCATGAAAATTACTTAAATTTCATAATTAAAATCTTCATGTACTTTTTTTCATCAATGTAACATGCTCAAACTCTCAAATCCATCTTTTCATCTCTATTTGGGTTTTGCACTCTTTGCACCAATAGGTCTATTTGCAACTAGCTAACTTGGATGACCAAATTAGAAAATTTTAAGGATATAACCTATATATAAATAATAACGGACATGAAAAATGGGTCACTATATTCTTCTACCATCCATTTTATTTTCTTGACTAATAAAATTTTTGAGAGGTTTAGCAAAATCTTGACAAACAAGCCTGTATCTATGCATTTTATCTCTCCTTTGACTAACCACTGCCACTTGGAGGTACCTGGGAGAGTTTAATACATGATACAATAGCTTTTATAGGAATATAAATCAATTTTGATATTATTTTAATAATATATTTTGCATCGAGTCCTTATTAGGGTTTTAGGGAGGTTTAAAACAAGTTTTAGTGTTAACAATTATTCATAAGGGATTTCCCATTAAATACAAAACCAATGCTTGGAGATATTAAATATGACCCTTCCCCATCTCTCATTAACATCTTAGTTTCCCATGTAAAGGTTAAACATGACAAAAATGTCTGAAAGTGCTTTTTAGGTCTTGAGACCTCATTTTATGAACTTGAGAAGGCCTAAAATATTGATACATGAAATTTACTTAAAATCATGACCTCAAAATTTGTGAATACACATAAAAAACTAATCTAACCTCTGTCCATACTCACATATGCATACTTATTTTGAAATCTGATCTTCATACCTAATTAGTCTAGGAAAGGTCTAAGAAATGTCAAGATGTAAGCTTAGTTTGAAGGTCCTACCCATATAGTCTCACCCTAAAACTCTCATGAATGCTTAAATGCCTCATATAAATGATAAAATAGTGACATAAAAACTTCAAATTCCTATGTTCATTCATTTTTATACACATACCTCTTCATGTCATGGTTAGGCTCATGACTAGGTTTCTCATTCACTTTAAGATTAATGATTTGTACCTTCATGCAAAGATAAGAAATCAGTTGCCTTAAAATTCTCTCTTATTTACCTTAAAATTATCTCTCTCTTTCTCTCATGACACCAATCTCTTAATTATAAAACTTTCTCAATACACCTTGTCACATAACACATTGTCAACTAGGCTTAGTCTCCTTTGACATCAACCTTCACAAGATCCACGTTTGACATTAATGAAAATAAACAACACTCTTGAGTTTGATCATGTTCCCCTAGAAGGGTTTTCCACTATTTATTCAATGATAAAAACTATTCTTCTATCGTAAACTCCATTGTATTCCCTCCACATTAAATATTTTTCTTCCTAACCATTTTTAACTAGTTTTATTTCTCATCAAACTCTATGGGAACCATAACCTCTTCCACAATTACCATATTTTACATAGATAATTTTATATGTATATAAGTTTTTAATATTTATAGATGTCAAAATAAATTCCTATGAAAGGTTTTCTTGAGTATATGAGGTGACCAGAGAGGAAGTGGTTATTGGTGGTGGCATGACTTTTGAGGGATCAGGTGAAGGTGGTAAAACTTGGAGATGTGTAAGGTGTAAATTTAGGGAATGGTGGGTCAACCATATTTTCTCTTAATACCTTATTTTGAGAAGTTATTTTTGTTATATGTTTGATGGGACTAGGGGACACTTTTATGATTAAGATGAAAATTGACTCTATCTTGGTGGCTATAGGCATTGATGACCCTAGTTGAGTGGAGGAGTGGTTCTATAGTGGTTGTGTGGTAAAGATGGATAGGGACATAAAATATTCAAAGTGTGGGCTTGGGAAAGTAAATGATGAAGTTGCATGTGGACTTTTTGGCATGATGTTAATAATTTTAGGGTCAACACGTTGTGTAATGGCATATTGCATTAAATTTTTCAAAAAGTATCCAATTATAATGGATTTGGTAGGTATAATGCTAAGGTTCATAGTAGTGGTAGTAGTTATATCTAAATAATTGAATGAAGGAATTGTTGTTATAGTAGAAGCAGTACTAGAGACACTAGAAAAAATAAAAGAAACATCTAATGTATGTAATGAAGTTGTGTGACTGAATTAATAGTGGGTGGGATAATTAGAACAATTGAATCAATAGTAAGAATAATGGATGGATCAAATAGAATGTTAGTAAAATAAACAAAGTCACCCATAAGATTTTCTTTCTTATTTATTTCCTCAATGATAATAGGGTATGAGTATTTTTCACTTATATTTTTTAGTTTTATATCATGAGTATGATTTGGACTAGGAATATAAATTCTAAAATGTACTTGTATGGTTGTCTTATGGAATAGATAAAATTTAGTCTCCTAATTTAAGTATTACTATATAGAGTATTCTAAATGTTCATTTACGTTTCCTCCCTAAAAATTAATACTTTGTGCCTAAATATATAAATTTCAATGGTGTCCTTGAATAATAGGGTGGACTCTACTCTTGTGTGACCTTAGGGGATTAAAAGGTGATAGTAAATGTATCTTGGCTTGGGTTATTATAGGAGGGCTTATTCACCATCGATGTTAGATCTGGGTTAATTTTAGAAACCATAAGTGTAAATGTAAATGTGACCTTAGGAACTAAAGGTGTTATTATGTCTATAAGAGGGGAAAATTTCTCTATAACTCTTTGTTTTTGATGTCTGTTAAATAACTTTACCTTATTTTATCATATGCTTATTTTGGTTCATCCTCCTCAATTTTATTTATTATGTTTATTTATTTCCCCTCATCCTATTACTCTATCCTTTTTACATATTCCCTAGTGATATAAGGACTATATTGAATCATTTGAGCAATTCTCATGGACATTTATGAATTTATCATTCTGATGTAAACTTGGGAGCCATCCTATGCATTCATAAAATTAAAATCATGGCCATATTCTTTGTTACTATAGTTAATTTTTGAGTCTACCTCGCAAGCTATTTATGTGTTGAACTATCACTCCCTTAGGTCATAGTATCTAAATTCAACCAATTTGAAAGGAAAGAACCTCTATAATGAGAGGATTTGGGTAGATATTTCCAGTATTAGAATTTTTGTCTCCCTATACTAAGAAAAATATTATGCAAATTTCATAGCTTGGCTCTTATGGAATTCTCATCAACATTGTTGAATAATTGGTAGACTATTTCCTTCTTAACTAGTTTGTCTAGGACAAGCCTTGGTACTTAAAATGGTGTAACCAATTTTCATTATACCATTATGACCATGTTTTATGGTTAGATTCACAATTAACTCAATTATTTAAGTGATATTTTTATTTTTCAAATAACCTTGGCATAGGTTAGGAATTTATTTCCTTGTATACCATGGCATAGAATGTGTCCACTATTTTTTGCATGAAATTCATGAACCTGTGAATGTGATAGATGTCCAAGTCATCAAAAATTATGTTTTCCCCTCTTGGTTCCTAGGGATGTGACAAAAAATATCATAGTGCCATAAATAGCATTCATTAAATATGAAACCATATAAAAATTTATATATGGCCTATTGTGGGTGACCCTCTTTATCTTTAAATTATAGCTCATGATATTTCCTAATGTAGTAATGTTAAGTCATTCTATCTTGGGATATGTAAATAGCATTACCTTGGAAATCAAATGGAATGTGATCATGAGGCTCATCAAGTGTTGTATCCATTAATTTTACCAAGGGATTCCTAATATAGCATTGTATGCAAATGAAAAGGGTGCCACATGATACATAACAAGATAAATATTGGGACTGAGAGGTATAGGCAATTGAATGGATCCTAGCGTGACATGCTCAAGTAAAGGACTCTTAATTAAATTTTTGATGTCATATCCAAGAGATTTTAGAAAGGAAATACTACATATATCAATTTGAGATGAGTTATCAACCATGATATTATTGCATTTTTTATATAGGCTACTAGTTATTTGTTATTATTCTTATGAAATGTATCATTTATGCATTTCCTTGTTGTAAACAAATTGAATAGAACATCAAAAAATGTAAATACCTTTGGTTTTGATGTCATTTTGTGTAATCTAATGATTTTGATGGAGACTAGGTCATCCAATTATTCTCTTTCACTGAGGGTCAATTTGTTTAGGTGTATGGACGAGTTGATTCAACTCTTATATAAATGTATAAGTAATGAAGTAAGACGTTATGTATTACATTTTGATCAAAATATGCATCTTTAAATTCCTTATTAGTCCCAAAATAGAATATTGATGGAGCTTAATCCTAGATTTCAACCACCATTGTATTTTTTCTTAAGATATGAGTTCAATTGGATAATTAGGGCTTAAGTAAAGTGGAGAGATCTAAATCCAATAGATTACAAATGAAATTAATTTGTTTTATAATGAAGCATATAATCATTGATACCAAAGCTAATAATTTAATTCATGAAATTTAATTACATCATAATAGTCTATGTCAAACATTTTTTAGTTTGAATTTAATTTTATGACACACACTTCACAAGGATTTCTTTGACACATGTTAGCCTATATCAACTTTTAAGAGCTTAGTCATCTTATTTCATATTAATGTGCTTATCTACCTTTACAATTGTCATTATATAGCTTATTTGTGACTTGATTTATTAGCTTTGGTTTATATTTTAATCAAATTATATCAATAATGATAAATGGAAATCTATCACTTCAAGTTTCCTTTACATATAAATGTATACGGGTCATATAGTCATGTTTGATTTATGTTATGCTTGGTTATGTTTCCATGGGACACATAGTGGCATTTCAATTTATCTCTTAGCTTATTATTTTTATTTTATCCCCCAGTCCTGTTAGTATATAGAGTATTAAGGTGGTGACATGTGGCATGATAAGTGGCTAATGACTATCCTAAAGGGAAATGTGGAAGTATTTATGAATGACATGTGGTTAATGATAATGTAAATAGGGACACATGATAACATATCAAATATTCACTTGGTCATGGTATTTTTAATATCTCATATTTGTATATTGGTCTCCATATTTCTAGAGGATGGCACATCACATTATCTCACTTAGTCACTTGGTTTCAAACTTTAAAACATAGATTTTTAGAATAAAACCTTGTGATGGAGTGAGATGATGATAACTTGTATAAATAGTGTTTAGTCCTATATTCATAGGCATAAGTGATTTAGAACATTGAAAAAAGGATTGTGATGAAGCAAGATGGAGATAGTTCTCATGATATCACTTAGTCTATTGTTCTTGAGTATAACTAACTTAGTCATTTTATTTTGAAGACCTGTAATGAACTAAGAGAGACATGTAAAGAAATTTTTTTAGTTAGGATGACAAAGGTTGGAAAAGTCCAATATATCCTTAAAGTTAATGTTGAATAAATTATATATAGATATTTGGTTGATGATGGGTCTCAGAAATTTTTAAATATCAATAAATATCTAATTGTCTTCCAAACTTAAACAAGAAAGAGACATGTGGTAGCTTAAAATCTGACTTGTAAAGTAAGTTGTTATCCTATAAAATAGACACAATAAACTTGAAAATATAAAGGTTAGGCTAGTTATCCAAATAAATCAAATTATAAAATTCCAAGTTTTACATTAACTTTACCTATAATTTTAGGCCCAAATTCATGAAAATAAAAGGGAATTTTAAAACTTAGGCATTGAATGATTTGGGTTCTAAAGTTAATTTATGTCTTGATGAAGATAAAATATATATATTAAAATAATAAATGGGTTCTTATTTGATGTTTTAAAAATGGGGTGTATTGGTCACAATAGTAAGTTTGTGTCCAATGGACTGCTAATAATCTCTCCACTAGATCCAGTAGTCATATCACATCCAAGATCCTCCATAGTATTCATTATCTATGGAAAATATCAAATAAGAAAGC
The DNA here is from genome assembly GCA_037957365.1 of Torreya grandis. NCBI lineage: Eukaryota > Viridiplantae > Streptophyta > Pinopsida > Cupressales > Taxaceae > Torreya > Torreya grandis. Next base: position 40,212 of record JARHVA010008294.1, read on the forward strand.
ACAATTGGATTTTGATCCAAAAAATATAATAAGTAATGCATAAAACATTACAAAATATAAAAACTACATTTTTTTCTACTACATTATCCACACATCAAACTATGTTGGCCATGATAATATGGCATCAACCATAACAAATGATATCATCTAAATTTTTAATCTAATATATCATCCATCAAAAAAAATATATACCTTATTTAAATTATATTATGTCAACCATAAAACACTATATCAACAATGCTCACCTTATTTCTATTGTATTAACCACTTACCCAACTACAACAAACCATTTTATTTTCTGATGCCACCATCCATACTATACTATATCAACCAACCTAGCTAATCTTAAACCACATTGATAATGTAAAATGATAATGACTAACATTTTTCCCAACTATATTAGGTAATTTATATGGTATTGGCTAGAAATATTTCCCCTATAATTTCTATCAATCTCTAATATTTCTACCTAATCGGCCTTTGTAATACAAATTAAAAAATTTGCTCGATCATCTTGGTGAAAAGAATACAACACCTCCTAGATAAATTTATTGGGGAACAATAATGGGAGTTCATGGCTATGAAATAAATATAAAATAGAATCATCGTGGTACATGAAGCCATCCACTCTATCTTTGAATCCCTAAGACAAGGTATGTTTGTTAAGCTGGACATGAATAAAGCATATGATCAAGTCTCCTATAATTTCTTAATGAAAATCCTTGAGAAATTGGGATTCAACCAAGACTTAAGAAAAGATATATGGAAATTCATTGCTACTCCTAAATTTTACATAATCTTGAATGGAGTCCCCAAAGGTTTTTTGTTGGATTCTAGAGGTCTAATACAAGGGGAACCTCTCTCCCCCTATCTTTTCATCATAGTGTTAGAAATCTTGGGGACAAGTCTGTTGAAAGCCCATACACAAGGTTTGATCAAAGGTATATTAGTAGAACTAAACACTGAACCAATCACCCATGAATAATTTATAGATGAAATGATCATATTAGGAGAAGCTTCAGTGGAGGAAGCCAAAAAACTAAAATCTATTCTCAAAAACTATGAATCTATCTCTAATCAATGCATAAACTTCTGCAAGAGTTGTCTTTTCTTCATAAACACCCCTATGATTCTATACAAAAGGATTGAAAGAATTATAGAATATTAGGTGTGTCAATTACTGATAACATATTTGGGAACTAAATTGTTTGAAGGTAAATTGTAATCCAAAATCTGAAATCCCCTCATCATTAGAATTCAAAGAAAACTTGTATGGTGGAAAGGACACCATCCTACCTAGGCAAACAAATTTTACTTATTCAAAGCCTTGATTCAGAGTATCCTAATATACTTAATGTTAGTTTTCTAGATACCCAACAAGGAGGGAAAAAATATTAAAAAAATTCAAAATAAGTTCTTATAAAAGGGTACCAAGGATTACTTCAGGTTCCACTTGGTCTCTTGGAAAAAAGCCTACCTACATAAAGCAAATGGGTGACTAGGGCTTAGAAGTATTAATTCTATGAACCAAGCCCTCCTAGAAAAAATGAGATGGAAACATATTAAATAAGATAGAGAATAGGACATAATAGTCAAGGACAAATACCTATAAGGGTTTGAGGAAGAATACCTACTCTGGGAAGAAAGCTCAGCCAATGGATCCACCTTCTAGAAATTCATCAGCAGCTGTAAGGACCTAATACTAAAATGAATTAAATGTCAAATCAAATATGGATAAAAAAATTATTTATATGAGGATGCCTAGATGTCCACCCTCCCCCTCTCTTCATAAGGTATTTAGGATAATTTATTTGTGGGATTCAAAAAAATATGGGGTACTGAAGTAAAATATTATTGGGATGTAAATGAGGGATTGAATGCCTATATATTCATACCCATATAAGGTTGAAATGATAAATAAGCTTAGGTGATTTATAATCTCAATTTTTCCATCAAAAAATTTCACATCCCCATGTTCCCTAAGGAAGATCATTTTTTGTGGGTGGGCAAATACAGTAGGAAATACTTGGTCTCCTCATGACATGCTACTGATCTAAATCTGGAGGATGAATGGAACTTATAGAAATATTTATAAATAAGACACTGGAATCTTAAAATAAATTTATTATTTTAGCTAACAACTCAAGATAATATCCTAATAGTGGACAACTTGGAAAAAATAAGACTCATTATCCCTAGCTAATGCCTGTTATGTAGGGAAGCTGAGGACTCAGTCCATTTATCTCTATCATGCTCATTTAGTTTGTGCCTATTTGACTAGATTTTGAACAAATTCAATATATCATGGGTTAAATGGGACAACATTCTTGATCTCATCAATCAATATCAACTTCCTTGGAGCCATCCATCCCTATCTTTCATATGGAACCTTACCCTCTTACACTAGTTTTGGAGTGTGTGGAAAGCTCAAAATGATAGTATATTCTCAAATAAAAAACACCAAACAAAATAAGTCTTCCTCTATCTTTGTAATTACATCACTAAGAATTAGAGATCCTTCCCTCCCATCGATAAAAATTAAGTATCTACCTATGAACAACTAATTTTTATAAATTGGGAGGTAGTACCAAAAATTAGGTCTCCTTCAAAAGACTTGGTATGAAAACATGTTAGGTGAAAGCCTCCACTTGAAGGTTGGGTTAAGCTAAAATTTGATAGATCCTCAAAAATAAATATAGGAATTTTAGGTGGTTGAGGAACCATAGGGAATTTAGAGGGAAAGTTGATCACTGCTTACACAGGCCCCCTAGGAATTCAGACAAACCATGTGGCTGAAGCCAAGGTGGCACTATGGGGAATTTAGCTTTCCTCCAACCTCACGATGGATAAAATTATCATTGAAGGGTATTCCATTAATATCCTCAATTCTTTAGAAGGTAAAACCAACACTTCCCACATAATAAAAGACATAATAGATGATGTCAAGCAAAGCTTGATGGATATAACACAATCTTCCATAATTCACACATACCATGAAAAGAATGGGGTCGAATATTTACTTGATAATATTGGTGTATGCTTCCCATTTTTATCTACCTAGCACATTGGATGCCATGTCCCTATAAATTTCATGTCAAATGTTCAAAATGAAGTCACCTCTAGATAGGATGATGACATGGCTGCCACACATGAAATTTAATTCTTAAGTGAAGGCTTTAAAAAATCAAGACCCTCCATCATTCCACCACATGGATAATTAATTAAAAAGGGTGGGATAAATCATGTACTACAAGTTTATTTCAAGAAGTTAGCTCTAAGCCTTTATAGGTTTCAATAAATTCCATCTTCAGCTCTAAGGCTACTATTGAGATGGGTGGAAATAGGGACCATCTTAAACCAAATTCTTGCTCAAAGGTAAGAAGCATGAAGAAGGTTTGGAAGAAGATTCATAGAGTAAACTTCAAGGAATTTATGTTGAGGGTAAATGACCATAATGCTAACTTATTAAAATAATTCATTATGATGTGGAATAAGAGGGTTATGGAAGTAAGAGGCATTAGAATATATATAATAAAGGAGTTTTTGGAAGAAAAAAAGAAAACGTCCTCACTAGCTCAAAAAACCAGATAAAGACAGAAAAGAAGATGAAGACAAATATACCCTAAACATTAAATCCTAAGAATAAACTTTTAGAATCATGTTGGCTTATGCCTTAGAGTGTGTTTGGGATGTTGGGTTTTAGAATGGGTCCTAGAAGAAGTAGTCTAAGGTTGGTTTTGGGTTAGTTTTGGTGCTCAAGATATGTGTTAGTTTCCGTACGTGGCCTTGTGCTAAGGAGCAAGCTCCCCTCACTTCACGAGCCTAGTGATAAGCTAGTCTCGCTTAGCCAGTATATACTTCCCCTAGATTTTATCCTTTACTAAAGAATAGAGTGGGCTTTCCCCTTGGTAGTGAACTCCAATTGGGATTGTCGGGACAGGTAAGGTATCTGCTAGGTGATGAAATCCTAGTCGGGCCTTGTCTCAGGTGTGTTTAGATGTTTGATTGTGTGCAAGTGGTTTCGATGTGTAACATAAGTGGCCTACACTTTATTCATGATGTGGTTTTAATTACTAGATTTGTGGACTAAATATGCATTCAATTAGAAATGAGATCCAATAGATTTTAAGCCCAAATTGAAATGTGTGTTCAGATGCAGACAAATAGAAAAGAGGTCAAAGAGTATGATTTTTACTACTCTAAGATGCAAGAAGGAAAGAAAAAGAAGGATTCTTTTTAACTTTGCTAATAGTGTCTTTTCGGAAGAGATAGAAGAAAAGATGCAAGAAGAGACCTAATGCACTTATATGAAAAGTTTATTTGTAGAAGAAAAAGTATGGACCCAAGAAAGACTTCTAGGGTCCCATTCGGCATGCCAGAATGTTTCTAACAAGTTTTTGCTTTTTCACATTCAAAGGAAGTAAGAAACCAGAGATAGAATGGTTAGGGGTTTGTACGTACCTAGATGAGGTCTGCACACCATTATCCAGATGTTGTAAGGACTCCTCTCTGGCTATGGAGGATGACACTTGCAGAAGAAAAAGACTTAAACAAAGAAGGCGTTAAATAGATAGATGGTGGGCTGCCAAGCAAAAGCTTGATCCCAGAAGTGCAAAGACTTCCTTGAGGGATGATAGTCCACTTTTGATAAAAATAATGTCTAATAAAGGAAATAAATGGTGAAAGACTAAACAAAAGAAATAAAGATAAAGCTTACCTGTATTATGCTGTCAGTCTTCTACAGTCATCGGCATCGGTTGGTCAAGGTTGCTGATGCCAGTTAGTCTGCCATCATCGATTGGTCTAAGGTTGTCGATGCTGGTTAGTCTGTCGATGTTGGTAGGGGTAATGGGCCTGGTGGCTGACATCAGTTGGGGAAATGGCTTTAGACAGGGTCTGGACGGGTTCTTGGTCAATAGAATGATCTGCAGAATGGTTTGTGGTAGTCTGAGAGTCTGTGCAGGGTTTGTGCTGGGTTTACAGGGTAGAGAGTGTGGCTAAAAAATCGATAAGGATGTTTGCAAGGCCTCTTAGCCTTTCTAAGAAGAAGTCAAGTCTGGTCTGGTTGATATCCAAGTCTGGTTCATAGCACTTAGAAGTAGTAAATGGGGACTGATTATCAAAGCATTCTAAAATACTGAGATGAAACAAAAGAAGAATAATTACCTCTTGCCTACTGAAGAAGAAGTGTAGGAGACCTATTGCTGATGCTGCTAATGTATAAGACTACCTGCAGAGTGGAGTGACTGATGTAGAGTACTTGTACCCTGTGATGCTTGCAGTGTGTTTGGGAGAGAGGGACCAAGAGAGGTCAAAAGATTAGAAGGTTAGCTGATTGGAAAATTGAAGGATCTGCATTTCAGATGCATAACATAGTTTTAAGGAAACCAACGTCAGTGATACCACCGACATCGGCCAACTACTGACTGATGTCAGCAACTAAAGAATAGGGAAAAGGGCTAAAAATAGCCTTTTGTGCGTTCTTCCATTTGCTGAGGTCAGCTGGTCATGGGAAAATGGTCGAAGGCAGGTTAAATGAGCACGAGAGGACAGTGGAAGGGATGAAATAGGGTTTAAGCATTTAATATTTGGCATGGGGTGAGGGAGGCATCCAAAGAGAGGTATCCAAGGTGGGGTGAGGTGTCATGGGTGATGTGTCAAGGGGGGTGTTTATTAATTTAAAATAGGTTATTATTTTAAATTAATAAGTGTGTGGATTAGGAATTGTAGAAGGGGACCAAGGGAACCAAGGGGGGGAGATGACCAAGGTTTAGACACGATTTTGGTGTCTACACCAATATATATGACCATATTAGCATGTAGTCTTTGAATTTTCACTATATGGTTTGTTAGTTAGGGATTTGAACAATAATTCTCTTTGTTCTGTAATTTGGACCAATTCAAGGAGTGTAATTTTTTATTTTATTTTATACATATCCTCAAGGAGGGTTTTTTTTTTTTAAATTATACATATGCTAAAATATATTATATCCACTCTTTTTAGATGGATCAACATTTAAATACAAATCATTTCCTTTTGGGGGAGTTGAATTGTCATTAGCTTTTGGATCAAGAGGAGTAACAACATTTTTGTTTGGAGGTGTGGAGGTAATGGTAGGCCATTGTTTCTTTCTTTTCATATGTATTTATTTATTTTAAATTTCTAAATAAAAGAATCTCATCTATATCATCCTCTAGTACATTTTCATCCTCAACTAGGAAAGGGAAATCATAGGCTTCAAACACCATTGCAATGTTGAAAGAACTATGCGTACTAGATGTGGATGAATTAGGATGATTTAGAATAATATCATACCTCTATATCTATTTTTAAAATATTTTGAAACTAGTAGATAACTCTATGCAGTTTAACTCCCCATGTTGTGTGGTCTTATGAACCCTACACCAATTGGGCAAGGATGTTTTAAAAATGTTCATTTCATAAGCTTATTAGGTGATAATTATGGGTTATTATTTGGAATATTAAATGGTATGTTATATGTTTTTAATGTAAAAACCTTATTGGCCATTTCCTTTACCATGTTTCCCAGACATTTTTGCATGTTAAGGAACTCATTGTTACATTTCTATAACATGCATTGAATGGAATTTAATGTGATTTTGGTGGAATTAGAAGATATACATTGTGTAATCAGTGTATTTACTGGTATTAAAAATCTATTTTGATTATGTTGGTTATATATGGAGGTGGAATTATTAAGAAAGCCTAAATTCTAGTTTGGTGTAACATGAGCCAAAGGTGATAAGTTAAAAACCTAGGTTTAATTATTCGTAATGACATTCTTATTAGAATTTGGAATATAATTCACAACTTGGAAAATTGAATTAACATTACGTATGGACACAAATTATAATCCTTGAGGATTCTATTAATGGTCAATGTTGATAGCTTTAGTATAGGCATCTAACAGAGTATTGATGTTATGAGCTTTTAGTAGAAACACTAAAATAATTTAATTTAGAATATACGTTTTATATTTTTATGGCTAATGAAACATAACTTATACATAATACATATATAAATTTTGACATATTATATAATCTTTCATTGAATGCTATAATTGGCTCGTTAGGTTATCTTTTCATGATGTCAAAATGTTGATATACCATAGTAGGATTGATAACTTATCCAAATTGTGTAAAAAATGTATCATGATATTGATTCCATGAGGTAATTAAATTATCTAGATTATCTAGGAACGAATCATATTCAACATAATGTAAAGTGAAAGGGAAAAGTCTGTATGCAACATCTTCATGAATTACAATCAGTAATATAAAAGAAGTCTTAAAGGATTTAATGTGTTCATCTATAGTTAATATTCATGAAGGAGAGAATGAAAGAAGATAATTTTTAGGGTTTTAGGTAAATAATGGATGAAACCAACTACATTGATGATAGAACCAACTTTCTAAGCCTTGGTAAAACATTGATGTTTGTTTCATTGGGTTGGTGATTTTAGTTGGTTTACTTATCTCCTAAGGATACCCATATCTTATCTTGGTCTTTGATAAATTTGCAAATATGATAATAATAACATATTTAAATCATAATTATACCTTGTTAAGCTTAGTGGTTGATCTATTGAATGCAAACTCAATTTAACTTAGGGTCCAAAATGTCGTGGGCCCTCCTTCTATCAAGAAATATACCCTGATGATGTGGGTTTTATGCATACAAAATATTACTATAGAAAATGCCATCTCATTTTAAGATTGTTGATAATTATATCCAAGGCATGAGTTGAAAGTATCAATTTTTAAAATAGTCATGTGGTGGAATAGTGGTGAGTAGAGTGGTTTTCTTACCTTGGATGGTTTAAATATGACTTGTGTCTAATGTACTACCTAAAGTTATAAGATCTAACCAATAGTGGATAGATGGATGTAAACTAAGGTGGAGATGATCAAAAATATATAAGAGGGAAATGTAGGGCATAAAATAAGGGGTTTTATTACTCAAATTGAATAATTAACCCTTCCAAGTTGATTGACTATATTTAGACTGGGTACATGCAACTAACTAATGTCTACCATAATATTTATACTAGAATACAACCAAAAAAAAAAAATGAAGAGTCTAAGGGAATAATTTCAATATAATCCAATGAAAATAATAAAATATAATGTTATTATTAAATTTATAATCATAATCACTTTACTAACAACATGAAAGTATGATATAAAATAAAAGCATTGATAAGAACAATGCATAGTTTAATATAATTTTTACAATAAAACACATGAAAAATATTTCATATGTCATATTAAATTAATGTAAATTATTCAAGTAAATATAATTTTTTTGAAGAGATAAACAAACCATTAAAAAAATACATAATAGTTTAAGCAAACTTTCTTTTCTTTCATTAATTTTCCAAAACTATCCGCCATTCACAATGAATGAGACTCATGTATATTTAGCTTTATATGGGCACCACCTCACCTTCAAAACTTGTTGAATTTTTCCAAAGTATGTATATAAAATTAGTTCTTAATTAATATAAAATTCATATGTACAAATAATACTTGATGTCCAAGAAAACATAAATAACTTGGTAAATATTGACAAAAACCACTTTATAGTGAATGGGTGAAACTAAGAGAAATAATAGGACTAGAATATATGAAACTATAATTGAATCATTTGACCAACTAGATTTAATGTAGAGGTCGATGATGTGTTCGTAATGGTTCATGAATTAGACATTATAGTTCCAAGGGATACAACTATACTTTTCACTGAAACAAAACATGTATGAATATGTCAATGAGCTAAAGTAGTATCAATCTAGGAATACAAGGCCGCAATAAAGTATGTAATAATTCATATGATAGAGTAGTAGATGCAAGGATTAATGGATGAGTTGATGAAACATATCCCATTTGAGTGACCAACTGATGTTGTTGCTTTCTCTTTCTTATTTAACATGTAGCAAAATATAAATAAATAGCCCCAAATTTATGATTGGAACCATGAACAATATTTGATCATGTTTCCAACCATAGTTTTTGGGAAAAAATATGAATCGATAGCCCCAAAATTTATGATTGAAAATTGAATATGGGGTATTATTTATTGGAATAATAATCACTAGGGGTGAATTGGTGTACCAAAAAAATTCTTTTAATTATATCCAATCATTCATGAACTATTCAAGTAACATTAAGATCTAGAAATGCATAAATAACCATTCACATGAGCATAATACAAGAAAAAACACATATGAGTGGGAAAACCTCAAGGGGAAGAAAATAAATGTGTTATATACAAATGTAATACAATCCTATGAAACAAAAGATCAAATTTTGTTGATCATCAACTCAACTTAGAGCAACAACCCCAATGAAACTCAAACACCCACTTGACTAGGCTTTAGAAATCATCTACTTACAAGAAAGCACCAGCTCAAACACATCATGAATTTTTATCACCACATATATGATTTTATATTATGGTATAATTTCAATACCTCCTTCTACTCTACCAAGCAATATTTTATTTTCTTCAATTTCTTACATCAAAATAGGCCTAAATTGCATTCTATATATATACGTCTCATGGTCACACACCACTAAATTCACCAAACACACTTAAAATATTATTTAATACATAAAATAGGTATTATTACATATTATGAACATGATTCAAACCAAATGTTTATCCCTTTTCTTCTACAGCAACACAATTAGGCCTTATTTCTCATTCAAGTCTCATGGATACCTAATTGCATTAGGTATATCTTCTTAACATCAAAGCTTGATCCTATTGAGCCTAGATGGCCTTATCCAAAAATTTTAAAAATATTAAATAACTTAGCCAATGACATATACTAACCTTATCCATTATTTTTTATAATTGTATCCATAGCTCATACCATGAAAGCTCTTTTAGGATAGATTGTCCTATTAGGGTTGTGTACCTCAAAAGTTTATCTTGTAAAAGTGAAGCTTAAAACACTCAAGACATTAAATTATGAAAAAAAATTTAAAATATTATCCATGACCTAAATTTCATCACCAAATTCTTTGAACACTTTCACTCAGGAGATAAAGGCTCAAGAACTTCTCTACAACTCACTCAGAACTGCCAATTTACCTTAAAAACCAGTCCTGATGACTTAGATCTCCAACACCTATGTAAACACTTGTAATGAATAATAATTAATGTATATGGTATTATTATATATCAATAAAATTATTTTATATAAATATAATAAGGTCTAATGTAAAATATTGGGCTTACAGACCAATTTCATGACCTTATATGACACAGTCTTATCTAAACTAGACAAGTCATCTTCTGATCAACCTTTTCACCATAATCACTAATATAAAAAATTTAATAAAAGAATGAAAATGAATTAAAATTCATAAATAAAATCTTCAACACTTTTTTTCATCAATATGACATGCTCAGACCCTCAAATCCATCTTCTCATCTCTACCTGGGTTTTGCACTATTTGCACCATTAGGTCTATCTATGACTATCTAACTTGGGCGACCAAATTATAAAATTTTAAGGATAAAAAATATCTATAAATCATCATGAACATGAAAAATTATTCTCTATATTATTCTACCATCCATTTAATTTTCTTGACTAATACAAATTTTTAGAGTTACAACATTTTCTTGATAAATAAGCCTGTATTTATGCATTTTCTATCTCATCTAACTAATAACCTCCACTGGAGGTACCTTTAATATTTTAATACATTATATAATATATTTTATATGAATTTTAATCCATTTTAATCTTATTTTAACAAGGTCTTTCACATTGGGTCCTTATTAGGGCTTTGGGGAGGTTTAACGCATGTTTTGGTGTTAACGATTGTTCATAAAGGACTACCCCTTGAATCCAAAACCAATGCCTAGAGATATTAAATAGTAAATTTAAACATATGTTATTAATATATAAGGTTCCATTTCATAGGATACCCATGCCAACAAATGGTTGAAGGTGCTTTTTGGGTCTTGAGACCTCATTTTGTGAACTCAAGAAAGCTTAAAACACTAATACATGTAATTTCCTTCAAATTGTGACCTAAAAATTTGTGAAAAATCCTAAAACAACTTATCTCACCTCTATTAATGATAAAATATTCATACTTTTGTTTATATATTTTCTTCATACCTAATTAGGCCAGGTAGGGTCTAAGAGAGATCTAGGTGTAGGCTTAGTTTGAAGGTCCTACCCCTATAGGATCACATTAAAACTCTCATGAATGATTCAATGCCTCAAATACATGATCAAAAAATACCATAAAGACCTCACATGCCTATGTTTATTCATTTTAATTCACATACCTCTTCATGTCATGACTAAGCTCATGACTAGGTTTCTCATGTACTTTGACATCAATGACCTATACCTTCATGCAAACATAAGACATTGGTTGCCTTAAAATTTTCTCTTTATATTTCTCTAATAATAATTGTTTTTTAGTGACAACATTTTCTCAATGCACCTTGTCACATCACACACTGCCAACTAGGCTTAGTCTCCTTTGACATCAACCCTCACAAGATGTACCTTTGACATCAATGATAATAATCACCAATCTCCCACTTTATACTTGATGGAAACCATTCTCAAAACTTTGTATCAATAATAAATTTATTCCTCATTCTAAATTTTACTCGCTTTAACGTAAATGACAAAGAGATATCTATAACTTCTTGGATCACACCTCTTGCAACTAAAACACTCAACACACAAGATTCTGATTTTATGGATCACCATACAAACATGATCCCCTATCTTCATGCATACATTTTTAAAAATACTCAATTACTCTTGGAGCTAATGAACCATGTAATTATCTCCCCTTAAGCACTTGGCTTCCTTAATGACTACTATGGGAAGGAATTACACCCAAACCCTATCTTAGATGTTCAAAATTTGCCTTTGAAAGTGACTTGGTCAAACTTTCTACAATCTAATCTTATTTAAAAACATATTCAAGTTTAACACTTCATTCACTTACCTGATATCTTAAGAAATGATACTTGATGGGAATGTACTTAGTTTTTGAGTGCATGACAAGATTATTTGAGATGCTTATATCACTTGTATTATCACAATAGATAGGGCTAGGACTATCATAATCAAATTTGTAATCCTTTAAGGTTTTTCTCATTTATAGGACTTGAGTGTAACATTAAGATGTTATAATTTACTTAGACTCATAAGTAGATAATGCCATTAATAGTTGATTTTTGCTTATCCATGAAATTAGGCACTCTCCTAAGAAGAAATCTCCTCCAGTAGTACTCTTCCTATCATCTAAACTCCCTAACTAGTCTGTATTTCTATATTCTATCTTGTTAAACCCCTTACTTCTAGGATACCAAAATATAAACTCCATGTTAAACCCCTTGAGATACCTAAGTATCCTTTTGACTGCTTTTAGATGATTTTATTTTGGGTTTTATTGAAATATTCTCACAAGGACTATTGATTTCATGATGTCATGTCTAGAGGCAGTAGTATATAGGAAACTTCCAATCATTGACCTAAATGATGTTAGATTGATCTTTAGAGATCCACCCTCCTTGCTTAACTTACATCCTATGATCATGATCATAGTTACATCTTGTGATCACAGGTGTGATAACTACCTTTCAATCTTCTATCTTAAATTTCTTCAACATCTATCTTCTATACTTAGCTTATGAGATGAATATACCTCTTTTTGATTGATTAATTTATAGCCCAAAAAAGAATGATAGTACTCCCAATAAGGACATCTCAACTCCTTCTTCATCACATCTATAAAGACCTTAGTCTTATTCTCACTATTTCCACCCAATATGATGTCATCCACATAAAATAATACTATCAACTTGATGGTAATCTTCTATCTTAATGTAAAGATTAATATTTGCAACTCCTCTTTTGAAACCTTGGTTCAATAGATACCTATCCAATCTTGCATACCAGGATATAGGAGATTGTTTTAGACAATAAAGAGCCTTTTTATATCTATAAACATAGTCCTTATTACATGATAATGAGAAACCCTCAGGTTTCTGTATATACACCTCTTCTAAGTTCCCATTCAAATAAGTAAATTTTACATACATCTGATACACCTTGAATCTTTTGAATCTTGCATATGCTATAAAAAGTTTTATAGCCTTTAATATTATTACTAGAGCAAAAGTCTCCTCAAGATATACTCCTTTAACTTGTTCATACCCCTTGCATACCAATCTAGCCTTGTTTTTAGTGAATTCTCCATCTTTATTCAACTTGTTCCTAAAAACCCATTTTTTGCCAATGACATTCTTGTCTTTAGACTTAGAACTAGTTCCCAAGTCTCATTCTTCTCTATTTGGTATAAATCATTATGCATATCACCTATCTAAAAATTTTATTTGCTTGCTCTAAAAGGTTCTTAGGTCTAATATTAGAAAATAGAGAAACATTCTCTTTATTTAAGCTACTTACCAGCCTTCTTCTTATTCACACATCTAAATCCTTGTTGTCAATGATTGGTGATTCAAGATGATCTCTTTGAATCTATCTTAATGGTAATTTTGTGTCTTGACTTTCCTAAAATTCTTATTCTACTTCATAATCTATATCTATTGATTCTTATTCATTATTGAAGTTCAAATTCTTTGATGTATCCTTTGACTGTGAGTCTGACTTATTAAAACTTGTCTCATCAATATTCACATTGGTGCTTTCCACTATATTTTAAAACTTCATATTATAACATCTCTAGTCTGAGCTCACTAATGAGTATCCCAATAAAATGAGTTCATTAAACCTAGAATCAAACTTACCTAAGTCTTCCTCATCTCTTTTGATGAAACATTTACTTCCAACCACTCTAAAGCTTTCCACATTAGTAGGTCTAGCTTTCCACAATTCATAAGTAGTCTTATTTCCATTAGTTCTTATCTATAATATATTCACAATGTAGACTATATATCTAACTACCTCTCTCTGGTATCCATTAGCTAATCTTGTTTCATTTAGCATAGTTCTTGCCATCTCTTAAACTATCCTATTATTTCTTTCCACTACCTTATTATTCCAAGGTGTCCTAGTTGTTGAGAACTATCTCCTTATCCCATGGACCTCATAGATGTCATCAAACTCATTAGGATAAAAATATCCTCATCTATCAGATCTTACGCATTTGATCTTTTCATTCTTATCATTCTCAACAAGAGCCTTGAATTACTTGAACTTATAAAAAGCTTCTAACTTTTGTTTCAAGAATGCTACCCAAGTCATTCTTGTGTAGTCATATATTAGTAACATGAATTAATTATGCCTTTGAATTATTTGAATTCTTTTAGGTCCATAAATATCAATGTGTATTATCTCTAAAGGTCTTTTATTACATTACTGCTTGGACTTGAACCTCCTTCTAGTCTACTTACCATGTTGACATGCCTTGAAAAGTGTGTTTTTAGGTCTGGTTATTTTAGGTATGTTCTTAAAAAAATTCTTAGAGATTATCTTGACCAAATTTTCAAATTTTATGTGGCCTAAAATTCTATTCCATAGCCAAAACTAATCCATCTTGATCAAAAAGCATCTCTTCTTCTTGATCTCATTCAAGACATATAGATTATTCTGAGTTCTTTTAGTATTATAAACTAGCCTTCCTAATTTGGCTCTTCTTATATCACACCCTCTATCATGAAATGTTAATGTGTGTCTTTGGTTACACATTTAAATTAAACTAATTAGTTTATGTTTCAAACCTTCTACATACAAGACATTCTCTATCTTGGTCTTCTTATTTTCCAAACTCAGGATACCCTTGACAACTATATTGGTAGTTGTATTATCTCCAAATCTCATTATTATTAAATAATTATTATTTAATGAGATGAAATTTCTCTTGTCCTATGTCATGTGTCTTGAGAAAGCACTATCTATATACTATTTCATGCCGTCAATTTGAATGTGAAAGGTAGTTTGAGCTAGTATAGATTTTTTTCCTTTAGTCTTTTGCTCCTCCTTCACCATGTCCATAGGGTCTAAATTCTTGATACATTTCTTATTGGTATGACCATATAACCTTTTCTCTTTACTGATCTTCTTCATATACCTCATATTACAATCCCTTGCAATATGTCCTCTCTAATCACACTTATAACATATAATTATGCTTCTACTATTGAAATGGACATTGACCCTATTTCTCCATGATGAATTGATTCTAGCATGATGTATACAATCCATAGCTCTATGTCTATATTTATTTCATGAAAAATAGTAACCATTGAATGGATTCACATACCTTGTCTACCTGATGTTGAATGATTCACCTTTACCTTTATTTTTTCTTGAAGGAGTCAAAATCTTCTTGACTTGTTGATGATCAATTTGACTCTTATATTTGAGAGTTTCTAGATTGGTCTTTGAGGTCTAACTCTCCTTGTTTGTTTTTATATTATTTGAACCCAAGACCTATCTTGTCATGTGGAGATATTTAAATATTCAAAATATCACCAAGGACTTCAGTGTTATTTTCAAATTTTTGATGTGTCTTCAATTTGACTATTGCCTAATCCAATTCTGCCTTTAAGGATTCCATTTCTATTCCAAACCTGATGCATTCTTCCTCCTTAGTCTTAAGACTTAAAGTGATAATCTCAATATGAGTTTCCAACTATTTGATCATCTCCTCATGTTCACTGGTGTCTTTACTTACTCTCTCTTCAAAGAGTTTAATTTTTTCCTCATAACTCAACCAATTACCTCATTTTATAATTCTTCCTTATTTTAATTTTTAACTCCTCTAGAGCACTCACCAATTCTACCTCAAGGTTTAATTCAACCTCTTCTTCATCTGATTCTTCATCATCCATAATAATTTTTCCTTTTGAAAAATCCTCATTGTATATTTTTATAACCGTGGATAAGGATTTATTTCTATCATGATCATTACTATCATCATCACTATCATATGTAATTGTGTCACATCAGATGAGATATTATCTTCTTTGATATAAAAACTTCTCTTGTTCTTGAATGACCCTTTATTACATTCATACTTCCTAAAACCCTTTTTGCTCTTGTTAGGCTTATGAACCTTCTTATCATCACCATGATGTTCATCATGCTCTTTATCACACTCATTCTTATCCTTGTTTGGAAATTTACATTTAAAATGACCAATCTTCCCATAGTTGAAACACTTGTATATAAACTTGCCCCTTAAACTCACCTGATCCTTTCCTTGGTTTTATGACAAACATGGCTTATATCATGTCATTATCAATGTCTATATCAACTAAATATTTGACCCTATTACCTTGTGACTTATTCTCAACTTTGAATACAAATTCCTTCTTGGAAAGTATTTCATCACTTGTTCTCATTTCATAGTCAGTGAAGATGCCATGAAGCTCATCCATCTATAGTATTTTAAGATCTTTGATATCCTCCATAGAAGACACTTTTGAATAAAAATTAGATGTCAATGATCTTAGTACCTTTTTTAATACCATTTATTATTCCAAATTATCTCCTAGACCTCTAATGATGTTTACCACTTCATCTACTCTTAATAGATAGGATGCAATGTTTTCATCCTCCATTATTAGACTTTTAAACTACCTTCGATGGGTCTGCAAATTTACAAAATTCACTTTGGTGTCTCCTTCATAGATGGTTTTCAAATTTTACCAAATACCTTTGGATATATCATAATTCATGAAATTTACAATTTTTACCTCTGAAAGACCACATAGGATGGAATTCATTACCTTAAGAGTTATTCTCACTTGCCTTCTTATTTATTTCATGAGTTGGTGGTGTAGAAGGTGGAGTGAATCCATTAATAATAGATTACCATATGTCATATCCCAATTACATTAGATAGGTTTTCATTATGATGATCCAAAATTAATAGCTATTTCCATTGAAGAGAGGATCCTTATTGGTTGATAAACCTCCTTATACTAGATGACTAGACATGCTTGTGCTTGTAGGATCTCCTTTAAGTTATTAGGCCTACTTCAAAGGACTATGATCTAATACTAATTATTGGAAGCATAATCATTAATATGGAGGGTGAATTAGTGTACCAAAAAATTTATTTTAATTATATCCAATCATTCATGATCTATGAAAGCAACATTGAGATTGATCAATACATAAAGAACCATTTACATGAGCATAATACAAGAAAACACACATATGAGTGGGAAAACCTTAAGGGGAATAAAAAACACTATGATATATAAAAATTAACTATAGTAATATAAAACAAAAGGTCAATTTATTTTTGATCACTGACTCAACTTGGAGTACCAACCCCAATGAATTTAAGCACCCACTTGACTAGGCTTTAACAAGCACCTTCTTGCAAGGAAGTACCAACTCCCTAAGTGACTCGGTACCAAATCAACCACCTCATGAATTTTGATACCAAATCTATGATCTAATATTATGGTCTCATTTTAAGACCTCCTTATGCTCTACCAAAAAATATTTTATTCACTTCAATTGCTTACATCCAAATAGGCCTAAACTACCTTATATATATACAAGTCTCATGGTCACACACCACTTGGTCAGTCGCATACCTTAAACCTCTTAGGTAAAACATATAATATATGTGAGGAAATATTATGAACATGATTCCAATTAATTTTATACCTTTTTTGGTTTGTAACAACTCAATTAGGCCTCATTTTTCTTTTAGGTCTCATGGAGACCTAATTGCGTTAGGTCTATCTTCTTAGCATCAAAGATTGAGCTTCTTAGGATAAAATTCCATTCTTCAACAATAAAAAAGAATTAGATAACTTATCCAAATACATATACTGACATTCTCCATTATTTTTTATACCTTTAGTCATATCATGAAAGTTCTTTTAGGACATACTATCCTATTACGCCTGTGTACATCACAAGCCTATTTTGTAAAAATGAAGATTAAGCACCCTTAATATATTGAATTATGAAAAAATAAACATGTATAAAAATTATCCATTACCTTAGGGTCATCACCATATTCTTGGAACACTTTCACTTAGGAGATAAAGGCTAAATAACATCTATGTAACTCACTCACTCAGAACTGCCAGTGTACCTCAAAAAATAGTCATGATGACTTAGACCTCCAAAACTTATGTAGACACTTTTAATGAATATTTATGAATGTAAATGGTCATATGATATATAAAAAACATCTTCAAATATAAATATCATATGTTCTAATCTCAAATATTTGTCTTGTAGACCAATTTCTTGAACTTATATCACATAGTCTTATCTAAATTAAGCAGGTCATTTTGTAAGCAACATTTTCACCATATTAACTAACCTAAAAAAAATATTACAAGCATGAAAATTACTTAAATTTCATAATTAAAATCTTCATGTACTTTTTTTCATCAATGTAACATGCTCAAACTCTCAAATCCATCTTTTCATCTCTATTTGGGTTTTGCACTCTTTGCACCAATAGGTCTATTTGCAACTAGCTAACATAGATGACCAAATTAGAAAATTTTAAGGATATAACCTATATATAAATAATAATGGACATGAAAAATGGGTCACTATATTCTTCTACCATCCATTTTATTTTCTTGACTAATAAAATTTTTGAGAGTTTTAGCAAAATCTTGACAAACAAGCCTGTATCTATGCATTTTATCTCTCCTTTGACTAACCACTGCCACTTGGAGGTACCTGGGAGAGTTTAATACATGATACAATAGCTTTTATAGGAATTTAAATAAATTTTGATATGATTTTAATAATATATTTTGCATCGAGTCCTTATTAGGGTTTTAGGGAGGTTTAACACAAGTTTTAGTGTTAACAATTATTCATAAGGGATTTCCCATTAAATACAAAACCAATTCTTGGAGATATTAAATAGGACCCTTCCCGATCTCTCATTAACATCTTAGTTTCCCATGTAAAGGTTAAACATGACAAAAATGTCTGAAAGTGCTTTTTAGGTCTTGAGACCTCATTTTATGAACTTGAGAAGGCCTAAAATATTGATACATGAAATTTACTTAAAATCATGACCTAAAAATTTGTGAATACACATAAAAAACTAATCTAACCTCTGTCCATACTCACATCTGCATACTTATTTTGAAATCTGATCTTCATACCTAATTAGTCTAGGAAAGGTCTAAGAAATGTCAAGATGTAAGCTTAGTTTGAAGGTCCTTCCCATATAGTCTCACCCTAAAACTCTCATGAATGCTTAAATGCCTCATATAAATGATAAAATAGTGACATAAAAACTTCAAATTCCTATGTTCATTCATTTTTATACACATACCTCTTCATGTCATGGTTAGGCTCATGACTAGGTTTCTCATTCACTTTAAGATTAATGATTTTTACCTTCATGCAAAGATAAGACATCAGTTGCCTTAAAATTATCTCTTATTTACCTTAAAATTATCTCTCTCTTTCTCTCATGACACCAATCTCTTAATGATAAAACTTTCTCAATACACCTTGTCACATAACACATTGTCAACTAGGCTTAGTCTCCTTTGACATCAACCTTCACAAGATGCACGTTTGACATTAATGAAAATAAACAACACTCTTGAGTTTGATCATGTTCCCCTAGAAGGGTTTTCCACTATTTATTCAATGATAAAAACTATTCTTCTATCGTAAACTCCATTGTATTCCCTCCACATTAAATATTTTTCTTCCTAACCATTTTTAACTAGTTTTATTTCTCATCAAACTCTATGGGAACCATAACCTCTTCCACAATTACCATATTTTACATAGATAATTTTATATGTATATAAGTTTTTAATATTTATAGCTGTCAAAATAAATTCCTATGAAAGGTTTTCTTGAGTATATGAGGTGACCAGAGAGGAAGTGGTTATTGGTGGTGGCATGACTTTTGAGGGATCAGGTGAAGGTGGTAAAACTTGGAGATGTGTAAGGTGTAAATTTAGGGAATGGTGGGTCAACCATATTTTCTCTTAATACCTTATTTTGAGAAGTTATGTTTGTTATATGTTTGATGGGACTAGGGGACACTTTTATGATTAAGATGAAAATTGACTCTATCTTGGTGGCTATAGGCATTGATGACCCTAGTTGAGTGGAGGAGTGGTTCTATAGTGGTTATGTGGTAAAGATGGATAGGGACATAAAATATTCAAAGTGTGGGCTTGGGAAAGTAAATGATGAAGTTGCATGTGGACTTTTTGGCATGATGTTAATAATTTTAGGGTCAACACATTGTGTAATGGCATATTGCATTAAATTTTTCAAAAAGTATCCAATTATAATGGATTTGGTAGGTATAATGCTAAGGTTCATAGTAGTGGTAGTAGTTATATCTAAATAATTGAATGAAGGAATTGTTGTTATAGTAGAAGCAGTACTAGAGACACTAGAAAAAATAAAAGAAACATCTAATGTATGTAATGAAGTTGTGTGACTGAATTAATAGTGGGTGGGATAATTAGAACAATTGAATCAATAGTAAGAATAATGGATGGATCAAATAGAATGTTAGTAAAATAAACAAAGTCACCCATAAGATTTTCTTTCTTATTTATTTCCTCAATGATAATAGGGTATGAGTATTTTTCACTTATATTTTTTAGGTTTATATCATGAGTATGATTTGGACTAGGAATATAAATTCTAAAATGTACTTGTATGGTTGTCTTATGGAATAGATAAAATTTAGTCTCCTAATTTAAGTATTACTATATAGAGTATTCTAAATGTTCATTTACGTTTCCTCCCTAAAAATTAATACTTTGTGCCTAAATATATAAATTTCAATGGTGTCCTTGAATAATAGGGTGGACTCTACTCTTGTGTGACCTTAGGGGATTAAAAGGTGATAGTAAATGTATCTTGGCTTGGGTTATTATAGGAGGGTTTATTCACCATCGATGTTAGATCTGGGTTAATTTTAGAAACCATAAGTGTAAATGTAAATGTGACCTTAGGAACTAAAGGTGTTATTATGTCTATAAGAGGGGAAAATTTCTCTATAACACTTTGTTTTTAAAGTCTATTAAATATCTTTACCTTATTTTATCATATGTTTATTTTGGTTCATCCTCCTCAATTTTATTTATTATGTTTATTTATTTCCCCTCATCCTATTACTCTATCCTTTTTACATATTCCCTAGTGATATAAGGATTATATTGAATCATTTGAGCAATTCTCATGGACATTTATGAATTTATCATTCTGATGTAAACTTGGGAGCCATCCTATGCATTCATAAAATTAAAATCATGGCCATATTCTTTGTTACTATAGTTAATTTTTGAGTCTACCTCGCAAGCTATTTATGTGTTGAACTATCACTCCCTTAGGTCATAGTATCTAAATTCAACCAATTTGAAAGGAAAGAACCTCTACAATGAGAGGATTTGGGTAGATATTTCCAATATTAGAATTTTTGTCTCCCTATACTAAGAAAAATATGATGCAACTTTCATAGCTTGGCTCTTATGGAATTCTCATCAACATTGTTGAATAATTGGTAGACTATTTCCTTCTTAACTAGTTTGTCTAGGACTAGCCTTGGTACTTAAAATGGTGCAACCAATTTTCATTATACCATCATGACCATGTTTTATGGTTAGATTCACAATTAACTCAATTATTTAAGTGATATTTTTATTTTTCAAATAACCTTGGCATAGGTTAGGAATTTATTTCCTTGTATACCATGGCATAGAATGTGTCCACTATTTTTTGCATGAAATTCATGAACCTGTGAATGTGATAGATGTCCAAGTCATCAAAAATTATGTTTTCCCCTCTTGGTTCCTAGGGATGTGACAAAAAATATCATAGTGCCATAAATAGCATTCATTAAATATGAAACCATATAAAAATTTATATATGGCCTATTGTGGGTGACCCTCTTTATCTTTAAATTATAGCTCATGATATTTCCTAATGTAGTAACACCTTTTCCCTCTAGAAATATTGAATATAATGGAACCCAAACTTGATCAAAATGGAAAATAGATGGGGCTCCATGGATTTGATTTAGTAAATCCATGTAAATTATAAAAACTAGTATAAATTGTGTGATTTGGATGGTGTTGACCTTAGTTTTCATAACAAAATCGTCAGTCTTTTGCCCAATATTTCAAAGTATCCCTAGCCTTATTATTATTAAATCATTCATTTATTGTATGTTGGTTGTAATTCATGTCTGGTGTGGGAAATCTATAGTATATTTTAAAGGTAATGCCATCTATATAGGCTACTAGTTATTTGTTATTATTCTTATGAAATGTCTCATTTATGCATTTCCTTATTGTAAACAAATTGAATAGAACATCAAAAAATGTAAATACCTTTGGTTTTGATGTCATTTTGTGTAATCTAATGATTTTGATGGAGACTAGGTCATCCAATTATTCTCTTTCACCGAGGGTCAATTTGTTTAGGTGTATGGACGATTTGATTCAACTCTTATATAAATGTATAAGTAATGAAGTAAGACATTATGTATTACATTTTGATCAAAATATGCATCTTTAAATTCCTTATTAGTCCCAAAATAGAATATTGATGGAGCTTAATCCTAGATTTCAACCACCATTGTATTTTTTCTTAAGATATGAGTTCAATTGGATAATTAGGGCTTAAGTAAAGTGGAGAGATCTAAATCCAATAGATTACAAATGAAATTAATTTGTTTTATAATGAAGCATATAATCATTGATACCAAAGCTAATAATTTAATTCATGAAATTTAATTACATCATAATAGTCTATGTCAAACATTTTTTAGTTTGAATTTAATTTTATGACACACACTTCACAAGGATTTCTTTGACACATGTTAGCCTATATCAACTTTTAAGAGCTTAGTCATCTTATTTCATATTAATGTGCTTATCTACCTTTACAATTGTCATTATATAGCTTATTTGTGACTTGATTTATTAGCTTTGGTTTATATTTTAATCAAATAATATCAATAATGATAAATGGAAATCTATCACTTCAAGTTTCCTTTACATATAAATGTATATGGGTCATATAGTCATGTTTGATTTATGTTATGCTTGGTTATGTTTCCATGGGACACATAGTGGCATTTCAATTTATCTCTTAGCTTATTATTTTTATTTTGTCCCCCAGTCCTATTAGTATATAGAGTATTAAGGTGGTGACATGTGGCATGATAAGTGGCTAATGACTATCCTAAAGGGAAATGTGGAAGTATTTATGAATGACATGTGGTTAATGATAATGTAAATAGGGACACATGATAACATATCAAATATTCACTTGGTCATGGTATTTTTAATATCTCATATTTGTATATTGGTCTCCATATTTCTAGAGGATGGCGCATCACATTATCTCACTTAGTCACTTGGTTTCAAACTTTAAAACATAGATTTTTAGAATAAAACCTTGTGATGGAGTGAGATGATGATAACTTGTATAAATAATGTTTAGTCCTATATTCATAGGCATAAGTGATTTAGAACATTGAAAAAAGGATTGTGATGAAGCAAGATGGAGATAGTTCTCATGATATCACTTAGTCTATTGTTCTTGAGTATAACTAACTTAGTCATTTTATTTTGAAGACCTGTAATGAACTAAGAGAGACATGCAAAGAAATTTTTTTAGTTAGGATGACAAAGGTTGGAAAAGTCCAATATATCCTTAAAGTTAATGTTGAATAAATTATATATAGATATTTGGTTGATGATGGGTCTCAGAAATTTTTAAATATCAATAAATATCTAATTGTCTTTTAAACTTAAACAAGAAAGAGACATGTGGTAGCTTAAAATCTGACTTGTAAAGTAAGTTTTTATCCTATAAAATAGACACAATAAACTTGAAAATATAAAGGTTAGGCTAGTTATCCAAATAAATCAAATTATAAAAATCCAAGTTTTACATTAACATTACCTATAATTTTAGGCCCAAATTCATGAAAATAAAAGGGAATTTTAAAACTTAGGCATTGAATGATTTGGGTTCTAAAGTTAATTTATGTCTTGATGAAGATAAAATATATATATATATTAAGAGAATAAATGGGTTCTTATTTGATGTTTTAAAAATGGGGTGTATTGGTCACAATAGTAAGTTTGTGTCCAATGGACTGCTAATAATCTCTCCACTAGATCCAGTAGTCATATCACATCCAAGATCCTCCATAGTATTCATTATCTATGGAAAATATCAAATAAGAAAGCACAATTGGATTTTGATCCAAAAAATATAATAAGTAATGCATAAAACATTACAAAATATAAAAAACTACATTTTTTTCTACTACATTATCCACACATCAAACTATGTTGGCCATGATAATATGGCATCAACCATAACAAATGATATCACCTAAATTTTTAATCTAATATATCATCCATCTAAAAAAATATATACCTTATTTAAATTATATTATGTCAACCATAAAACACTATATCAACAATGCTCACCTTATTTCTATTGTATTAACCACTTACCCAACTACAACAAACCATTTTATTTTCTGATGCCACCATCCATACTATACTATATCAACCAACCTAGCTAATCTTAAACCACATTGATAATGTAAAATGATAATGACTAACATTTTTCCCAACTATATTAGGTAATTTATATGGTATTGGCTAGAAATATTTCCCCTATAATTTCTATCAATCTCTAATATTTCTACCTAATCAGCCTTTGTAATACAAATTAAAAAATTTGCTCGATCATCTTGGTGAAAAGAATACAACACCTCCTAGATAAATTTATTGGGGAACAATAACGGGAGTTCATGGCTATGAAATAAATATAAAATAGAATCATCATGGTACATGAAGCCATCCACTCTATCTTTGAATCCCTAATACAAGGTATGTTTGTTAAGCTAGACATGAATAAAGCATATGATCAAGTCTCCTGTAATTTCTTAATGAAAATCCTTGAGAAATTGGGATTCAACCAAGACTTAAGAAAAGATATATGGAAATTCATAGCTACTCCTAAATTTTACATAACCTTGAATGGAGTCCCCAAAGGTTTTTTGTTGGATTCTAGAGGTCTAATACAAGGGGAACCTCTCTCCCCCTATCTTTTCATCATAGTGTTAGAAATCTTGGGGACAAGTCTATTGAAAGCCCATACACAAGGTTTGATCAAAGGTATATTAGTAGAACTAAACACTGAACCAATCACCCATGAATAATTTATAGATGAAATGATCATATTAGGAGAAGCTTCAGTGGAGGAAGCCAAAAAACTAAAATCTATTCTCAAAAACTATGAATCTATCTCTAATCAATGCATAAACTTCTGCAAGAGTTGTCTTTTCGTCATAAACACCCCTATGATTCTATAGAAAAGGATTGAAAGAATTATAGAATATTAGGTGAGTCAATTACTGATAACATATTTGGGAACTAAATTGTTTGAAGGTAAATTGTAATCCAAAATCTGAAATCCCCTCATCATTAGAATTCAAAGAAAACTTGTATGGTGGAAAGGACACCATCCTACCTAAGCAAACAAATTTTACTTATTCAAAGCCTTGATTCAGAGTATCCTAATATACTTAATGTTAGTTTTCTAGATACCCAACAAGGAGGGAAAAAATATTAAAAAAATTCAAAATAAGTTCTTATAAAAGGGTACCAAGGATTACTTCAGGTTCCACTTGGTCTCTTGGAAAAAAGCCTACCTACATAAAGCAAATGGGTGACTAGGGCTTAGAAGTATTAATTCTATGAACCAAGCCCTCCTAGAAAAAATGAGATGGAAACATATGAAATAAGATAGAGAATAGGACATAATAGTCAAGTACAAATACATATAAGGGTTTGAGGAAGAATACCTACTCTGGGAAGAAAGCTCAGCCAATGGATCCACCTTCTAGAAATTCATCAGCAGCTGTAAGGACCTAATACTAAAATGAATTAAATGTCAAATCAAATATGGATAAAAAAATTATTTATAGGAGGATGCCTAGATGTCCACCCTCCCCCTCTCTTCATAAGGTATTTAGGATAATTTATTTGTGGGATTCAAAAAAATATGGGGTACTGAAGTCAAGTATTAGTGGGATGTAAATGAGGGATTGAATGCCTATATATTCATACCCATATAAGGTTGAAATGATAAATAAGCTTAGGTGATTTATAATCTCAATTTTTCCATCAAAAAATTTCACATCCCCATGTTCCCTAAGGAAGATCATTTTTTGTGGGTGGGCAAATACAGTGGGAAATACTTGATCTCCTCATGACATGCTACTGATCTAAATCTGGAGGATGAATGGAACTAATAGAAATATTTATAAATAAGACACTGGAATCTTAAAATAAATTTATTATTTTAGCTAACAACTCAAGATAATATCCTAATAGTGGACAACTTGGAAAAAATAAGACTCATTATCCCTAGCTAATGCCTATTATGTAGGGAAGCTGAGGACTCAGTCCATTTATCTCTATCATGCTCATTTAGTTTGTGCCTATTTGACTAGATTTTGAACAAATTCAATATATCATGGGTTAAATGGGACAACATTCTTGATCTCATCAATCAATATCAACTTCCTTGGAGCCATCCATCCCTATCTTTCATATGGAACCTTGCCCTCTTACACTAGTTTTGGAGTGTATGGAAAGCTCAAAATGATAGTATATTCTCAAATAAAAAACACCAACCAAAATAAGTCTTCCTCTATCTTTGTAATTACATCACTAAGAATTAGAGATCCTTCCCTCCCATCGATAAAAATTAAGTATCTACCTATGAACAACTAATTTTTATAAATTGGGAGGTAGTACAAAAAATTAGGTCTCCTTCAAAAGACTTGGTATGAAAACATGTTAGGTGAAAGCCTCCACTTGAAGGTTGGGTTAAGCTAAAATTTGATAGATCCTCAAAAATAAATATAGGAATTTTAGGTGGTTGAGGAACCATAGGGAATTTAGAGGGAAAGTTGATCACTGCTTACACAGGCCCCCTAGGAATTCAAACAAACCATGTGGCTGAAGCCAAGGTGGCACTATGGGGAATTTAGCTTTCCTCCAACCTCACGATGGATAAAATTATCATTGAAGGGTATTCCATTAATATCCTCAATTCTTTAGAAGGTAAAACCAACACTTCCCACATAATAAAAGACATAATAGATGATGTCAAGTAAAGCTTGATGGATATAACACAATCTTCCATAATTCACACATACCATGAAAAGAATGGGGTCGAATATTTACTTGATAATATTGGTGTATGTTTCCCATTTTTATCTACCTAGCACATTAGATGCCATGTCCCTATAAATTTCATGTCAAATATTCAAAATGAAGTCACCTCTGGATAGGATGATGACATG
This sequence comes from Torreya grandis, assembly GCA_037957365.1. NCBI lineage: Eukaryota > Viridiplantae > Streptophyta > Pinopsida > Cupressales > Taxaceae > Torreya > Torreya grandis. Next base: position 67,575 of record JARHVA010008294.1, read on the forward strand.
GCTGCCACACATGAAATTTAATTCTTAAGTGAAGGCTTTAAAAAATCAAGACCCTCCATCATTCCACCACATGGATAATTAATTAAAAAGGGTGGGATAAATCATGTACTACAAGTTTATTTCAAGAAGTTAGCTCTAAGCCTTTATAGGTTTCAATAAATTCCATCTTCAGCTCTAAGGCTACTATTGAGATGGGTGGAAATAGGGACCATCTTAAACCAAATTCTTGCTCAAAGGTAAGAAGCATGAAGAAGGTTTGGAAGAAGATTCATAGAGTAAACTTCAAGGAATTTATGTTGAGGGTAAATGACCATAATGCTAACTTATTAAAATAATTCATTATGATGTGGAATAAGAGGGTTATGGAAGTAAGAGACATTAGAATATATATAATAAAGGAGTTGATTGGGGAAGCCATAGGGATGTCATGCAAAGGAATAAAATCATTCAAAGATCAATAAAAAAAATACGAACTCTTAAAGAGATTTTTTTGAACAAATGATTTTATTAAAATACATAAAAAGGGGTTTTCTTGCTCAAAGCTTCCACATCAATGGCTTGAAATCTACTTGCAAATAATGAAGTATATTATGCTTGAAGCTAAGTATACCCTCATTTTTTCCCATCACTTTCTCTTGATAAACCATTTTTAGGGTTACAAAATCATCCTTCCTTATTACATCCTTAAATCCTGAGATAACACTATTTTAATGTTCCAAATCAACAAAGCTAATCCCATCATTCACCAGGGCCTTATCCTATTATTAGTAAAACATGGTGAGACCTTTTGGGTGAAGGAGGTTTTGATGGTTGGGTCCTCCAATAAGGAGTAATTTCTCAAGGAAGATCCAACCTTGGGGTCCTACCATTTGATAACCAATTTCTCCCATGCTATCCCCAATTCCAAAAGTTGAGCCAATGATCATCCCCTAAAACTCTCTATTTTCAAGCCTAAACCTCTTCTGCTAGATAAATGAATCTTGAGGGAAGTAGTAGGGAAAGGTAATACCCCCTTGTAGAAGCAATTTAAACCAAAAAGGATCAAATATAAATGTTTAATAACAAAATTCATGAGGTAGGGATTTGTTTAGAAGGTTTAATCAAGGATTGGAAGTCCATGAACAAGAAGGTTGGCAAAATGATCCAATCTTTCACTCAAATTACAAAGGTTGAAGGGACCCTCCTGAAGCAACATTTCATAGATGTAGAGACTTATTACCCTAAGACCACCCCCCCAACCAAAACAAAAATAAAAAATAACCCCCACCAAGAAGACCCCTATGAAGGAATAAATTTGGAAGAGACCCAAAATGATCTTACCTAAGAAGGATGCTGAAGGCCTAGGAAATAGAACTAGGGCCAAAATCACAAAGAACAAACATATTACATAATAGAAGGTGAATGAGAATGTGAAGGTGCCTATGGATGGATCCCCCATCCTAGAATAGTTATTTTTTTACTTTCCTTTTATTTTGTCCTCCACATGGATAGTTAGCTACTAGTGTTATTTTTTTTGTCTTTTATCCCAAGGGGCTTGCTACTGTTTAATTCACTTTTATATATACTCTAGTTCTTGGTCCCTATAAAACTAGGCTGTTAATCATATCAAATTAAAAAATTCCTAGTTTATATAATTTACCAAGCATGGTGATTTCTTCCCTCACCCTATTAAATGCCTCTGCCAAGATTTTTACTTTTGGTCAACTACCCACTTCTCATAAAAATTTTATATTTGTTTTGGTGCTTCAGGTAAATTCCATTACATGGATTCACACTGGTGCCTATATTTTCTAATCTAGGCCATTTTACCTTGTAATGACAAAATAGATAATTAGTGTATTCCATACCCATACGACTCCAATCGAAGTGGAAATTTGTCCTCCAATACATCTACCTCATCATCCACCAACCATAGTCTCTCAGTATGATAATTTTAGATATTCAAATATTTGGTTTTCAAAAAATAGAAATTGTGTAAATGAATAATTTTTACCTAATTAAATTATTTTTTTTATATTTTATATCTTTCAATTATTTTCTGTGAGATTTCATTTTTTATCCATATATTTATTTCCATATTTCCTTTTCATGAACTAAAAAAGCCTTAAAATCCTAGCGAGATGGATAATTTTTAGGTGTTAATAGAATAATTTTATGAAAAATAGGAATTTTATCTTATTTTATAGGTCCACCTCTTATTCTACACGTTAGGTGATTTTCATCACCTATGATGTTTGTAGCCTTTTATACAATTAGAAAGGTAAGTAAAGGTATTTATTTTTATTTAATTTAATTTAATTTAGTTTTAGTTATTTTTGAATTATATTTCACTTATATTTCTGTGTTGCTATGTTTCTTTCCTAGAGCACCATTTTGACATGTGATGAGCTTTGGGTGGGACATATGTATACACATTTTATTTTCCACTTTTTCATTTATAGATGCTTTCTTTGACAATGACTTGTTGAGAATTGATATCCCTAAGTGTACACCTTAAAGGGTGTATTAGGAAAGGGGTGGGTATGTTCATGGTGCTTTATAAGAGATGTTTCTATTATATCATGATAATATCATTAATAATACTAGTTCAACTTCTTCATATTGTCTTGCCATTTACCTCCTTCCATCCTATCCTCATTAAATTGTGTTAGTTTCACTATATCTTAAAACATCATAATGATTGATATCATCTATTTTATGCCTTTTACCCTTCATGTACTATATCAGGCAACTTGATATAATTTTGAGCATGTCTTCTAACATATGTATTGTAGCTTACTAGTTGATATCATTATGTTAGTTGACTTATTTAAATTATATTGGTTGAGTAGATAGTGTCATATTAGAGTTTAGGATTAGTTTTGAGTATTGTATCACTATATAAATGGTTCAAATTTAATTCTAATCATATCATATGCACTCTATTCTCTTTGATTTTGATTACACTTCTACCCTAATTCATATTTGGAAGAGTTTGTGGTCAAGAACTTTATTTTGGAGAAACTTGTATTGTTGTAGTTTTTGAATCTCATTAGGAGTTAAACTGAGGATGTGTTATAGTCTATGGAGTCTCAAACAAAGGATATACATGTATTATTATTGTATCTTAAGTATTAAACACACAACATCTCTTGAAAATATCCACTTGAGCCAAGGGGGAGTTGATGCTCGACAAGTCCACTCCTAGGTAAGTATTTCTAACCCGATACTCTCCTTTATTTACTTATTAGTTAGATTTTTCTTATTGCTTAGTGAATTAATGTGTGTGTATCCTTGTATAAGTTCTCTCTACACCAAATTAAGTTGGTGTAGATATAGTATTGATTAGACTTTCGATATTCAATTTTAGGTTGCCTAGGACCCCTTTTGGTTAACCAATGAACCTTATCCTTTATGATCATTCCAAACCTTCCCATTAGTTTAGGTTTATTTACTTGCACAATGAATTACATTAATTAATTTAAATCATTTACTTTTATAGAGGTCTAGTGAGATTTATATCCATGTCTCATAAGCTTAGGCTTTTGAACCCTTTCCTCTTGTCATTTTTGACATAGGAAGCCCTCTACTAGATATGTGGATTTCGTTGGTCATTACCCAAAAAAACTAAGTATCAGATGATCTATTTTATGAACCTTCTCTGAGTTTGAGTCTATTGAGATATGATAATTTTAGGTTTATCTTAGCTTATGCATACAATGTTATTTGGTGATATTCTTGTGTATAGTTTTACATGGAATGAGCATATGATACATTTGGTCCATAAATTCCAACTCCTTGATGATAACCACTTATGTTCCAAATGATCCAAATGTGATTTTTTACAAAATGAAATTGAGAAACTTGGACACATCATAATTGATGAAAGAATCAAAGTAGACCCTATAGAAATTGAGGCTATAAAAATTAGCCTAAACCCAAATCACTCAAGAGTATTCATGGGTTTTTGGGCCTTATTGGGTATTATATAAATTTCATATAGGACCATGGGAAAAAATTTACCCTATTAATGACTGTGTTAAAAATAGATTCCTTTCAATGGTCTGAGGTGAAAGAAAAATACTTAGATTTGTTTGATCATGAAATGTGCACTATTCCTATTTTACCTATGCCCAAATTATCCAAACCATTTATCATAAAAATTGATGCCTCTATCAATGTCATTGGAGTTTTTATAATGTAGGAGGGTTAGCCCCTCACATTCACTTTCAAGGACCTTATATGGAATAACTATGCTCATTTCCTCTATGATAAAAAAAAATTAGTTATACTTCATGTCATTAAAAAGTGGCACCCACACCTAGTATGGAGACACTTCTGTAGCAAAACTAACCACCATACCATCATGTAATTTTAAGAGTAAATAATTTATTAACTTGAGAATCAAAAGTGGGTAAACAAATTAATGGGTGATGTCTATGAGATTACCTATAATAAGGGTAAATACAATGTTATCATAGATGCATTATATTGCAATTATGAAGTACACACAAACTTGTGGAGAATAATATTTCCCATCCCAAATGGGTGTGTAGGGAACAAAAATAATGGTCACATGACTCCTAGATTTAGCAAATAATTAAGGAAGTGAGCACTACAGATGTAAATTATATTGACCAAATTAATTTTTGTATGGTTAGTATTTAAGGTAGAAAGGATGTTTGGTACATGCACCACAATTAACACTGTGAATGTAAATTATATCCAATAATAATTCATTTCCATCCATATGCCACTCCTATTTTGTAAAAACCTATGAAAGGATATGCCATTAGTTTTTTTATAAGGCATTAAATAGGTAATCAAAAAATTTGTAGTAGAATGCAAAACATTTCAACACAACAAAGGTGAAATTATCGCCACCCTAGGCCTGTTCCAACTCTTTTCTATCCCTACCTAGGTATGGTCAAATATTTCCATGGACTTTGTTAAGGATCTATGCAATATAGGTGGGAAATAATTAATTCTTTTAGTAGTGTATAAAATCTATAAGTATGCCCATTTTTATTCCATAAACCATCTTTTTATTACCTTGATTATTGCTCAAACCTTTCTTTTTTAGATTGACTACGTCTATGATCTACCTTCTTCCATTGTGTGTGATAATGATTCCTATTTTTATAGTCATTTCTATAAGGTTCCACCACTTTGACATGCAACTTACAATAAATTTTGCCTACCACCTACAAACTGATGGTCTAATACATATTGACAAAAAATGCTTGAAGACTAATCTACATTATTTTGCCTCTAGTCAACAGTCTCACTGGGTCAAATGGTTAACACTTTTATAATGGTGGTATAGTTATACATACCATACATTCACTAATATGACCCCAGATGAGGATGTTTATGGTGACCCACTACCTTCTCTTTAGATATACCTTCCTGACAAATCCAAGGTATAGGGAGTTGATGCCACACTCTATAGACATTCCATTATCCTTTAGAATATAAAAGATAACCTAAAATTTGCACAAAAATTTATGAATAAATAAGATAATGAACATAACTCGAAATGGGATTTTATTGTTGGTGGCATGGTTTTTATCCATCTATAACCTTACAAGTAGTCCTCTTTGAAGTTGAAATGTCATCAAAAACTTGAAAAAAAGTTTTATAGTCCTTATAAAGTGATTTACAATATTAGTTCAATCACATAAAAATTAGATATTCCATCCTCATCCATGATCCATCCATTTTTCCATATATCTTGTTTGAATAAATTCACAGTTAGCATGTTCAGACCCAAATGACACTTCTAAAGCCTGATAGTGAAGGATCTATCTGAAGAGAACTTGAATCCATCCTTAACATATGATCATTACAACTCAACACTCGTATCATGACCAATATTTTTTTATAATGGCATGGCATACAATCATAAGATGTGACATGGGAATCCCTACTATAATTACAACATTAATTTCCTCATTTCAAGCTTTGAGGACAAAGCTTTTTTAAGCAAAAGGGCATGTCAAGACATCATTAATCTTAACCATTATAGTTTTTATTAGTTATTATTAATAAAGTATATGATTCATATTATTTTTAAGTCATCATATTTTATATTTGTAATTATGCCACATTTATGAGTAGTAGTAGTTGCCATGAGTAGAATAGTTGAAGTAGAGGGATTGTATAAAAGGAGAGGAGATTTGTTGAATATTTTGTATTAAGATGTGCTCAAATTATATTTCCCCCTTAAAGAGACCCATGATAATTTGTAGTGATATTTTATCATTTTCAATTCATTATTTTTATTCTCTTTCCATTCTATGCATATTGGTTATATTATGTTGTTATATTAACTTTTTTACAAGTAGGTTATTGAGATAGTTGGGATGTTCACTTCATTAAATTTAGTTGAACATTACCCTTATTTTTTATTATACATTTATATTGAAAATTTAAATTATTCATGATCTTATAAATGATTATTTCACCATAATAATGTACTTGGTTCTCAACTATCCTAGACCAGTGTATGTCAATTCTACAAATGTATTACCACCATCAGTACCTAAGTGATTCAAGGTTCTTTTCCTTCTACACACTACCAAACATAACTTTAACATTAAAGAATATTGTTAAAACCAAATATTTTAAAATCAAATAATTAAATTAATAATATAATGTAGTTATGTTCCATCCATTACAATAAGTTATATATATAATTTATGTTTTATATGATATATCTATTTTTTTCCCATAAATTTGTAAGTCATTTCACATATGGAAATTACATAATTCCACATGGAATCCATGTCATTTCTACCTCATGATTTATCAGTATAATTTTTTTTAGATCCCTCATACTACCCATTATTATGTCACTTCAAAATAGATTTGTACACCTATTATGATATCATAAGTCTTCTTCTCAAAATACATTTTCGCATTCATTACTATCACATCCCAATTTAGAAAATATATTTCATCCCAAAATCCAACGCCAAAGCTAAATTAAGGACAAATGTCAACATTTATTTAGGTGAAATAAGGAAATATTGTCATTTATTTATTTGGTTTACACGACTTTCAAACATAATATTTTGAGCAAATGAAACTGGTAACACCACATGGCAAATCAAAAGTATAAAACCATAATTATATGATTTAATAATGATAAAAAAATATGCCACCATAAATTAGCCTATGATAAGGATAGAACAAAGAGTTTCCTTTTAAAACCATTATCCCATGCATCAACCTCTTTTAAAAAAAATAAATTTGTGTTTTTAAACCACCATTAAAGTACTCTAAACTGTGAAAATCTAAAGTTTTTAGTTTCTAAAGAGAGGGAAAGAAGATATAATGGGAAGTGATGTGATCAGGGTGGAGCCTTGCGACCACACTATCCTCATAAATAACCCACATATAGATGTTTCATTTTAGATTGTAGGTTTGATGACATTAAAAGATAAATTTATAGGGTTTTATATGTAGATTATTATAATTTTTTAAAAAAAATTACTTGATGATTTTTTTATAGTGAAAAGACTATTTTTTTAAATAAGGGAATTGTTAGCAAAAGCATTATTATTTCTAGTTATAATGGGGAAAATGGATAGAAAAACATATTGCAGTCATAGATGGAGTTACATTTTTTCAATCTACAATGGGGAAAATGGATAGAAAAACATATCACAACTATAAATAAAGCTATATTTTGATCTACAGGAAAGGTGCTTAAATATTATTCTTGAGGGATCAAAATATTATCACTTATTCCACCATAGCCTTAATTAGTTGATTTTATCACTAAATATATCTCTTATGAATGTAGACAGTCTTTAATTTAGATTGCACATCTCAATTTTCTAAGTCATCTCAGACATAATATTATTATGAATGTACCTAATTATTTATTTAATTTTATAAGGATAATGGAAAGAGAATATGATTATCTAACAAGATAGCTGATATCACAAGGAAAATTTGAAATTATTACCTCATTTATCTTAAAAGGTTAGGCCTTTAACCATTACCCTAGTAAGTTACAAAATGTCTACACCTTCATCCTCTACTTCGCATAGAACTTTCCATGCTCCTTTTACCAAGACACAAAGTGAAATGTAAACAATAAGTGACCCCCACTTATTAAAAACTGTTTAAAAATGGATATACTTTAAACATCAAAATTTCCCATCAAATTAATTATAAATCCATTAAAATCAAAAATATAACTGAAATGAAAAACAATATGAAAATTTATGGGCAAAAATAGAAATAACAAAACTCTAGAGTTGATAATGGAGTTCATCCATGAGGGACTGCATCTCCAAACTTGTTGAAATGATGAATTGATTCATTTAAAATATAATTCAAGTATAATAAAAAAACTCACATTATGATGAATCATGTCTATAATGAATCTGAGATAGATATAACTCCATAAATGTCTAGTGTGAACATATCCAACAATGTGGGCTTATCCATCTAATATAGGCTCTTTATATCAATCACATAATGATTGATGACAATGCAAACTACAAAAATATGATCTCATATGATAAAAAACATAGAAACAAATAGAGTCACAAATCCCAATAAAAACTTGATCAAAATAAACTCATATTATATGTTGCCAAATTTTAAGAATGTTCTCTACAAGTAGGCTATGGGATAAAAACTCGCTCATCACTTCTCTTCAAATCACTTGTCAAAAAAGACTTGCTCTACTTCTATGCTTTTTCTTCTTTGATATTTTAAATGAATTCACTAAATTCTATGTTTCCATGATTTCCAAATAACCCATCACCACTTTATATACTTGTGGAGGCTCCAGATATAGTGGGTGTGATATTCATCCCTTTACAATTTTTATGAGATTTAGAATTATCCCCTTTAAAAATTATATGGGGTTTTGATTTATCCCCTAGGTTCTAATGATTATGTTTACAAATTTAAATAAAATTCATAATTATGCCAATACCTATTTTAATGGGATTGAAAATTATCCCATACCATCATGGATACCAATATGATAAATCTTCCCCTGCTCCTTTTAGCAAGACACAAAGACACTCCCATTTATTAAGAGAAAGATTAAATAGAACAAAACATAAAGTTGTGCCCATAACCACTCTCTTAATAAGTTAGAAAAGGTTTACACCTTCATCCTCTATATCACATAAGAGGTATAGAACTTTTAAAGATCCCTCTATTAGTACAAGAAGACACTTCCATTGATTGAGCGAAGGAATAAATAGAATAAATCAACCTTTTAAGGTCATTATGATTGGCATATCTGATGATGAAGAATAAATAGAGTGAAAATAATTTGACAATGAAAAATATCAAGAGTTGGAAGAAAAAGAGTAATAAGAAGGTTTTCTATATGAAACTAATGAGTACATAGCTCAATTAAAGGAAGAGTCAAATCACATAAAATAATAAAAAAATATATGAACACCATCAACAAAACCTATCCCTAGGGATAGGTTAGAGGTTAGTGAAGAAAGAGGTACAGACTAAACCATTGGACAATATGGTGATTCCCCGAATTATCCTAGTAGTAACCTTGATACACATTCAATGTTTATGGTCCCATAAATTAATTGAATGTCTTAAATAAATAACCCAAGAGTTTCAATGTAAGGATAGTGTATAGGATACTTTGGTAAGAGTTTTATTAAAGGAAAAAAAGTTTGAGGATTAAAAATTAATAGAGGAGTATGAATCCACATTTATCACTGAGGAACATGCAACCACAATCATCACTAAAAATACTACAATCACATTTATCATTGATGATCCTACAACCACATTATCATTGAAGATAATGTAGCCATTATAAAAAAGACACCCTAGACTCTAAAGCTACTAACATATCTCATGCTTTTAAGTCAAGAATTTCTAAAGTTTCCATTGAACCTCTTATAGATTATATATCTAGAAAATAACACCAAAAAATTATTCATACTTTAAAATTTAATGTTGGTCAATCTATGATGATAGATAATAAACAATTCACCAATTGATAGAAAACAAAAAGGCTTTGTGAGAGAAGTTTAAAAAGAAGTAGGAAGAGTTTAGGGAAGAGGATATAAACATGACTAGTTAAGACCACTGTAAGGATTTATGAGTTTTTTATGAAAATGTCTTAATGTGTACCACTCATTATATTTTATATGTTTTAAATAGATTAAAAGACTATCAAATAGGGAGAATAATCTATGGATAAAAATACTTTATAAGATCTCTTTTATATTTTTTTAAACCATATTCCAATATTTTTTATGTAAACTATATTAAGATGGATATGTCATAACAATGTATAATGAGTATAACCTCATTTTCATTATTAAGGATATTCAAACAAGTGATTACTATTCCTAACTTAGGAATGAGTTGGGAATAAAATAGGATATGGTATCTTAGAGTATTGAAGAATAATTTATGACCTTATATCTTATAGAAGAATACCCATAAAATAATTCAATATTAAATCAGTGGAATCATTTGACTATATTTTCATAATTTATTATGGTAGTGTAAGAATATAGAAAGAAAGTATTAAATCATTCCATTTCACTCTTTAATTAGATATACAAGTAAACTTATAGTATTTATGAATAGAGGTGGACTTAACTTACTCCTCCTTTATATCAAAGAGAACCCTACTTTTTTTTAAAAATTTCAGAGTTGAAAATAACAAAGCAAGCAATTACATGAACTACTTGATGTAGAAATTTCTTGGATGGATAAAGATAAAATTTATAATTCTATTTTATGGTTTCTTGTTCCTACTGAGATAAGGACTTCACCTATGAATGATCAGGTAGAAAACATGAAATTAGATAATTTGAAGAAAGATAAAGGTTATCTTCCCAAGAATTTTATTAGAGATAATTCACCCTATGACTTGAGGATTATTTGTGTACATTTCATGTATCATTTCAATTTAGTCTAAGATAAATTTTATTGCATAAGTATGCATAATATTTTAAGTTTGGGGGTACATTATGGAAAAAGTTATTCCTCATCATATCACTTAGTCTCTCTTAAAATACTTCTCTTATTATTTTAAATCTACTTTATGAACTCATCACAACACACACATGAAAAGACGTATATATGCATATATATGTGTGTGCATGTATGTATGTGCATGTGTGCTCATGTATATGTGTGTGCGTATATGTCTGTATGTGTACACAAAAAAAAAATGAATTTGGTTATAACATGTTATCTCTAAATTGACCAACATAATATACTAGTTTTGAATAATTTTAATATTTATAATATTGAATAATATTTAAAAGTATTTTGTTCATATATTTTACATTTTCATCCATTATGATAGGATCATTTGTAGTAATTTTTTGTCTAATAATTATTTACTATGAAATCTCCAATCACCCATAGAAACTGAGTGTGACCACCCATAACAATGGCTATAAAAGTGTAAGAGATTAAGACACAACTACCACTTATAACTACCCCAAAAATATTTATCAAGTAAGAACGAATAATTTTCCAAGCAAGAGGATATAAAAATTGCATACATAATTGCCATTATTTTTATTAGACTGCATTTTTTATCTCCATTTTCCATATGACTATTATGTTCTTCATATCCGTTGGTCTTATTTGAATTATAACTATTATTCTAGATTAGTTTTATTTTATAATTTTATCTCATATGGTTAAGGATCAACTCATAATACACTTCCTCCTCTATATATAAAGAAAGAGATTTGCAGGCTGTAATTAATATAGATTAAGAAGGAAGTAACAAATAAGAATTAGAAAAATTATAAGTTTTAATTTAAGTTTATAATAAAATTATTGTAAATACTTTCATATAAATTCCATTAATGCTAAAATTTAATATCAATAACTTGTTAAGTTAATCTTTTATTAGTAATGAAGTGATGTGAACTCCAATCAAATCAAAGTAGGTCCCACTCTTAAAAATGCAATGGTAAAAAGTATATCCATTAATTTATTTATGTTGTGTTTGTATTTTCATTTTATTTTATTATTATAAGTGTGTTTACATTCCTTTCAATCCATTATTACAAGTATGTACACTTTCCTTTTATTTATTTACATCAATATAATTTCATATGCATATCCTTCAATTCAATATGCATACTTTTTAATTTCATTATGTGAAAATTTTCCAATCTATATTATCCATTTACTTTCTTTATTTTCCATAAATATTCTTTAGTTTCATATAAATAATCTTTACTTTCTAATAAGAATGTTTTTTTTGAAGCATATGTTTCCTTTAATGCAAAAGAGTGCACATTAAATTTTGTTATTTCCTATATAACAATTAGATTATTTATTTCTTGGTCATTCAAAATGTTCTAGTGTCTTGTATACAATGTGTAATCCTTTAAAATTATATATCCTTATATTTATAATTAAATTTAGTGCATCGACATTCAATAATCACACATGAAAACAAATCTTACAAAAATCATAATATAAATAAACATTTATTTTCTTTATTTACATTCTAAAATATGAAACCTTAATTACACCATAAGGAATAATAATAGATATATGGGACCATGATGAAATTTTGGAATCTTGGTAGAGACTCTTGGAGAATAATTTTTGAGGAAAAACATGTACACCATTTTATTTTCCCTCAGTCTCTTCAAATCTCTAAGAGCGAAATGAAAAAAGTGTGGCTTTGCTTTTATATATTTTTATCAAAAATGGGTCACACCACTTATAATATATAAAGTGTGCACCATTTTTAATATAATGGAATTATTCCATTTTATTTACATAGGGTATTTGTCCTATGAACTATAAATTGTGTTTATCATTTATAATCTACAAAGGGTGTGTACTTTTTGTATTATATAGGGTGTAAGTCCTTTAGTTTTGGTAACCAAACCACTAAAAATTTTAGCTTAGCCATAGTTTAAAAAGGAATGTACTTTTTCCAAAAGGGAAAAATCCATTTTTGAAAGGGTGTTCACCCTTTTTAATTCATAAATAATTTTTCCAAGAATAAACTTTTTTGTCTCCCAACTTTATGCATCCACTTTATAGTGAGCATTATTTTCTATTTTAAAAAAGAGTAAACGCATTTCTGTTTCAATTTAATTTAACCTATAATTATATTTATATAAATACAAAAATAAATAATTAAAATAAATATGGATTATTTGATATATATCAAAAATATTAAAAAATATTAATTTCATGACTAAGCAGTAATTTAGAATTAAGTTTTATAAAAAACCAAGAGGGTTGGTAGCTGGTACTTTATATGTTGAATTTGAAACCTAGAGTGAAACACATGATGATATTTCACAAGTGGACATGTTTTATGGCCCTTGTAAGTTATTGTTCTCTATTTTTGTAAGGCACTAATTATTTTATGGTGATTTAGTCATTATCTTACACCATCTTGTCAATGTACAATTTTAATTTAGGGTGTTGTTTTGTTTAGTTATGACATATCTATCTCAATCATAGACAATGCCAAAGATTTAAATTATAATTTTATTTTTTTTGATTGGATGCTTGTTTGAAAGTACTATAGTTTCAAAACTGTGTGTACTATAGGTTCATAATAATGCTTTAGAGAATTAGGTTCAAAGATTGTAGTTTTAAAAAATGTGTGTATATATAATTTTATTATGATTTTGTAAATCAATAGGAATTAAATCTATGGGATGGAATATTTTGATGATGAAAATTATACCATCAATGAATCAACCCTTTCGACTATCATGAAGGTCAAGTTGGAATCATACCAGTCTAATCGTAGGGATTCTCAAGGTTCATTAAAGATCCTAAAGATGTGAGGGGATTTTTATTATAAATTTTTGGAAATAATCAACAAGTTATCAAAATAACTTATTACAATATAACAATCAAAAATCTATTTATTAAGTCATAAATCAGTTAAAAATGAGAATATGTAATCTATTCTATCTGACAGAAAAAACCTATTAGTTAAATAGTATTTTGAAGAATAGAAACCTAATTATATAATATATATGTATATTCAAATGATATCTTCACTTCTTGCTTGTAATGGTCTATAAGCTAACCAAATATAGAAGAGATAGATCAAGGAAAAATAAAGAGAGACAAATACGTAAGCAAAAGTATAAACAAACTATAAAAAACTAATAACAAAGTAAACATCTAATACTATAGCAAAGAGAAATAAATTAAAAAAGAAAATGAACTAATAAAATAATCTAATCTAAAAAAAAATGGAAATAAAAAAAAAAAAATTGCTAAGAAAACATTCTAGGAATAAGAGAACCTCTAATAACATAAATGAAACTAATGGAAGGGACAAACTAAACGATCTAAAATAAAAGGAACTAGAGAATTTAAATAGAATACTATACCAAAACAAGCTAACTAAAGATAAACCAAGACTATAAATCAAGATTAAATCTTAAAGAAGGAAGACAAATATAAAACATACGAAATAAAGAGAAATGAACCATCTAAAATTGAAACAAACCTATAGCCTATTAAATTAACATGAAAGCTAATGACTTCAACAAAAAATTAAAATTAAACTAAGAAATAAAATTTAATCTAGTTAAACTACTTATCAAGATGAAAAATAAAACTAACTAACATAAACAAAAACTAGAGATCAAATTGAATCTAGGATAAAACTAAATAAGAAATAACTAAGAAGCTTAAACAAAAAAAGAAAACAAAATCAAAGATATAAGAAAGTATCAAATAATAAATCAGAAAATCAAAATGGAATAATAAACAAAAGTAGATTGAAACATATATTAATCTAAACAATTAAAATCAATTTATAGTAAATTAAAACAACTTAAGAGACATATATAATAAACATAGTAAAAATAGTAGAAAATAGAACTAATCTAATAACTAAAGAAAATAAATAAACTAAACTATTTAGAGCATAAAATACAATAGATTAAAACTATATCTAATAAAAGAAATTAGATTTAGAATAAATCTAAAGGTTTAATTTGTATTAAAGTTAGAGTCAATTGATTACAAAAGATATACGAGTCTCAAGATGAGAGTCATCTTAGAAGAAAAAGATAAATTTCAATGAAAAAACCAACATTGTTTCTCTACAAAACTTTGAATGACAACTTTGCAATCAAATAGATCAATAAAATGTCATGAAATAGTGAAATGATCATCATTATTCAGGTTGAATATTTGAAATTTGTGCATATGATTATAAATAGAAATTATCAAAAGATATTAAACTTAACAAACCTTAGATAATTAGTAATATATGATAAATATAATTGGATACACTTATGTTTAATAAGTGATTACTCAACCATTATATAAAGTAGATAAACCCAATATTATAGTAAAGTACCATATCTACAAAAGCTATACTATAGGGATTGCTATTATAGGGAATGGTAGCAATCTAGTCCTTGAGTTAGATGTGTTATCATCAACATCTAGCTTAATTCTTTTTATCAGCCTTAATTTTCTAGGTGCTTTATGCTTAGTCCTTTTCATAATAGTGTTCTTTTCAATAGTCTTAGCTACAATGTTTGTGGTTTTCTTTCTATTGACATACCCTTGCCCTCCCAAAACTAGTCTCTCAGTCCTCAAAAGAGGTTCACTATGGGCACCTAAAAAATTTAATTTTCTACATTTTCCACCAAGGTCTACATTAGAAGAGGAAGGTGCATCTAAAAGAATAGGAATCTTCCTAAAGTCCTTAGCATGGGTTGTCTCTACTTCAAACTAATTGGGATGATTAACAGATAAATGATTGGTAGATAATGGATCATCATCTGGTTCACCTCTAAAATTAGGTGGTTATAATGGTAAGAAATGAGGATCATGATTTAGGTGATGATAAGAGCTAGTTTGGGAATGTGCATGAGCTCCAAATCTTTGCCCACAAAAACCCCTATGACTTTTATAGCCTCTATTAATTAGGCTAACAGGCATATTATTTAACATATTCCAAAATTTTGAGTCATAGGCATCAAAGTGAATAGACATCCTTGTGCCCTATAGAATCTAGGCCCAAAACATTTAGCATGAAATATAACCCTATTAAAACTTTTGTTAATACCTGATTGACTATGACCTCTATTAGAATTTTGCTCCCATCATCATTATTACTCTTAGTTGGCTAGTTGCACCTAGACATACTAAAAATCTAAAATATAACAACAAAATCTTTGTTTGGAAATAAAGTCCAAGAAAAGATAAAAAAGTATTGTAAAAAGAACTGCATCAAAATACACTTCACTATTTCTAAATTCAAACTATAGGAATCTAATATCAATTTCAATGAATTTTAATCTCAATATCCATCCTTAAAGAAAAATTTAAAACCTCAATATTGAGATAAAAATTCAAATGTAACTTCATGATTTCAAAATATCTTAGAATCCATTCCAAAATTATTCTCTCTCTCTCTCTCTCTCTCTCTCTCTCTCTCTCTCTCTCTCTCTCTCTCTCTCTCTCTCTCTCTCTCTCTCACACACACACACACACACACACACACACACACACACACGTTTTTTCCATTATCATTCTATCTAAAGCCGACTGATCTAACTTTGAATTTTCACCAAACAATAAAAACCCAACATTGTCGAAATCATTTAATACTAAAACTAGACTAGACTCTTGAGGAGATCATTATCATACCAAATGAATAATAGATAATTAACTCTAACTAACCATTTGTGATTCATGAATGTTTATATCCATATGTATATGCATGAGTCTAGAATCATTTAAAACATGTGCAAATTAATACTTTACAAAATGTTTTATGCAAACTATTTATGTAGAACAATTTCATCAATCCTTAGACACTTCATGATTCAAACTACAATTGGCCATCACTACTTCAAAAACCTTTGAAAACTTGAATATATAGTTTGTAAAACAACCATATATGCAACAAACTATATGCACTAATTTTTCACATTAATTTTTTAGTTCATTAACATCATCATTTTAAATTTTCTTAACTTTATCTAAGACTCCACTCAAATATTCTCAACAAAGATAAACCCTAAGTATATAACTAGTTTCAACTAAAGGAGTTTGCATGCTTACTACTCTATAATACCAAAACTGAGACCCAAAACACTGTATGCATGATAACAACTGATAAGAATTTAAACTTTCTTGATATTTGCATAAACTATCATTTATTTAAAACACAAAAATAAAAGAAACTATATACTAAAAAGGCCATCCAAATGCAAGTCATAGATAAAAACCCTAAATACTTAATTTTAAGCATGAAAAATAATAAAAACTTCAAAACTTTGCATGCAACTAGACCATAATATTTCTATTATTCCATATTCAAAGAATAAATTTGAATTTCATTCACCCATAAATGCAAGCAATATTTTGTGCTTAGATTGAACATTGTTACCATGAAATTTCCTTTGAGATAGGGTTTCAACCAAAACATTAAAAAATGCAAAACTTAAGCTTTGTATTCAAAACCCCAAGGCAAAAATTGTCATTTACTTCCTTCTCAAAGGATGTCTGATTTCATGCATAAAAATTTATTATATGCAAGAATAATATCTTTAAAACTTCAAAAACCATAAAATCCTTTGCATTTGAATCTCAAAAACCCCTATCTAACCTTTTTTCACTTAATCATGTAGATATTTATATAGTTTCAAAGAAATCGTCTTAAATCCTATTCATGACTGCATGCATATACTTTCAAAAAAAACCCAAGCCATCTAATCAACAAATAACAACTTATCTTCAAACTTTTTAGTCGAATATAAATTCTTTCAAAAGTTGAGATGAAAAAATCACATATATATTCATGCCAATTCTAAGTTTTAGCATCCCAAATAAACCCATAAAACAAATTGAAAATATTTTCAACCATACAAAATACTAAAAATACATATGCTCAATCAAGATTGTCACAAATTTAAACATGTTTTCATGCAAAATATTCATTGAAGACTTCAAATACATCCCATATTCCTTCACTTTAAAAAAAAACTCAGAACTCTAATCTCAAAATCCATGAAAAAATTATCTTTTCATTTTCAAACTTCATTCTTCCAAAGATTTTTTTAAATGAGACTGATAAAAATTACTATATTCATACTTGGTTTTCATGCTCAAACCCCTACCAAATATTTTCTCTAAACCTTGCTTTATGACTCACCAACAATCCTGCCAAAGTTTCACTCCCACTTCAAGCTTGTAAATGAATGATTAGAATGAAGAAAACCAACCTTTTATTTTCCACCTTACAACCTTAACTGACCCAATGATGTGTTTGGTTGTTATTGGTTTGCATTAACTTTATCGCACTTAGTAACCCCATTAATCTATTTTGTCAACCCTATCAAATCTAGTAACAGACTAATCTTCATACTAAACACTTTGCCAAATTCTGTCAACCAAGGAGGCCATTTAGTCATCAATGCCCAATTACCACCAAATCTTTGAACAATCCCAAAGCACTATGCATATACAACCAAAAATTAAATTCACTCACCAACTCACCCTACCCATGGTCTAATCTACCAAGTGGTGTCCAAATCGATCCACTGTTTGCCTCATTGCTCATCAAAAGGTCTCATGACTCACGCATTTTGTAATATTATTAACAATATTGAATAATGAAATAAATGACCAATGTCCTTAGAGATATACCCATTTATAAACCAATTGTTATAGTTTTAAAATGCATCAAATGTATTAACCAATGCTAAAACCTTAAACTTGCATTTGTGACCAAGCAAAAGCATATTCGACACTTGTGGATAAAGTTAGGCCTAAGACCGATTCATATATTGCACACTATTATTACTTAGTCTCAAAATTAAAATATGCCATGAATGCTAGGATAGTTCCTTTTATATAATTGAACATGAATGCACACCTAACAAATAAAGCTCTTTGTGCTCATTTTTTAGGGAAGTGATATTTTTAGAATGAATTGATGACATTTTTAAGTAACTAACATGCTATATCCATCTCATCAATCATCAAGATACATGAAAAATGAAAATATGTTCTGGAACTATGATCAATTGAATTTGACTATGCACTTAAACTCAAAATAGCTAAACTAAGAATGTCGATTAGATTTTCATAAATTGAGCCATGAATTTAGATGTAAAATTAAACAAACTAGACTATCATAAAAATATGTGCAATTACTGAACTATCCAATGCATATTAACATCTCAAAGGTCTAACATATCAAATAGTGAATAAAATGAGCTTTACATTTTTAAAACTATCTTTTGATTGAACCAAGTTTGCATTGTAATATCTTTCAAATCATCATATTAACACTACTATCTAAATCATAAACCAAAGCTACTCATGAGGATTAAAAAAAAATCACCATAGATCATCAAATATAATTGAGAATGTAAAATATATGCATCAATTGAAACTATCAAAATATACTGAATTTGAGTAATGAAAATTGATCACATTTATAATTATATATGCATATTTTATTCACTTATCCACCATGCTCTTTGAAACCACTTAAGACATAAATAAAACCTATCAAAAAATCATTATAATTTTATAATCAAATATGTATCTAAGTTACTATCAATCAATAGGTCCCTTAATATAGTTTTAGGCTTTATGATAGGGTCATCGCTATGGCAGCAAGTATAGATTTTTTTGAAAAATTTAGCAGGGGTGTGGAAAATAAACATTACACTAATGACCTTGCTAATCAATTTTGTGAAACAAATTTGATTAATAATAAATTATCTATTATATAAAATATTTTTCTTTGAGAGTGTGATCTAGTAAAATTATTTCTCAAGTAGCTAAGTGTGAACCCCTTAAATAGCAAAATCAAGCAAGGGATGAATTGTTCAGCTAGCGTGGCATGAAGAAAGGGAAATGAATAACAAGGAAGTTTGATTGGATGTACATATAATTATAAATGCCTTAGGAACAAAATTTGAAAATGAAGTAATACTTCTACAACCAAATATAAGTCAGCCATATTATTCATTTATTATGAAAAATTGAATTTGTAAGATTAACTTCTAAAAATGAATGATACCTGCTATACTTTCGTAGATTCTTACATTCTTCCTTCATAACATGATACTTCTCATTCCAAAACCTCCATTGACAATTTGAAAATAAATAACAACAAAGCAAAACAAAACACAAGACAAAACAAATGACAAACCGAAACAATGAAACAAAGGAAAAGGAAACAAACCAAAAGAAAGCAGAAAATAAAGTAAAAAAGGCAAGAAACAAGTAACTAATCATGAAATAATTTTATATGATGACCATTTATTGAATAACATAGCTAATTTTCTTTAAGATCTTTAAGATGAAAAGCATTATTACCGAGAACTATTGAAATTCTATAAGGTCCAAGCCATAATGTATCAAATTTTTAGTGTTTTCTAGGGTCCTCATGAGCTTTATCCCAATATAAAACTAAATCACCAACATTAAAATTCTTACTAAAAACCTTTTTATCAAAAAATATATTTAACTTTTGCTTAGCCTTCGCTAATTTTTGTAATGTTGTTGCCTTAGATTCATCAAGAGCTACCAAATCATGCAATCTTTGTTCAATTAAATTTGTATCTTTAGCTACATAATGTAAAGTGGTCCTAGCTGAAGAAATTTGAAGTTCTATTGGTAAAGTAGATTCAAACCCATATGCTAACTTGAAAGGTGAATAACAAGTTTCTACCTTAAAAGTAGTCCTATCATCCCATAATACTTCAAAAATCTTAAAATGTCAATTTTTTTTGTTATCACAAATTATTTTTTTCATAATAGAAATCAGATTTTTATTAGTGAACTTAGCTTGTCAATTTTTTTTAGATAATACTTTGATGAATGACTAGAAATGATAGAAAAATTTTCTAAAACTTTTAAAAATTCATTTGAAATAAAATAAAGTCCATTATCTGGAATAATCTCATATAGAACTCCAAATCTAGAGAAAATCTCATTTTTTAAAAACAAAATTACTTCACCTGTTATTGAACTTTTAAGAGATTTAGCCTCAAGCCATTTAGTGAAATAATCCATGGATGTCAAAATATATCTATGACTTACAGATGTAGGTGGATGAATATCTGAAATAAATTCAATGCCCTATTTAATAAAAGTTTATTCAAGAATAACTAGATTTGAAGGAATTACAGGTAGTTTTTTCCTTCCAACAACTAACTGATAAGGCATACAAGAACGAATCAACTTATAAAAATCTTGAAATAAGGTAGGAAAATAATAACTAGCCCTTAAAATTTTATAAACTATTGTTTTTACAACATAATGTTCACCATAATTTCTTTCATGGCAGCCCCTAAGAACTTTCTAAGTTTGATTATGATAAGACATCTTAATAATACACCATCACGATTATGATAAAATAAGAAATTTTCTAGTAAACAAAAATTTAATGCTTTTAGTCTTAAGGAACATCTTTATTTCTTGTTTAAGTTATTAGGACAAGATTGATTTTGAAAATAGTAAACCAAATTATAATACTAGTCATCTTCAGCCAATAAATAGTCCCATTCATTCATTTCTTGACTAAATTCAAAACTTTTAGAAAATTTAGCAATTTTCATAGTTTTAAAATGTAATTTTGCATTTAATTTTTCATCAACTAATAGAACTAGAAAATTAATATTCAAGGCAACATTTTGAGCTAAGTGCTTTGCTAATTTAATGCCTTTAACAGTTTTAGAAGTTTTAAATTTAAGATCAAATTATTGAATGTGTAAGATCCACTTATCAAGTCTTCCTTGAATAGTTGGCTATATTAAAAGATATGATAAAGTAGGTACATTATATCACACGAAAACTATGTTTCCCATATGCAAATATCAAAATTTAATTAGAGAAGAAACAAGTGAGAAAATGAATTTCTCAATAAGAGGGTAACTAGTTTCTGCATCTTTTAAGACTTGGCTCATATAACCTTATTTTCAAACTCTTGAGTTATTATAGCTCATGTTGCCTTTTTAGTAGCATTAATGTAGAGAGTAAATACTTTCTTTAAATCAGGCTTAACAAAGATAGGAACACTTACAATTGCATCTTTGATCGAATTAAAAGCTAACTCAACATTTTCATCCCAAATGTATATTTTATCTGTCTTAAGTAGGAATTGTAGAGGATTAAATTTGTTAGCAAAATCAAAAATAAATTTCTTAACAAAATTAATCTAACCAAAGAAAGATCTCAAACTTGATTGATCCTTGGGAGGAGGTAGTTCTTTTATAGCTTTTACACGTTTAGGTTCAATAGAAATACTTTCTATAGAGATTATGTGGCCTAAAAACATTCCTTCAGTCACACCAAATATAAATTTCTTTAGATTTAAATAAATTTTTAAAATTTTACATTTTGTGAATACTTCATGAATATGATCTAAATGCTTCTTTATTTTCTTGGAATGAATGGTGAGATCATCTAAATAAACTTGAATGACAATAACTATCAAATCATTTAAAACAACATGCATAGCCCTTTGAAAAGTGGGCCCTACATTCATCAAACTAAACGGCATTCAATTCTAAGCAAAAGTACCTATACGAGCAGTGAAATTGGTTTTGTGTCTATCATCAACATTCACAAAGATTTGATTATAACCTAAAAATCCATTCAATGAAGATATTATTTAAGATCTTGCAATTTATTATAAGATTTATGATGGTATCAGCTATTGAACCTACATCCAAGGCTCTGATACCACGTGTCAGGAACCTAGAACAATAAACATGCTCTGATACCACTTGTCAGGATCTTGCTCCACCAATAGAGCACATATGATTACTTCTTGTATTAGCAACTAAACACGGAATTTAACTAGAATCAATAAGTAACTAGAAATATGAAACAACACAGGATTATGAGAGACAATACACAATTGTATTAATAATCACTCAGAAGAATATACAATAAAGAAGATGCCACTTCTTCCACCTTAAAGGCTTGCCACACCTCAAGACCTTCTTCCCTCTCTCTCGATCCCAACAATCAACTCCAATACATAATTGATGTTCACCTCTCCAACCAGTCAGTAACACGCTGCTAGTACACCAAGCACACAACCGTACTCCAAGTAGATCTCCTGCTCTCTACTACTACCTACAAATCACTAGACCTTACTCACCATTGTAGATCTCCAAAAGAAAGCCATGCTCACCTGCTGACTAAGATCATACAAATACGAAGAACCCTTCTAATTCTCCAAACCAGTCCCCACCTTGGTATTGTGGCACTAGGAGGAACACACCATTGCTCTCCTCTCTCAGAAGGAGCTTATTGCTCTCTTACTCTCTAGCTACAAGTTTACAATACAGCCCATGAGTCCATATATAGATCTCATGCTTACAATAATTAGACTATCTTAATTACAATAATTAGACACGCAACTCAAGACTATGACTAGCCTTTAAAATGCAAACTAACAGTCCAAAAATAGACTCTCTGGAATCAACATGCAAACTGCATGTTCACGTACAGGCTGCCGACATTGGCTTGTCCATGACCGATGTCAGCTGACTGGTAACCGATGCTGATTGGTTCTTCACTGCTATCTGAATGATGTCGGCTGACTAGACCGATGTCAGTTGCCCTGTAACTGATTTTGCAACTCTCCACAACCTTTGCAAGCTCCATGACTTCTTCTATTTGCATCTTGGTGAATCTTTTATCTCTACAACCTAACAATCTTCGACTTGGAGATAAATAGCTACACCTGTACCTATACCAGTACACCATCTAAATTATTCCCTAGCTTGTATCCCTCTTGAAGATCAATCCTGAAGACCAACCACCACACAACCTGTGATGCTACACCTATCATCCAA
Source organism: Torreya grandis (assembly GCA_037957365.1). Taxonomy (NCBI): domain Eukaryota; kingdom Viridiplantae; phylum Streptophyta; class Pinopsida; order Cupressales; family Taxaceae; genus Torreya; species Torreya grandis. The sequence goes on from JARHVA010008294.1 coordinate 91,385, forward strand.
GTAACCTACCACATCCATACCTACATATCCATGTAGTGAAGACCTTGACCCCACATAACAAGAATCCCTGCTACTGATCCCTCTCAGATACCTGAGAATCCACTGAACTGCCCTCCAATACTCCTTCCCCGAATTGGCTCCATACTTTCTGACAACTCCCACTACTTGGGAAAACTTAGGTCTACACTAGACCTCATGTGATTTTGAACCCTGTTCTAAGATAAGCTTGAACTGTCCAGCCCTTGGTGTGCTTTCTGATTTTGCATCCTGCATCATGAACCCTGCCAACATCATCTTCACATCAGCTCCCACTAGAGATAAAATCTCCATGTCTCTTATGCCAAAGAATTTCGCTACTCCAAATTCTTCATAACATACCTCTAAACTAACCTTACCCTTAGATCAGCAAATCCCTATATCTCTGAACCTATAACCAGTATACCATTCACATACAGTAACTGGATAATGTCGCGACTCATCATCCACCTGGTAAGACAAAACCATAATAGTTACATTAACATTGACTGAAGCCATGCTTAGTCATCCACCTGTCAAAACTTGTACCACTATCCTGTAGCTACCTCAAGACCATATGCCTTGGTCTTTCATCTCACGTATCCATCCACTCTATTCTTTAACTTGGGAATCGATTCCATCTCTCAGTGCTTACTTCCAGCTGACAACTCTACCAACAAATACATGTTTGGTTCTTCTCCAAGGACTCACACTCCTCATCCATGCCAAGCTCCCACTGTATCTGGATTCTACCTGCATTGCCTCTTCCATCTCCCTGGTTCCTGACCATCAATAAGCAATATAAAGAAGGTGAACAATGAATATGATGTTCACTTACCCTTTTGACCTCTGTATGAGCATTTGAGACTTGTTGACAACTTGCTGTTAGCCCAATATCTATTCCAGTGACCAATCTCGGCCATCTCCCAGTCTGCTCCCGATCGATGTCAGTTCCCTGCACTGACCCTGACTGTCGACATCATTTCTCTGGCTGACACCGGTGTCCCTCCTGCTGACGTCAGTTCCTTCATGACCAATGTTGGTCTTCCTGTTGCCGACGTCAGTTACTGTCTGACCGATGCCAGTACCTGTGTTTGCCTGTGAGTGATAACTTTTTACCCACGAGCTCTTTCAGGATCAAAATCTTGTTTAAATCAACACAGCCCTACTCAAAATAATTCAGTCTCCTCACCTGATCTCTATCCGTCATCTCCTCCATGAACATCAAGGCTTTCCAGTTCTTTAGATTTTCAAAAAAATCTGTCTTCTGCTTAAGAACCTGCATTCCCCTCTTACAATGTGACTAAGCCTACAAAGTCACATCTCTATAACAAAAGGTGAATCAGTAATATAAGTAGATAGATAAAGGATACCTACTTTCTTACCACCATCTAATTCAAGTGCATCCATTGTGAGAGTTACAGTGCATCTCTCATCACCCAAATTTCCTGAAGAAATTAGACTCATCTCCAAGACTGGTCCCTGCATGACTTCCGTCACCACCTGTGTGTTATCTGCTTGCAATTTCAGCTTCACTTCCCCTTTGTCAATCATCTAACAAGGCTCTCCAACCCATAAATAAATCTCTCCAAAGTCTCCAAAGTCATACCCATGAAAAGATGCTCTATTTTGGGCTGCATGGAAAGAGGCAAAAGAATCTGTAATCAAAGATTCTACTTTATCCAGAACATCCTATGCAACATCACTTGCAACATATGCTTCTACACGCTGATCTTCTTCTGACCAATAATCTCCCTTTTACATGCTCTTTCTTTCCATCAATTAGACCATTCATACTATTTAATTTCTCCATTCGTAGCTTACTTTCTTCTGTCATTGCTATACTCCCACTTAATTTGAAACCCCTGAGAGTGACCTGTAATCAAAAACACTACTAGATCTGAACCACCTGTTAGTCAACCCAACCAAAAGCTCTGATACCACTTGATGGTATCAGCTCTTGAACCTACAATCAAGGCTCTGATACCATGTGTCAGGAACCTAGAACAATAAACATGCTCTAATACCACTTGTTAGGATCTTACTCCACCAATAAAGCACATATGATTACTTCTTGTATTAGCAACTAAACATGAAATTTAACCAGAATCAATAAGTAACTAGAAATATGAAACAACACAAGAATATGAGAGACAATACACAATTGTATTAATAATCACTCATAAGAATATACAATAAAGAAGATGCCACTTCTTCTTCCACCTCAAAGGCTCGCCACACCTCAAGACCTTCTTCCCTCTCTCTCTCGGTCCCATCAATCAACTCCAATACAGAATTGATGTTCACCTCTCCAACCAGTCAGTAACACGCTGCCAGTACACCAAGCACACAACTGTACTCCAAGTAGATCTCCTACTCTTTGCTGCTACCTGCAAATCACTAGACCTTACTCACCATTGTAGATCTCCAAAAGAAAGCCATGCTCACCTACTGACTAAGATCATACAAATACGAAGAACCCTTCTAATTCTCTAAACCAGTACCCACCTTGGTATTGTGGCACTAGGAGGAACACACCATTTCTCTCCTCTCTCAGAAGGAGCTTATTGCTCTCTTACTCTCTAGCTACAAGTTTACAATACAGCCCATGAGTCCATATATAGATCTCATGCTTACAATAATTAGACTATCTTAATTACAATAATTAGACACGCAACACAAGACTATGACTAGCCTTTGACATGCAAACTAACAGTCCAAAAATAGACTCTCCAAAATCAACATGCAAACTACATGGTCACGTACGGGCTGTCGACGTCAGCTCTTCCATGACCGATGTCGGCCGACTAGTAACCGACGCCGTTTGATTCTTCGCTGCTATCTGACTGACATCAGCTGATCAGACCAATGTTTGTTGCCTTGCAAATGATTCTGCAATTCTCTGTAACCTCCGCAAGCTCCGTGACTTCTTGTGTTTGCATCCTGGTGAAGCTTTTAGCTCCACAACCTAACAATTTAATCTATGCTAATAAGAGGAAAATTATCTTTTACACTTTATTTAAATCTCTAAAATATTAATAAAGTCTAATATCATAATTTTTTTTTTTGATTGGTATTAGATTAACTTCCCATTCAAAATATGTTACAGGCAAAATAACACCAGCATCAATCATTTTATCTAACTCTTTGTTAATGGTGTCCTCTAACAATGGTTTGGATCTTCATATTTTTGGCCTGATAGGTTTAATACTAAGTTTAATAGGAGTTCCATGTTTAATAATATTAGTATCATAACCCTTACTATCCTTCTAAGACCAAGAAAAGATATTGATAAATTCCTTAAATAATTTAATGAACTTGACATTATCATTTTTAGTTGGCTAAATTCCCAAATAAACATACTTAAGATTTTCTTCAGTGTCTAAATTTATGGGAGTGGTCTCACCTATGATTCTTCTTGATGGATTTTCCATTCTAGAGATCCTTTGTTGATCAGTTGGTGAAAACATAAATTCTAAGCTTATTAAACAAACAGACAAAAGTATAAAAAATCTCTATAATTAAGTACATAGTCATCATGATCAAAGTAATTACCTTTAAGAAATAAATCTATATGCTCATCACAAGTAAATACATGCCAACTATTATTTAGATCAGGAATCTTAGGATGAAAAATATCAAATAAAGGAAAATTAATAATGGATTCAATTTTGATCAAAGTTGGGTTAGAAGCATAAATTGCAAGCTCATCAGCTCTTACATTGAATTCTCTAAGAATATGCATGATATTTAAGGCTTCAAATTACTCAAGTAATATCCAAACATTTTATGTATAGCGATGCAAATGGGTTTGATTAGTCTTATAAATTTTTTTGAACTTGTCTCACTACTAACTCTAAATATCCAAAAATTTATAAATGCTTAACATTAAATTCTATGTCCCTTTCTAATCCTAAACATAATGCTTCAAATTATATTATATTATTATCATTTTTAAAAGAAAAATTAAAAGCATAATAAAATATTTCACCAATAAGAGATATGAGACAAATTTCAGCACCACTACCTTGTTGAGAGCAAGCCCCATCAAAGTAAAGTGATCATAAATTTTTTCTTTTAAATATTTCTTCATGTTGATTTTTTGGTTCACTACACTTAGTAATTCATAAGTTCCAATACTATTTTCAATGAAAGAAATATTAGAAGAAGAAGGTGATTCAATTGGAGTAATAGAAAAATCCTCCCTCTTAATAAATGCAATCTCATTATTAACCATAACTCAAGCTATATCTTTTCCAACAAAAAATTCAAAGGTTTTTAACCAATCTCTACCTAACAGCATTATGTAATTGCTAGGAATATCTAAGACTTGAATATTAGTCATACACCTAATACACTCATCTTGCACAATTTTAATTACTATGTCATGAAATTTATCACAACTATTTGTTTAGCATCAAAACTAGTAAGTTTCCTATTATCTGCTTCATAATATATGCCCAAGTGATCTGCAATGCATTTGGGCATGATATTCTTTGAAGCAATTGTATTTAAAATAAAATTATGAAATATTTTATTTTCAATATTAACTGTGACATATAAAGGATGTATATAATTATCATGGGGGAAAAATGTTGAACATAAATATGTTTAAAATTATTTTCCTCTTGTAAACTTACACCAGCTATTGGATTTTTAACTACTTCATTTATCTTATCTAACTATCCAAGAAGACTAGAAGCCTACAATAGAGAAAATCTAGATTTAATTGTTGATAAATTATCAATTATATTATAAGTTTTAGCTTCATTTTATCTAAAATTATTTGATTTATAATTCTGATACTAAGCATTATTATCTCCAGTTGTAAAAATATTATTTTTAGTGGCGTTATCATTAGAATTATTAACATTATTTTGAGCTGATTTACCTTTTATGTCTAAATAAGGTGTATATTTTTTTAAATTATTCTTATGTGGATAATTATAATCTTTATTCCTAGTATTTATAAAATAAACATTCTCATGCTCTAAAGGATCATCAAGAGTGTTTATATTATAAGTTAAATTTTCAATTATTTTATCTTTTCCTTGAAGAAGATACTTTTTGAATTTTATAATAGCTTGATATGTTTAAGATTATGGTCAAGTTTATCAATATCATCATCTTTCATGACTATATATTAAGAAGAAGGTTTATCATTCAACTACCTTTTAACAATGACCATCTCATTACCAAAACTTTGTATTGCTTTTAATATTTCTACATTATTAAAATTTAAGCATGTAGTAGACCTATCTTTGAAACCTACATCTTTAAGTTTCTTTTCATAATCACTACAAAATCTTATAGTTTCATCATATTTAATAATATATTTATCTCCTAAAACCATTTTTTATTTCAAAGGTAAAGCACTACAAAGATAAAGTCTAGACAACTTTTTTGAAAGTTTAAGATCACCTAGAATCTTTTGAGGTAACTTGGTGAATTCAGAAACAAAATGATGCATGGTTTCACCAGGATCCAATGAAATATTTGAAAGATCATTAACTAAATCTAAATTCTCTTTGGAATTACCAAAAGATAACTATAACCAATCTTCTACATCTCTCGAATTAGAAATAACTTTTGCAGGCAAACTAACAAACACTTGATAAGTTGTTCCTTCTAATGTTTCTGCAAAAACTATTAAACAATTTTTTCACTAGTTATACCAAGAGTGGCACAAAATGATCTAAATACCTCTAAGTTATCTTGCTAAGATTCTACAACAACATTAATTTTTTTCGTATATTCAATACCTTAAGAGAAGGTAGCTTACTTGGATGATTTTTGAAATTGAATGGATTAGCAGAGATCCATTGTGTTATATATATTTTATGATCTTCTTGAGCTTCTTCTTCATCATCACCTTCAGTGAATTTTTATACTTCTCTATTGTTATATAGTTTGTGAAGTAGATCCTTTAATCTCAATTGTTGTACTAACTATTCTCCCACTAGTTGATTCCTTTGATCTCTATTGTAGATTCCTTAATAACTGATCCTACCATTGGGAGTTTCAATAGATCCTACTTGAAAAGAGTGATTATTTTGATCCTAATTTTCTTGATTTGATTATAGATTTAACAAAATAGTTTTAGTAGGCATAATAAAATTGTTAAAAGGAAATGAATCATATAGAAAACAGGGTTTAAGTGTAGGGTTAGTAGCTAAAACTCTATTTATATATTCTCAAATTATCTTATTAAAGTTTAAAACATCATGTTAAATATCACATGTAATATTTGAATACCAATCAATTGAATTCAACAATCTCTTCTTCTTGATTTATAACTTCAATAACCTGATGAAGACTTTCAAGATGATTATACCAAGCATAGCATGTTGGATTGAAAGAAATATCAACTTGATCATCTTCTAAAGCTCTTAAATATTGAATGATAGGAGGTTTTTGACCTCCAATAACCATTAACAAGAAGAAAACAATTAATATTTTTAGATGATTTCCCCAATGGAGTCGCTAAATTTATTGATAATGAAAATTATACCATCAACAAATCAACCCTTTTTCCTATCATGAAGGCCAAGGTGGAATCATAATAATCCAATCATGGGGATTCTAAAGGTTCATTAAATATTCTAAATACTTGAGGAGGTTTTATTATAAATTATGATAAATAATCAACAAGTTATCAAAATAACTTATTTCATTATAACAATAAAAAATCTATTTATTGAGTCATGAATGAGTTTAAGATGAGAATTTATAATCTATTCTATCTGACATAGAAAACCTATTAATTAGATAGTCTCTTGAAGAATAGAAACCTAATTTTATAATATATATTTATATTCAAATGATATCTTCACTTCTTATTTGCAATGGTCTATAATCTAGCCAAATATAGAAGAGATAGATCAAGGAAAATAAAAGAGAGACAAAGATGTAAGAAAAATAACTATAAAACACTACTAGCAAAGTAAACATCTAATACTATAGAAAAGAGAAATAAACTAAAATAGAAAATGAACTAAGAAAAGAATCTAATCTAAACAAAAAAGGAAATAAAACATGAAAATATGCTAAGATAACATTATAGGAATAAGAGAACCTCTAATAATAGAAATGAAACTAATTTAAGGGATAAAATAAATGATCTAAAATAAAAACAACTAGAGAATTAAAATAGAAAACTATTCCAAAAGAAGCTAACTAAAGATAAACCAAGACCATAAATCAAGATTAAATCTAAAGGAAGGAGGACAAATATAAAACTTAAGAAATAAAGAGAAATGAACCATCTAAAACTAAAACAAACCTATACCCTATTAAATTAAAAATAAAGCTAATGACTTAAACAAAAAACTAGAATTAAACTAAGAAACAAAAAGTAATCTAGTTAAACTACTTATCAAGACAAAAAATAAAACTAAGATAAACAAAAACTAAAGATCAAAATGAATCTAGGATAAAACTAAATAATAAATAACTAAGAAGCTTAAGCAGAAAAAGAAAATAAAATCAAAGATTTAAATAACTTAAAATCTATCTAAATTAAACTAGATAAGCTAAAACCAAGGATATAAGAAAGTATCAAATAATAAATCTGAAAATCAAAATGAAATACTAAATAAAATTATACTAAAACAAATATTAATCTAAATATTTAAAATCAATCTATAGTAAATAAAAAAAACTTAAGATAAATCTAAAATAAACAAAGCAAAAGGAGTAGCAAACATAACTAATCTAAGAACTAAAGAAAATAAATAAACTAAACTATTTAAAATAGAAGAGACTATAGAGTAAAACTATATCTAACAAAAGAAATCAGATTTACAATAAATTTGAAGGTTCTATTTGTATTAAAATTAGAGTCAATTTATTACAAAAGATGTGAGAGTCTCAATATGAGAGTCATCTTAGCAGAAAAATATAAATTTCAATGAGAAAACTAACATCCTTTCTCTACAAATCTTTGAATGACAACTTTGCAATCGAATAGTTCAATGAAATATCATGAAATAGTGAAATGATCATCATTATTCAGGCTGAATACTTGAAATCTATGTATAGGACTATAAATAGAAATCATCAAAAGGTATTAATCTTAACAAACTTTAGATAATCAGTAATAGATTATAAACATAACTACATATACCTATGTTGCATAATTGATTACTCAACTGTTAGATAAAGTACCATTGGGTCTGTTTACAAAAGTTTTACTATCTCAGAGAAGTTACATAGAAAGAAGAGATAAATTATGGACATCAAAAAATACTTAAGTCTTCAATACCTATTGTGCTTCTATCATCAAATGAAGGTTTGACCTCTTCCTATACCATCAACTTAGTTATGAAATAGGTTATAACTAGCTTTAGTTAGTTACTGTTTAATGTTAACTAATTGACTTTTAACAAAGTCAATTAACTAACTAAATTTAGCTAAGAAGAGATTTAATTAAGACTTTAAAAGTCTTAATTTGATCAAGATATTTAAAATAATAAACTTGGGGTATTAAATCTTAATGGATGTGGACTCATATTAATTAATAAGATAGTAGAATACATATTAATCATAAAATAATAAATCAAAAATTAATAAATTCTACTCATGTTTAAACCATAATGCATTTCTAATTAAATTATAATATACAATTATATTGAAATTTTAGAATCACTATATACTTCAAAATTAACAAAAATTATCAAGTCTAAAATATCAAAGTGTCAAGCTAGAGTATCAAGTTCAACATAAAAAAGTTCAACACTTAAATAGAAAATTATCTTGTGGATACTCAATAGTCATCTGAATGCGATAACACTTTAATCACTTATTTGTCTTGTTCGTGAAGATAAATGTTTTACTCCATCTCTATTGTAGGGAATGATAACAATCTAGTCCCTGAGTTAAATCTATTATCAACTTCCAACTTGATTCTTTTTATCAACCTAACTTCTCTAAGTGCTTTAGGTTTAGTCTTTTTTAGAGCAGTGTTATTTTGACAGTTTGAGGTGGAATGTCCATGGTTTTTTTTTCTGTTGACATAGCCCTACCCTTCTAAACTTAGTCTCTTAGTCCTCAAAAGAGGTTCACTATGGGCACCTCACAGATTTGACTTTCTACATTTTCCACTAAGGTCTACATTAGAAGGGAAAGGTGCATCTGAAAGAATACCCATATTCCTAATGTCCTTAAAAATGGTTTTCTCTGCTTCAAGTTGATTGGGTTGATTAACAGGAAACTGATTGGTAGATAATGGATCATCAACTAGTTAACCTCTAAAATTAGGGGATTATAGTGGTAAGCAATGAGGATCATGCTCTAGGTGATGAGAAGAGCTGCTTTTGGAATGTGTATGAGCTCTAAATCTTTGGCCATAAAAACCCCTATGACCTCTATAGCCTCTATTAACTAGGTTAACAGACATATTATTTAATATATTCCAAAATTTTGGGTCATAGGCATCAAGGTGAATAGACATTCTTATGCTCTTATGGAATCTAGGCCCAAAACATCCAGCATGAAATCCATCCCTATTAAAACCTCTACTAAAACCTAACTAACTACCACCTCTATTGGAATTTTGCCCCTATCCTCCATAATTATTAGTCCCAGTTGGCTAGTCCTAGCCATACATACCAAAAATCTAAAATATAACAGCAAAATCTAAGTTGAGAATCAAATTCCAAGCAAACCTTTAAAAAGATTAAAAAAACTACATCACACTGAAATACACTTCACTATTTCTAAATCTAAACTATAGGAATATGATATTAGTTTCAATAAATTTTAATCTCAATATCCATACTTAAATAAAAATTCAAAACCTCAATATTGAGATAAAAATTTAAATGTAACTTCATGATTTCAAAATATCTTAGAATCCATTCCAAAAGTATTCACACACACACACACACACACACACACACACACACACACACACACACACACACACACACACACACACACACACACAGAGAGAGAGAGAGAGAGAGAGAGAGAGAGAGAGAGAGAGAGAGAGAGAGAGAGAGAGAGAGAGAGAGAGAGAGAGAGAGAGAGAGTTGTGCCATTATCATTATATCCAAAGCAAACTAATCTAAATTTAGATTTTCACCAACCAATAGAAACTCAACATTGCCAAACACGTTCTATACTAAAACTAGACTAGACTCCTAAGGAGATCATTATCATACCAAATGCATAATAGATAATGAACTGTAACTAACCGTTTATAATTCATGAATGCTTATATCCATATTTATATGCATGAGCCTAGAATCATTTAAAACATTTTAAAACATGTGTAAATTGATCTTTTACAAAATGTTTTATGAAGACAATTAATGCAAAACCATTTCATCAATTCCTAGCCACTTCATGATTCAAACTACAACTATTCATGACAACTTTAAAAAAATTTGAGAACTTGAATATATAGTTTGTAAAACAACCATATATGCAACAAACTATATGCACTAAATTTTTACATTAATTTTTGATTTCATTAGCATCATGATTTTAAATTTGATTAAATTTGTCTAGGAATCCAATTAAACATTATCAACAAAGATAAACCCTAATTCTATAACCAATTTCAACCAAAGGCATCTACATGATTACTACTCTCTAATAACAAAACCTAGATGCAAAACACTTTATACATGATAATAACTGACAAAAATTTAAACTTTCTTGATATTTGCATAAACTGTCATTCATTTAAAACCTAAAAAGAAAATCAATTGTATACTAAATAGGCCATCCAAATGCATGTCGTGGATAGAAACCCTAAAAAATCAAAGTTTTAAGCATGACAAAATACTAAAAATTTCAAAAATATGCATGCAACCATATCATAATCATTATGTTATTCCATATTCAAAGAATAAATATGAATTTCAGTCACCTAGAAATACAAGCAATATTTTGTGCTAAGATTGAACATTGCTACCACAAAATTTACCTTGAGACAGGTTTTCAACTAAAACATTCAAAAAAACAATACTTAAGCTTTGTATTCAAAACCCCAAGTCAAAAATTATCATTTACTTCCTTCTCAAAGACATTTGATTTAATACACATAAATTTATTATATGCAAGAATAATATCTTTGAAACTTCAAAAACCATAAAAACCATTGCATGTGAATCTCAAAAACTCCTATCTAACCTTTTCTTCACTTAATCATGCAGATATATATATATATATATATATATATATATATATATATAGTTTCAAGTAAATCATCTTATTTCCTATTCACAACTGTATGCATATACTTTCAGAAAAAACCTAATCAAAGAATAACAACTTATATTAAAACTTTCCAGTTGAATAGAAATTCTTTTCAAAGTTGAGATGAAAAACTCACATATATCTTCATGCCAATTCTAAGTTTCAACATCCCAAATAAACCCATAAAACAAATTGAAAACCTTTTCAACCATGCAAAAAATTGAAAATGCACATACTCAATCAAGATTGTCACAAATTTAAATATGTATGTATGTGAAATATTCATGAAAGACCTTGAATACATCCCATACTCCTTCATTTTAAAACAAAACTCGGAACTCTAATCTTGAAATCCATGAAAAATTTATCTTTTCATTTTCAAACTTCATTCTTCCAAATAAGTTTTGAAATGAAATGGATAAAAATTACTATATTCATACCTAGTTTTCATGCTCAAACCCATTCCAAATATCTTCTCTAAACCTTTCTTTACAACTCACCAACAATCTTGCCAAAGTTTCACTCTTTCTTTGAGCTTGCAAATGAATAAATATAATTTAAAAAAAAAGAAAAACTTTCATTCTCCACCTTACAACTGTAATTGACACAATGATGTGTTTGGTTATTATTGGTTTGTATTAACTTTAGCTTACTTAGGAACCCTATTAAGTTATTTTGTCAACCCTATCAAATATAGCAATAGACTAATATTCATACTAAACACTTTGTCAAATTATGTGAACTCAGGAGGTCAATTAGTCATCAATACCCAATTACAACCAAATCTTTGAACAATTTGGAAGCATTATGCACATACAACCAAAAATTAAATGCACTCACCAAATCACCCTACCCACAGTCTAATCTTCCAAGTGATGTCTAGATCGATCCACTATTTTCCTCATCACTCATCGAAGGTTCTTGTGACTCATGCATTTCAAAATGTTATTAACAATACTGAAGAATGAAACAAATCACAAAGGTCCTTAGAGATATACCCATTTCTGAGCCAATAGTTATATTTTTAAACTGCATCAAATGTATTAACCAATGCTAAAACCTTGAACTTGAATTTGTGACCAAATAAAAGGATCTTGGACACTTGTGAATAAAGTTATGCCTAAGACGGATTCATATATTTCATACCATTATGAATTAGTCTCAAAGTTAAAATATGTCATGAATTTTAGGATAGTTCTTTATATATAATTAAACATGAATGCACACCTAACAAATAAATCTATTTGTGCTCATTTTTACTGGAGTGATCCTTTTAGAATGAATTAATGATATTTTAAAGTAACTATCATGTTATATCCATCTCATAAATCATCAAGATACAGAAAAAGGAAGATATGTTTTGGAACTATGATCAACTGAATTTGACTATGGACCTGAACTCCAAATAGCTAGACTAAGAATGTCAATTAGATTTCCAAAAATTGAACCATGAATTTAGATGAAAAATTAAAAACAAATATATTTTAATAAAAATATGAGAAATTAATGAACTATCCAAGGCATATTAACATCTCAAAGAACCAACATATCAAATAGTGAATAAATTGAGCTATACATTTTCAAAACTATCTTTTGATTGAACCAAGTTTGCATTGTAGTATCTTTAAAATCATCATATCACCAATAATATCTGAGTCATAAACCATAAATACTCATGAAGATAAAAAATCACCATAGATCATGAAATATGACTGAGAACTTAAAATCCATGCATTAACTGAAACTATCAAAATATATTGAATTTGAGTAATAGAAAACTAATCACATCTAAAATCATATATGAATATTTTATTCATTTATCCACCATGCTCTTTGAAACCACTAAAAACATAAATAAAATGTATGAAAAAATCATTATAATTTCACAATCAAATATGCATATAAAAATACTATCAATTAATAGGGTTCCCGACACAGTTTTAGGCTTTATGCTAGGGTCATCTCTATGGCAGCAAGTATAGATTTTTTTGAGAAATTTAGGGGGGGGGTTGTAGAAAATAGGCATAAAAAATACAATTCACATAAAGGATATAAATATATTTCAACTAAGTTATAGTTATTTTATTATTATTATTATTATTATTATTATTATTATTATTATTATTATTATTATTATTATTATTAGTCATGACGGGCCTACTTTAGTTTTCAATTAAGCTTAATAGTTTATTACTTTGTTTAATATCTGCCAATCAAATCCATTGATTTTATAAACTATATAATACATAAGAATTATTTTTAAGAAGCTAAAATTGTTTTAAATAATCTAATATAATATCAATATTTATGCATATTCATTATCTTCATAATTTTTAGGTTATTATCAACCTCACACGTATCAACACAATTATAATTATCACACCATTATTTTAAGCAATCGGATCATTCCTAACTACTATTAGTAAAAGGCATGGTGGAAAGCATAAAAAAATACCTATAAACTAGAAGTTTTGGCCATATAAATTCTTCAATTGACACTTGTGCCAAAATAACATACCTGTGTATTATTTATCATGCAACGGTTGTATTATTTTAGTGGTGTTTCTTAGCAATGGCCATGGGCACTACTACATGACTATCATTACATTTATAGTCAATTTCTCAAATTTATTCACTTAGTTCTTGCCAAAAAAATCAAGCGATTCTCAGTCTACCTAGTTTTATAATACCAATATTCTTTGGTAAGGATTTGTGCTAAAATTTAAGGACTCTATTACAATTTTCTACAAGATTTTAGCCAAGAAGACCAGCTTTAAATAACATTTATGAGTACAAAAGTTATCAACTATTTTAGGCTTATTTGTTGAGAAACTGTAGAGTAATGTTCACTCTAATCAAGCGAAGACTACTATTTATTTCTACTCTTATACATGTGGTCCTTATAGCTTCTGCATTTATGCTAATACCCAATTCATTTCTTCATCCATGCTGGGGAAAAGTTCTCTTTTCTATTGCAAGTGAGGTTTCTCCCAAGTCAAGTCTCAAGGTTTAAGAAACTAGGATACTAGGTTTTAAGCATTGTTATTGAAGGGTTTTAATTATATGTGTTTTATTTTGTGACCTATGTTATTATTAGAACTTGGTTATATATAACTACATAGAGTATTATTAACTAATGAATTTGAACCATAGTTTAAATGGGGGAATCCATTTTGTCATTCAACAAGACCCATTTGTTGGAGTTGTAGATTAGTACTAATGGTAAGGCTAGTGATCTGGTGAGTTATTTTCTTTAAAAATTCTCCCTGTCAAGTCTAGGATGCCCCTTGGTAGCCAAAACCCAAAGGCTTTTTCATGCTAGGGTGAAGAAACCTGTTATGACCATGCAAGTCTAGATCATCTTCACTATATTTATGTTCCTGATACATCCCAAAGTTTTAACCTCCATCTCAAATTAGTAGTTTCTCAACATCTCCTCTCTTCAAATATTGAGTTTGGTAGCCTTGCCGATCTATAGTAGTTTCACTGCAATATTTTCCCCACTACTTATTTCTCCTTTGTAAACCTTTTTGGATCTACCATTGCCAATTATTTTCTCTTCCTTTAGGCAAATAAGAATGCCATCCTCATTGTGTCTAAGCCTATGAAAGGACTTGAGATCCTAACATAGGGATTTAATTATTTTGTACACTTTTCTATATAGAACACAACCTATTAAAAATTTGACCATGAAAGCTATAGACATGAAACTTAAAATTAGGATTATTGTATGGGTTCTACTTCTAGATGTTGAAGAAGAAGACACACATAGGATTAAAAAATCTGATTTGGCTCCATTCACACAAAGCCCTAAATTTTCATAAAAATTATTCTTGCTTGCCAGGCTAATTAATTGGGTTGGCATTGGCCTTGTTAATTGATTAGAGGAAAAATCCACTAAGCTGAGCTACAATGAAGATAGGGTAGTTGGAATATGGCCATAGAGTTGATTATTCAAGAGATTTAGAGAATTAAGGACTTGTATGGATCCAAATGATTTAAGAATAAGATCATTCAGTTTATTTCCTAAAAGGTTAATTTTAGATAGATCCTTGTAGAGCCCTATTGTATTTGGTATTGAACCATAAGATGTTTTTTTTCTAAAAAATTAAGCTATTGAGCTTTCCAAAGTATCCAATTTCATAATGTAGCTCTCTAGAGAACTGATTATTACTTGCAACCATTTTGCCCAAGAGCAATGGCTATCCAATTTTTTAATGTATGCTTCCTGAGAAATTATTGTTTTGAATGGTGAAAATAGAGAGATTCTTTGCATACTTTATTTTGTTACCTATTTCACCATCAAAGTTATTATAACTTACATCAATTATGTAGGAATGAGGTAATCCCTAAATTCCTCAGGGTACTATACCACTGAGAATGTTATTACTAACCTATAATTAGATCAGAGTGGAATAGTTACCATATGACTTAGGAATCATATGCATAAAAAAAATTTGGATAGTTAGGGAGAACACTAATTTTACTCTTTTACAAGCATCTAGGGGTAGAGCACTAGTTAGACCATTTTTTGATATATCCATGGTACTGAACTCATATAAGATCCCTAGCTTCAGGGTCACTCACCCAGTAAAATTGTTCATGTGCAAAGACAACTTTGAATCAAATTTTAAATAAACACACCAAATTTGCATCAAAACCCTACTCAACTTTATTTAGTAGTCTACAAGGATTAATGATATGACCATTATCTTTTATGAAGCTATAGCCACTTGCTTTTAGGTGAAGATTTCAGTGCTATTTAGTTTGGGGACATAATAAAACAAACTCTTTGTGAGGGTAGAGTTTTCCTAGAATAATGATGTGTATATGTCATAATGGAGCAACAACCCCCATTTTCATATGATATATACATTAAATATGTTTTGATAATATTTTCTACATAATTTCACATTCTAATTGATTTTAACAAGCTATTTCATCAAATCTCTAGGAAAGAAGTGTGTATGATAAAATAGGGTGTGTGTCTTGTGTTTCAAAGATATTAAACTTAATGTCCATTCCCATTGACTATCAAAATTATTTTCTTGTTTTGTGTTTTGGACTTTATTTTTTCATATGAAAGTCCATGGGTCAAATCTAGTGGGGATGGCTATTGAATATATGGCTCAACTAAATTTGGCCCTAATAAAAAGGCTTTTAAGGATCTATGGAATTAGCATACTACTATGCAAACTATCCTACTATGCAAACTACCTTGTAGGGACTTGGCACTTTGTGCCCATTATTTCTTGTTATTATTATTTATTTTAACATCCTACCATCCACTAAGTTGTAGTTATTTTATTATTATTATTATTTCTTTTAACGTCCTTAAGAATGACAAAACCAAGAATCTATGAAAATGATTTAAATAAGATTACATTGGTGGGGAAATATTGGAGAGTGGTGATAGAGAATTAATTGTTGTGTTTAATAAATCCTTATGATTCTATAAACTATAGATAAGTGGTCCTAATTAATTAATTTCATTTTTGATTAGGTAATTAGTTTTCTTATTTTTGGTTTTTCATTCGTTATCCATTGCATTTCATTAATCATAGTAGTAGTTTAGGGTTTTATTCTTGAATCTATGCTTAAATTGTTTTGGAGATGTTAGAGATAAAGTGTGTATACATATAAATTTTATTTCTCCTCCATCATTACTAATTTTGTCACCAATTTATTCTAATTAATCTATAGTCTAATCATCCTAGGACCCTTCTAACATTTATAACATTTCTCTTGTCACACATAGACCTCATATCATGCCATGTCAATTAATCCTCCTACTAATAATCCCACTTATCATTAATCCTTACTATTGACCAAATTTGGTCCACATACAAAAAATGTGCCTAGTCCAAGAGTCTAGTGGAAGGAGCATGATCCTAATTGAAGAGTGACCCAATATCACGAGTAGATATACCTCAAGGGGAGATCATATATCTTTTGAAAATATTTCAAAACACTTTAAGCAACCATAAAGTTTGATCTAATAGGTCTAGAGTTATAAGTGAAGGGCCCAAGTAGTTTTCATGGTGTCCAGGAACGTGAACCAAGTTACACAAGCTTTAGGAGATCATCAGAGCCTTGAAAGATTAAGTAAAATATGGACTGTGCAAATTTGAGGAACAAAACTATCACTAAGACATCATGTAGGAAAAAAACAAACCAATTTACTTACACATTTTATAAATGAGCTCAGAAAGCCTCGCATGACCAGTGGATCATGAACCATGAATTCCCTTGTGCTAAGAGCATATCATACAAGATTCAAGTCTGTGTGAGCTTCCTAGCTTAAGTTATGGAGTTATAAATTAGGTGACACAAAACAAGATGTTTGTGCAAGTGTCAAATTTAGGCCTCTGTGAATAGTTATTGAGATTAAAATGATCAATGATACATTCATGAAAATGTCATGCAAAGACACATGAACTAGCTTATTTGAGTATTTTTTTTATCTCCACTTGGAAATCTCCCAAAACTAGCAGATCAAGTGGGTAGAATCCTTTTGACTTTAGAAACATCTCTAGAAATTTTGGTCCCTCCATGATTTTTATGCTTCAAGATATAAATCTTCAAAGTTGGTCAAATAATGGGATATATTCGCACAAATGTCAACTTTATGCCACTCCAAAAATCCATTGAAACTTAAATTTGATGGTCTAAAAGATGTCAAATATATCCACATGGATGTCAAATGATTGTCATGCAGATGTCAAATTTAAGACATGGTAAATAGCCATTTATTTTCAAAATAAAGAAGATCTAATGGTCTATGTTGCATCATCATCTTGATCCAATGGTGTGAGATGAGTCAAATAGTCAAGGATCTTGAGATATTAACATGTGGCATAAGTGAGTGAGGCTATAAATTGATAGTGAAACTTAAAAATCAATACACATTTGATATGTGGTACCAGCTTGGACAAAGTTAACAAGTCAAGGGCAAGATTGATGCCTCTTACTTGATCGTATAGATCAAGATCAATGGTGAGATCAAAGGTAAATATGTCAATAAAAAAAGTGAGCTTAGGACAATTTTGAAGAAATTCAAAGAATTTATTTTGGGCCCAGGCAAAGAAAATGTCAAGCCAAGCTCAAAGGCAACCCAGGGTTGAACTAGGGTCACATTTTAGAGACCAAGCATTACCATTTGAGCTCCATGGAGACATGATACATCTATTTAGACCTATTTCAGTCAAAGGTCCACATCTTATTTTCAAAATAAGATAAGGTATTGAGCTGTAGGAAAACCAATAAATGACATTGGTTATCAATTTATAGTGAATCTATATTAAAGATAGAGTGTAATAGAATATCTTATCTTCTAAAAGGTTCATTACCTTGACAATCAAGTATCTATGGCCACTTAAATAGACCAAACAAGACTCTTTTAATTTCAAGGTATGAAGAGTTGATCTTTGTTAGTAGATCAAATTAAGATGGTATGGAGTCCTGAGATGAAGACATGGTGGTTGAATAAGGAGCATGGAACATTAAATTCTTTTGCAAAGCTTTAAATTTTCCTTCTTGATAGAACCATGAATCAACACCCTCGAGAATGTTAATCCATCAAGAGTAGTTGGACCTCATTTAATGTTTTCTCTCTATTGATTTCTCTCTCTCTCCTTTTTTCTATAAATACAATGTTTTAATCCTTAAATCATATCCCTCTTTTTGGTATGACCAAACTCTACCAAAATTGTACTATAAAACCTATTTGATATAATAGACACTGAATTCCTCCATTTTTATAATTAAATTGAAGTGTGTCTTGTGAGTTCACTGATTGGTTAAGTGAATATATACTTTCCTTATCATTGTCTAAATTTTCTCACTTTCATTATCTACTTTAGCAATCCTCATATGTCATTCTAAGAGTAATATATGGGTTGTTGGTCAATTTTGGAAGTGGAAAACTCCCCTCCCATGATAGATTAATAGCCAGTTCATGCCTTTTTATTAAATACTAATGTGAGTGATTTTTTTTAGTCTTAAGTTCATCTTATAGTGTGTCTTGTGTGAGTTTAAGTGATTAAATAATTGGTGCATCACCTCTTTTACATGCTTTCATAAGTTATTATTAAAATCTCTCTCCCTTTTCCAAGTAAGTGCTAGTTTAGGTTTAGTATAGGTGATCGATCTAGAAGGAAGTCAACATTTTCTAGAGGTCTAATCCATTATTAGGATATCTAAAACCTAGGATCAGTCCCATGTTGGATTAGATTTGAGTAAAAGACTTGAACAATCTTCTACTCAGCTAGGGTACAAATATAGTACACCACTAATTCTGTCACACCTAGTTGGACTAATTAGATATGGTATTGGTGAAATTTTAGTTGCAATATTATTATTCGTGAAGAATTTGGTGATCCCAAACTCAATCAATTGTTTATGAAATCGTAGGCAGTTTCTAAGTAAGTTTATTTGTTATTGCACTATTCTGATTTTGTTTTCATGGATGTGTATCAAGAAGATCCCTATGCAATACCTCCTTATCATCCCTATGATGGATCATACCAATCTTATCATGATCCATGTGAACCTTATTATAAGCCTAATCAACCTTACTAGGAGTTTTATCAAATCCATGATGAGCCTTATCAAGTTTCCCATGATCCTTATTATCAAAGGCATGACTTTTACCTTCCTTATGAACCATATCAATCTCAAGGCCAGATTTCACCTTTCTCATGTAGCTATGATGTTACATATGAGAAATAATTTTTATAAAAAAATATGTATGGAATAGAGCTTAAATTACTAGTATATGCAAGAAAAGTATGTTTAGATTCCTAGTGTGAGGAAGTGAATGAGAAATTTCAAAATGTGTCTAATGATCTATAAGAAAGGATTGAGTTTTACGCCTTTGTATTAGATAAATTTAAGGCTTGTGAGAGGTATTAAATTGTTTTGAATTATTTGTCTCAATAACCCCCTTGTTTTCCTTGCCAATCATATGTGTTCCTTATTCTCATGAAGTTCTTGACCATACTCAGTGTGTGCCAATGAAGATCCCTGGTTGGAGTCAAAAGCCTATTAAATAAGCTATTAATATGCCTTTTTAAGAGTATATTCAAGAGTATAAACCTTCTTATAGTTCCATTTATTTATCAGTTAACCCTTAATCTCAAGTTGTCCATGAAGACAAAAAAAATTCATAACTTGATGAAGTGATGGCCAAGTGGAAAGAGAAGAATGTAGAGGTTGTCAAAAAGTTTATCTTTCCCTCTAAAAAAATATATTGTCCCAAAAATCCAAAATGATGATCATGAATACCTTCCCATGCTTCATATTCCCTCTCAAATAAATTAATTTCATTACCCTCCCATCTCCCTTCTTCAAGAGGAGCTTGTTTAATGAGAGATAGATGAAGAGGTTGCAGTTGTAGGTCAAGTTCTTGGAGAATGTGAAGAATATGCTTCAAGTTTGTATGACAAAGATTTATTAATTGATACTTCACTTGAGGAAAAATTTGAAACTGATATTGTAGCTAATATTAAATAATTTATCTCAAGTGGGCAGGAGAAGCATGGTCTTGATCTGGGATAACTCTATGAGGAATTGGTATAAATTAAAGTCATGAATGAGTTTGAGATATCTCCACTTTAGAAAGATGATAAAAATATATAGATTGACATAGTTAATCAATTAGATGAAGAAGAGAAGGAGATATAATAAAATAATGATGAAAGTACAATTCAGGTTGATCTTCTTCAGAATGATCAAAGTGCATAGTAAAAGTATGATTGACAGTTGTATCTTAAGTCTCTGCAAGAAAATGAAGAGATTTGTAAAGACATGTTGCCCACTAGAGAACATGCTTATGAGAAGTTTTATCAATAAATACCTATTCAAGATCATGATATAGATTAGGTTGATTATATAAATCTCTTTGAAGAGCTTGATGAACTTGCAGTATTTGACAAGAAAGATGAGATTGCTCAAGGACAATACATAGATGAGTTTTCACTTGACAAGGTTTTAGATGACAAGCAATATGAGAATGATCTAGAAGTGCAAGATGAGTATGTTTCTGGTGGTGACTAGTTTGATATTGATGGCTCATTTTAGATCTTAAGAGAAATAGTTGGAAAGAAGAATGCCTCTTTAAAGGTCATGTTCAATAAACACCTTGCTTCACAACTTGTACCTTCTCCTAGAATGAGTAAATTTATGTGTTTCCCTTTTCATCCAGGTGGATCATATTTAGTGTTTTTATAACACATTAGTTTGTTTCTATTTTATCCCAAATAAGTTTTCTATAGCATAATTTTTTGATAGGTTAGTTGCCTTCGCTTTTAAAAGTTAGTTTCCCTTTCAAGTTTTTTCTTTCCCTGTATGTTGGAATTCTTCATCTTTACAAGTTAATAGGTTGTCTTGAAGTCAATGTAAATGGTCATGTATCATGTAAATGATCCAAGAGTCATGTATTTGGTCTGAGTTCTCAAGCATAGCAGGCATGATTCCCAACCAAGTTGCCAAAATTGTTAACCAAATTTGGTCTACATACCAAAAATGTGCTTAGTCCAAGAGTCTAGTGGAAGGAGAAAGATCCTAATTAAAGAGTGACCCAATGTCACAAGAAGAATATAAACCTCAAGTGGAAATCATATAGATTTTGAAAATCTTTTGAAACACTTTAAGCAACCTTAAAGTGTGATCTGACATGTCTACAGTTACAGGTGAAGATTTCAAGTAGTTTTCATGGTGTTTAAGAACATGAACCAAGTTACACAAGATTTAGGAGATCATCGAAGCCTTAAAAGATTGAGAAAAATATGGAATGTGCAAATTTGAAGAACCCTATTATCACTACGACATCACGTAGGAAATAAGTGAACTAGTTTACTTGCCTATTTTATAAATGAGCTCAAAAATCCTCACACAACAAGCGGATCATGTGCCATGAATTCCCTTATGCCAAGAACATATCCTTTAAGTTTAAAGTTTGTGTCAACTTATTCACTTAAGTTATGGAGTTCAAAATTTGGTCACACAGAGTAAGATGGCCACACAAGTGTCAAATCTAGGCCTTGGTGAATAGCCATTGAGATTAAAATGATCAATGATATGTTCTCATAGACATCATGTGAAGACATACACACCATCTTGTTAGAAATCTCTCAAAACTAGTAGATCAAGTGGGTAGAATACTTTTGACCTCAGGAACATCTCCAACAAATTTGGTCCCTTCATGATTTTTTCTCTTCAAGATATAAATATTCAAAGTTGGTTCAATAATGGGATATGTTCTCAAAAAATTTGACTTTAAACCACTATAAAAATCAATTGGAGCTTAAATTTGATGGTTTTTTGGATGTCAAATATGTCTGTTCAGACGTCAAAGGATGGTCATATGAACATCAAATTGATTACCTAGTAAATAGCCATTTGTTTTCAAACTAAAGCAAATCTAATGGTTTACATTGCATCATACATATTGATCTGATAGTATGAGAAGAGTCAAATAGTCAAAAATATTGAGATATTAACATGTGGCACAAGTGTGTGAGGTTATAAACTAACAAAAATTCTTGAGAATCAATGTGCATTTGACATGTGGCACCATCTTGGACAGAGTTGACAAGTTAAGCGAAATATTGATGGCTCTCACTTGATCATATAGATCAAGATCAATGGTGTGAGTAAAGGTCAATATGTCAACATTCCAAGTTAGTAATTTTATAGCCAATAAATAAAAGTAATCTTGAGACATTTTTGATGAAATTTAAATAATCTATTTTGGACCCAAGAAAAGTAAATGTCAAAAATCCATGTTTGAAGGCAACCCAAGGTTGAACTAGGGTCACATTTCAGAGACCAAGCATTACTCTTTTAGCTCCATGGAGACAAGATAGGTATTTTTATACTTATTTCAGTCAATGGTGTTAAGGTGTGGAGCTAAAAGCTTTAACTATTTGCAGACACAAGGAAGGATGCTGAAGAACCAGAGCCACCGGCATCGGCAGTATGACCGACATCGATCAGATGCAGTGGAGAAGGAGACTGGCGACGGCAGGGAGTCGGTCGACGTAGGCAGCACCAGACAAGCAGGGACCGGTGTCGATCGCCTGTGTAGTCTAGAACTGTTCGTTGCATGAACAATTAGTTAGTTGAACCAAGTGTTTGCATGTTAAGGGGCTAATTTAAGTCGCGGGCTGTGTGTCTAATTTTAGTAGTTAGAGTTCTATTTTTGTAAGCATGGGATCCTATTTAAAGACCCATAAGGCATGTATTGTAATTATTCTAAGGCAAGTAAAAGCATTGAAGCAAGCAAGGTCAAAGAGATCTACAGGTGTAAGGTCAAGGAGATCAGCTGAAGCATTCAAGGAGGGATAGCAACTCAGGCTTTAGAGTTGTTGTGTTGAGTAAGAGAGAGAGGGAAGAAGGTCTTGAGGTGTGGCAAGCCTTTGAGGTGGAAGAAGAAGTGGCATCTTCCTTATTGTATTTTAATCTAGTAGTATTTAATACAAGAGTGTGTATTGTCTCTCAAATTCTTTGTTGTCCCAAGTTTCTAGCTACTTTATCATTCTGGTATAATTTCATGTTTAATTGCTAATACAAGAAGTAATCAATTGTGCTCTAATTGGTAGAGCCAGAGATCCCCTGACAAGTGGTATCAGAGCTATGGTTTGCAGGAAGCAGGGTATTGTTTTTGATTACAGGTCATTCATAGGGTTTTCTGATTGAGTGGGAGTTCAGCAATGGCAGAAGAAAGTAGACTATGAATGGAGAAGTTTAACGGTAAGAATTATCAACATTGGAGGATGCAGATTGAGGACTATCTGTATCAGAAGGATTTGTACTTACCGTTGGGTGGGGTTGCATGCAAGCCCATAGATATGAAGGATGAAGAATGGAACGTTCTTGATCGGAAGGCTCTCGGTTCCATAAGGTTGAGCCTTGCATCATCTGTGATTTCCAGCTTATCACAGTGCAAGACAACGGAAGAGTTGATAAAGTCCTTGGCAAATTTATACAAAAAGCCCTTGGCTTCTAATAAGGTATATCTTATGAAGCAGCTATTTACTTTGCAAATGCAGGAAGGTGGATCGATACATACTCATCTCAGTGATTTCCATGGTTTGGTAGACCAATTAGCTTCAGTCAATATTGTTTTTGATGATGAGGTAAAGGCTCTCTTGATTTTATGTTCTTTGACTGAAAGTTGGGACGGTATGGTTATGGCAGTAAGTAATTCTGCATCTACTTCTAAAATCTTAAAAGTTGATGATGTTGTGAGTGTGATCTTGAATGAAGAAATACGCAGGAGAAGCACAGGTGAATCATCAGGGAATGCTCTAAGTGCAAAAAGTAGGGGATGGCAAAGGGAGAAGGTTGAGCAAGAGAAATCAAGGTCGGGAAGGAGATCCGAGTCCAAAGGTATTACCTGCTGGTTTTGTGGGAAGAAAGGACATACAAAGAAGGAGTGTTGGTTGAGAGATAAAGAGAATCAACATGCAGGTATGGAAGAAGCAAAGGATGCAAATATTGTGATGCAGGATGATCTCATACTTTCTTTGGATAGTCAGGTAGGATCATGGATTTTAGATTCTGGTTCATCTTTCCATGCATCCCCAAATAGAGATTTGTTCTACGAGTATGAACAGGGAGACTTTGGAGTTCTTTATTTAGGGGATGGTACGCCTTGTCAGATAGTTGGCAAAGGGAAAGTGCAGCTGAGATTACAAATTGACAACACGTGGGTGTTGAAAGAGGTCATGCATGTTCCAATTCTGAAGCAGAGTCTGATTTCTATAGGAAGGTTGGGAGATGAGGGATGCACAATAACCCTCATAGTGGATTCTTGGAAGGTTACCAAGGGAGCACTTGTTCTAGCAAGAGGTAAGAAAGTAGATACTCTTTATCTGTCTACTTGTATTACTAATTCTACTTCTGGTGTAGATTCGAAGATGTGGCCTAATAGGCTTGGTCACAAGAATAGGAAGGGAATGGAAGTTCTTGATTCAAAAGGTATGTGTTCAAATTTGGAAAGCACAAATACAGTTCATTGCAGAAAGAGGAAATTTGATGCTTTTGATAGGAACAAAGAAGCCTTGGTGTTTATGGAGGAGATGAAGGACAGAGATCAGTCACAGGGGCTAAATAAATCTGAGCAGGGCAACATGGACAGAGGTATGATCCAATAAGAGCTTGTGGATGAAAATTTCATCACTTACAAGAACACACAGACACCGATGTCGGTAGTTTGGCACCGACGTCAATCATCCAGGTACCGACATCAGTCATGTGCAGACCAGCAGAGTCGATAGGTCGGATAGGAGAAGTCCAACGTTGGTCATAAGGACCGATGTCGGCAGGAGGGACACCGGCGTCGACCAGGGAAATGACGTCAGTAGTCAAGATCAGTGCAGGGAATTGACATCGGTCGGGAGCAGACTGGGAGATGGCCTAGATCGGTCACTGGAACGGATGTTGGGTGAATTAATAGGTCTCAAACACCCATGTGGAGGTCAAGAAAGGTATGTGAACCTCATATTCATTGTTCACCTTCTTTATATTGCTTACTGATAGTCATGAACTAGGAAGATGGAAGAAGCAATGCAGGTAGAATCTAGAAACAGTGGGAGCTTGGCATGGATGAGGAGTGTGAGTCCTTGGAGAACCAAATAGGTATTTGTTGGTAGTGTTGTCAGCTGGAAGAAAGTACTGGATAGAGGGATGGATTCCCATTTTAGAGAAGAGAGTGGATGGACACATGAGACAAAAGGCTATGGTATATGGTCTTGATTATGCTGCAGAACAATGGATGTTTGACCATTGTATTTTATCTTTACCAAGTTGAATAATATTAGCTACATTATCCTGTTACTGTATTGTGTTACTTGTTGCAGGGTTTCATATACAGGGAGTTTTCTGAGCTAAGGGTAGAGTTGGTTCAGAAGTATGTCATGGAGAATTTGGGAGCAACAAAATTCTTGTGGCATAAGATACAGGTATTGCATCACAGGTTTACGTGGTGGTTGGTCTTCAAGAGTGACATTGAAGAGGGATACAGAGCCTAAGGAACAAAATAGATGGTGTACAGGTATAGGTACAAGTTGCAGCTATTTATCTCCAAGTGGGAGATTGTTAAGGTGTGGAGCTAAAAGCTTCAACTGTTTGCAGACACAAGGAAGGATGCTGAAGAACCAGAGCCACTGGCATCGGCAGTATGACCGACGTCGGTTAGATGCAGTGGAGAAGGAGACTGGCAATGGTAGGGAGTCAGCTGATGTCGGTAGCACAAGACAAGGAGGGACCAGTGTTGGTCGCCTGTGCAATCCAAAACTGTTCGTTGCATGAATAGTTAGTTAGTTGAACCGAGTGTTTACATGCTAAGGGGATAATTTAAGTCACGGGCTATGTGTCTAATTTTAGTAGTTAGAGTTCTATTTTTGTAAGCATGGGATCCTATTTAAAGACCCATAAGGCATGTATTGTAATTATTCTAAGGCAATTAAAAGCATTGAAGCAAGCAAGGTCAAGGAGATCTACAGGTGTAAGGTCAAGGAGATGAGCTAAAGCATTCAAGGAGGGATAGCAACTCAGGCTTTAGAGTTGTTGTGTTGAGCAAGAGAGAGAGAGAAGAAGGTCTTGAGGTGTGGCAAGCCTTTGAGGTGGAGGAAGAAGTGGCATCTTCCTTATTGTATTTTCTTCTAGTAGTATTTAATACAAGAGTGTGTATTGTCTCTCAAATTCTTTGTTGTCTCAAGTTTCTAACTACTTTATCATTGTGGTATAATTCCGTGTTTAATTGCTAATATGAGAAGTAATCAATTGTGCCCTAATTGGTAGAGCCAGAGATCCCCTGACAAATGGTCCACATCTTGTTTTCAAAATAAGATCAAGTATTAAGCTATAGGAAAAATAATAAATGACATTGGTTTTTAGTCCATCGTTAAACTACATTAAAGACAAAGTGTAATAGAATATCTTATCTTCTAAAAGGGTCATTCCCTCAACAAGCAAGTATCCATGGCCACTTGAAAGAGACTAAGCAACACTCTTTCAGTTCCAAGGTATGAAGAGCTGATCCTCATTAATAGATCAAGTTAAGATGGTGTGGAATCTAAGATGAAGACCTGGTGGCTAAATAAGAATCATGGAACATTAAATTCTTTTGTAAAGCTTTAAAGTTTGCTCCTTGATAAAACCATGAATCAACATGCTTGAGAATGCTAATCCATCAAGAGAAGTTATACCTCATTCAATATTTTTTATCTGCTCAATTCTCTCTCTCTCCTTCTCTTTTCTATAAATACAAGCTTTTAAGCCTTAAATCATTCCCTCTTTTTGGTATGACTAGACTCTACTAAAATTATACTATAACACCTATTTGATATAATAGAGACTATATTTCTCCATTTATGTAGTTGAATTGAAGTGTGTCTTATGAATTCATTGATTAATTAAGTGAATGTATACTTTCCTTACCTTTGTATGAATTTTCTCACCTTCATTATCTACTTTATCAATCCTCATAGGTCATTCTCAGTGCAATATATGGTTTGTTGCTCAGTTTTAGAAGTGGACAACTGCCCTCCCGTGATAGATTAATATATGGTTCATGTATTTTTGTGAAATACTAATGTGAGTGACTTTCTTCACTCTCAAATGCATCCTATAGTGTGTCTTGTGTGAATTTGAGTGATCAAATAATTGGTGAATCACCTCTTTTACATGCTTTCACAAGTTATTGTTAAAATCTCTCTCCTTTTTCCAAGCAAGTGCTAGTTTAGGTTTTGTATAGGTGATATATCTATAAGGAAGATATATTTATTCAAAGGTCTGATCCATTATTAAGATACCCACAACCTAGGACCAGTCCCATGTTGGACTAGATTTTAATAAAAGACTTGAACAATATTATGCTAAGCTAGGGTGTAAATCTAGTAAACCAATACTTATCCATTATTTTCTAATTTTAAATTATAACTTCACCTATCTCTAACTACCCCCACTTTCTTCTACAAATATTGTTACTAAACATTCATTAATCATCCTTAATCATTTATCATTCATTAATCATCCTTACAATAGTGATTTTCCCATTAAGGCAAGAAGGAAAAATAATGTTTACTCTTATATGTGTTTTTGTTAAGCAACTTTAGATTCTTACCTTCATTGGATTATTGTTATAATCAAAGTCTCAATTGACATTGACATAATTGTTTTTAATTTTACTCTTTTTAAAATATAGGCCTTTGTGAAAAAGAACTTTGCATAGTGTTTTATTATAAATATTATGGTCAAGCTTTATGTGGGAGATAATCATAGTATATATATTTTTTCAGTTATCCTCTATATAACTATCGATTGGGATTAATTTGTTAGTGTAGCTTATATTCATAATCTATGTGAAGTCCATATTAGGTGGATGTGTTAACAAGGTATAATGTGTTATGAACATTTAATCTGATAGTTATCCTCACATGTGTGAGAAGGGTTATATGTACTTTGGATAATGCTTCAACATTTAAATCCACAAATAATCATCTTCCACTCACCCCTTGATTTTTATACAAAGAATATTTGTGTATTGTTTGATAATGGAGTTTAGATTCACTTATCTAGAATTGGTGGAGATGTTTTCTTTAAGGAGACCATATGTTGGTGAAACCATTTGTACTTGCACATATAAATTATATATTGTGTTTATTTACTATAATGTCTCTTTTATTTGTGAACCTCTTTCTCTTGTATTAATACATTATGTGAATGGAGTATTCACATGCTAAATTTAATTGGCTTTGTCTTTCTTTGCATGGCATTAAAGTGTTTTTTGTTCCCAATATGGTTTCAGTGATAAGATATGTTTTCCCAAATATGCTATAAAATTCATGGTATTAGAGATGAGGGATCAGAGCCATTCTATATAAATAGTAGTTATGGATTTCTATATTCTTCAACATGCTCAGCAATGTGTTAACTTCTCTAGTTCTTATGATTTTTTTTGTGCCAGTCCTTTTAGTATTTTCAAATTTTCTCATTAGGTATTCTTTTGAAAAATAATAAATTTTTATGCCAATCCTTTTATGGTTTTAAAATTACACTCGCTGTGTGTTTTCTGATGCCAGATTTTTTTTTAGTAACAATTTTGGGGTTTTAAAAGTCATTATATGTTTTATTTGATGCCATATCCATTTGATCCATCCATTATAATATTTTTAAAATTATATTGGGTATTTTTTGTTTGATTCTAATTTTACAATTTTATTGTCATTTTTATGAAGTTGAATTATATGAGAATTCCTATGCATGTCTCATCTCTTATTTATTTAGATCCATTTTTTATCAATTGGATTCAATTACCTATGTAATTTGTACATATGGAGGAGTTATGTTGAATATATATCTACCATTATAATTTTTGAGTGTGTTTGGTGAGAATTAAGCATTCCATTTGCATTAAGAGTGCCATAGATATTCAGTTTAGAATTTTATTTAACTTGAATCAAACACCATGAGGTCATTTATATATTAATTAAATTTCAATAGTAAACATACCATTTTATACATTTTCATTACATTTGCAACATCCAGAAAACCTTAGGGGAGCCTCTTTTTCACTCCATTTGGTTTATATTTGCAAATTTTTAGAGATTTCAGTTGTTGAAGGGCCAATGCATAAAATAATTTATAAAAAAATGGTTATTTTTCAAAATCATAAGTTGAAATAATGTTAACTATATTTATAAATATAATATCTTTCCAAAAAGTCATCATTTGTTTGATTTTGACTTATTGTGCTCACATGGTGTGTATTTGAAGTTGTTGGTATGTTCAATGTAATAGGAGTAAAGCCAAACTATCCTGAGTGACACCACCTACATATGCCACCTTCACCATGTGAATTACAGCAATGTTCTACCACCACACAATATATTATTTTCCCCTATGTAGACCTTGGTTATACGTCACTTAGTGCCATGTGCCCAATCGCTTTATTTTGACTACACTTGCTAACAGTTGTGTTAACTACAACATGTGACCACTCACCTTAACCACCCATGGATAGATACTAGTAGCCAATGATATCACCCTAATTTCCATATGACCACCCATTAGGTATATTTATCTAAAAATGGATAACACTAAACCATTTTGAGGCTTTTTTGAAATGTTGATCCTTTAGGGCTCATAACTTTTGATCCAAGAATTCTAAAAGGATGATTTTTTTTCACCTTGCCTAATTTTAATTAATATACATATTGGTGTGATTAATTTTAAATTTTTTTCAACAATTTTTATATATTTTATAGTTTTTTACGTGATTTTCTAACCATCTCTTTTTTTGGACCTTTTGGAGGCAATAACTTTTAATTGGTATCTCAAATTTGCATGATAATTTTATGAAAGTGCATGTTTTTTCATACTATTTGCATTTGTAATATATATTTAATATTATGTCTACTCAAATTTGAAATTTTTAAACATAATGGCCTTTTTAAAACTATGAATCATATTGCTTTTCACTATGTATAGATACTACCTTGTTTTTAGAAGGGATTGCTCTTGAAATCTTTATACAAACTATGGGTGGGTTTTTATAATGTAGTATTTACTCACACTAATTTATATAGTGTCATAGGGGGGTTATATTTTATCCTTATCTATCTTCATGCAAGTTTACCTTGTTTTTTGCACCTTATTTTCATATCAATTACAAGGTACTTCATGTGGAATATTAAGCACTATCACTTGAGGATTTTTTGATGTGTGTGATTCATAGCCTTAGTTTCCTTTGCAATACTTGTTTTTGAATTTTAAAAATACCACATTGACACACCTTTTTAACGTATTATATTTTAGTAGATGTTTTATCTTCACTCCTTAGTCAACATTACAAGTGGGGTGTTGTGTACTACTAATGCTTCCTTAGTTTCTTGAGTATGTTATGTACCTAGTTTTTTAATTATATACCATGTGGATGTAAAATATTATTACACATGCATTATATTTATATGGAATATATAATATATATCCATACATCTTCACCAAACTAAAATCATGGAGTATTTTTTTTTCTAATTTCTTATATTTCTTGATTAGTGAGAAATCTGTTACTTCAACCATGCTCTGCCTTGATCATGATTTCTTAACTTCACTATTAAATTAATTAGTATTAACTAGATCACTCATTTTATTGATTACATTGAATTAAATAGTACCAAGTATTTTTTTCAAGTTTCATGAAGATGTTATTTTATGTAAATAAAGGCTAGTATTTGTTGTGTGACATGATAGTTTTTATAGGCCATAGTTATTATCATTTTTAGTATTTTATAAATTCTTTAACATTTGATCCATTCCATTGGAAGATTCATTATATTCAGTAGTCATCTATATTAACTTATTGATTCATTTTTTATTTCATTGTACATATGAATCTCATTAGACTTAGCTTTTTGGACCCATATTCATTAGCATAAGACTTCTTCTCTTTTAGTACATAACCTAATTTGATTTTTATGGGGTCTTGGTGTGTGTCATATTATCACTTGATGTGAAGTATATCTTAGGTATATGTCTTATTGAGGTGTGATGTATTATTCACATTTAAAAGTGTTATTTATCCTCAAATGTGTGAGAAGGGTTATGATTGCTTTGGAAAATTATTCCACCATTAATTATATCAATATTTATCACCCAAACAACTATTTATTTTTTTTAAGTAAGGAAACTTTTTGTCCTTATTGAGAATCAAGTTGTGAGTTAGTTATCAAAGATGGTGGAGATGTAGTCTCTAAGGATATCAAGTTTTAGTGCAACCATTAATAGTTACACATATACATTATATATTATGCTTAGTTAATATGATGCTTATTTTATTAGTAAATATATTTCTCTTGTCTGAGTACATTTGTGGATGGATTATTCACAGGCTAAACTTCCTAGGATTTATATTTCTGGACATGGCATCATAGCTTTGTATTATGACCAAATTGATTTCAATGATAAGAGTTATTGTCACCAATATATTTATTTTTAACTCTAGGTTATTTTTCATAATGTTTTTTTATTGTTTGCGGATTTATATCATTGAATAGGTCATTCACTATTACAAACTTAAGAAAATAGGAATTTTTGTGAAGACAAAATAGTGGTGCAATTATATGAACACAAAATAATGGCTTTTTAAAACCAATGCTTTGGTGATCCAAATAATTTATATATTATATTTTCAATGGTGAATAAGATAAGAAGTTTTGAAAAAGAAGTTTCCATTTTTATATAAAATATGAATTCATAGTAGAATAAAAATGTGAATAAAGTGCTATTTGAGTGTTTATATACATATACACTATGTCCTTATGGTGTGTATATGAAAATAAGTAAGAGAGGAATCCTTTGATGCACACTTTATCCATTTTACATGAAGTTGAAATTTATTTATGAATTTTCATCTATATTTCAAAGTGGTTTTAACCTCATTTTCTAGTTAAAAAATCATGATTATTGATGGTGGTAAGTTTATTTGCATCATAAGGCTTTCTTTAATAAATTTTCGTACTTGAATACTTGGTTTCTAGGACCTTGTCTCTCTTTAACACCAATCATCACTTTTAAAAACTATTTTAAAATAATATTCACTTTTTTTTTTAAATAGTAAAGGAGGGTTATGGGGTCCCTCACCCTTTTTATATTCAAAAATTTCAAAAGAATTACAATCAATATGAAAAGGCTAGGATAATAATTTGAAGATGAAACAACATATCATAATAACTCTCTAACCAAAAATATTCAATTCCTTAACAAGGATTCAAAATAAAGCATTAGATTATACACCTAAAATAAGCCACAAGGCTTATAAAATTATATTGAAGATGAAAACACCATATCATTAAAACTAATCATAAGAGAAGCTACAAGATAAATAACAAAAAAAACAAGCTACTACAAAATAAGTAGGAGCTATAAAATAATCCAAAAAATTTACCATAAGCACTAATCTTGAGAATGAAGAGTTCTTTCATAGCCATTTACCATGCATCATTATATTAAGCAAAAAATTAGGGTAACAACTTAAGGTATGGTTTTTTATGGTGAAATGTACCATATAAAATACTTTTCATAAACTAACCTAAATTTTGAAGGAGAAATTTTAGAAGAATGATGAGATAGATGAAAATATTTTTTACAATCCACATCCTTCAATTTAAAAATAAATAAGAAATTATTATATCCATCTCCTAAAAAAGGACTTCCACAATAAATGAAATGGTATGTATAATATGTTTCTTCAATAAAAATGATTACATGTTCCCTATAAAATTAACGACCTTTGCTCCAAACCATTTGATAAAAAAATGAAATAAAAACCCTACCATTCATCAGAATAAGTATTAAACACTAAAGAGAGGGGGTGTTGATCAAATCCTTTACTAGCTAACAACTCCACTTCCTAGTTATATTCCCTAAAAAAATGTTAAAAACAAATACATTTTTTTCATATCTCTCTAGCTCCAAATAAGATTTGATCTCACTTCCAATTTGGAGTAAAACAATTTTTCATAGCATTTATGATAATCATAGAATCTCATTCTACCTCTTAAAGCTTTCTCCCAAGCTAGTTTTAGGCCCTCAAGTAAGACCACAGCTTCAAATTTATTATTAGTAACTTTTGGAAGAAAAAAGGAACCTCCCTAGAGAAACTTCCCAAAGGAGTTTCATAGAAAACAACTAGTGCCTACCATACTAGGAGTACCTCTCGATGATCCATCAAAGTTAAGTTTAATCATATCATGTCTCAGTGGGATCCACATATCATCTAATAATTCTTTCTTCCTTACATTAGTCCCCAACCTAAGTAAGGGTAAAACAATTTTTGGCCAATGTTTTAAAATTTCAAATTCTTGTGGACTTAACATATTTATATTTATATTAGAAGAAAGGGAAACATTATCTAAAATAAAATTTCAATCTTTTCCCAACTAGTCTATTTATTTATCTTAAAATATCCTATTATTCCTCTCTTTCCAAATGTGTCAAATGATATTATCTAGAGTTACTTGTTGAATAGGTGTCAGATGTTTTAAACCTAGGGGCCATACCAAGAAAGTTTATATAATGGTACATGGATAGACCCATGTAAAGTGAAGTCTTGATAGAAGATAAGACCAAATATTTGTATCATAATAAAATTTTAATAGATATGGTCCATTGATTCCCATTCTTTTATACACAAAACATAAATCGAAGTTCCAACAAAACCCATCTATTGTAATCTATCCTTTATTTTATAACCAAAGCTAACTAAGTAAAATAAATTACTTTGTTTGTAAAAATGTTATCCTACAACATTTGTACTATCCAATCCTATTCCATCACTACTTCCCTATCCATCTTCTTATAATGAGATTTAGAACCGTAAATTCTAGAATTAACACCTATCCATCTCAAATAACCCATTTGATTTATTACCAAAAAAAATCCTAGAAGTCAAAATATGAGATAACATGATTTTTTTATCCTTTGGTCCTTCAACATTCCCTAAATATTTATAGACCCTAGTACATCCTACTAAAGTGTTTGTGTTACATCTCGATTTTCTCATTAAACTAATTTACCTAATTATCCATGGATTAATAAGGTTGATTAAATTTATTTTTACTTTTAATCTAAATTATAATCATATGTTGTTATGGGATAGAGTTATGTTACTTAGATTTCACGAGTTCATTATTTTGAGATGATAAATTATGGATTCTAAGCATACTAATTATGTTACATTTATTTTTATAGCATTATTGTATATGTATTATGATATACTTAACTACCTACCTTCTCATCATGAGATGGATGTAGGAGAATCTATCCCTCAGAGCATGATAGAAGGAGAGCATCATCAGAGAGGGTGGCATAGATAGAGATAGCAAAGGATGACAAAAGAATTATTAAGATCCCTATACACATCACATTAGATTAAAAATGTTATATATATTATGTGTTTATATTAGTGTATATTAGATTTTAGGTGTTTTAAATGTTAGTACAAATATTGTATGAGATAACATTTTGTATGTAGATTTATTACTTGATGTTATAATTAGATTACAGGAGGTTACTTTGCTTATGTTTATCTATGATTTTTGAGAGTAAATCAAATTATATATATCTAATTACTATTATATATACAAACTATTATAATGTCTTTTAAAACTTTTTTGAACTTTTAGCTTACTATTATTGATATTCAAGAATATAAATATAAGATAAGCTATTAAATTAAAATAGGACATGTATATCGCCTATATAAACACTAGTAATTGATTAAGCAATTATCTTGTTATAGGAATAAATTATATATTAATATATGCTTTGATAAAGATAAAATTACCTTTTTTTTAATTTTATATTCAAGGAGATTAAACTATATTAAAATTACTAACCTAGAGTTAAGTCCAATCTAAAACTAGTCTTTGATTACCATGCATGAGACTATGTTAAAATTAGAAGTATGAATACCATTATATTAATGATTAAAGTAGACTTAAGTATTCGATATATTCAAGGACTTATAGTGAAGTAATTATGCAAAAATTGTTAAAAAAATTAAATGTTTTATATTATTGGAGAAAGTTCAAAGAGAGAGAAATTAGGGCTTCTAGTCAGTTTAATGGAGAAGATAATTGTGAATTAGTGGAGTTTAAAATAAAATAGGGATATTATAGATGGACTATGAAATAACATGAATAATTACATGCAAAGTGGGAGTGGAAGGAGGTTGGTGAGGAAGAAGAATAAGGAGTTTTGGGAAGGAAGGAAGATACACGAGAAAATAAAGTGGAAAATCACAAAGTGACAAAGCAAAGGTATTTTAAGTTTTTGGATTTTCAAAAAGGAGAATTTAAAAGGTTGGATTTGTTTTTACATTAAATTGTAAAAGGAATTTTTATTTTTGATTAAAATACTTAAGGTTTAGTAAATTAATTTTAGTCTCAAACGGATACAGGTTAGCCCTTTGGATGGCTCAGCCATCCATAGAGCTAAACCATTATCCTCAAATCCTAAGTATTTTGTTTTAGAATTTGAAAGAATGTGAAAACATAGGGTTAAATGAGTTTTTAGAGTTAAATGACATACTACCCTAGTTTAGGAAATATTAACTTGAGGGAATAGTTATATTCAAACAAAGAGTGAGTTTTATTAAAAACATATTTGCATACTCAGGTATAAAATGGAATATAGTGAATCATCCTTATTTTAAAAATATGTCAACTAAATCATAAAATGTTATATAGATTATATTTGGGGAAATATAGGGTATTATTGTTTTAATAAATGAATATCTTTTAGTGATAGTTAAAACATAGGCAAAACAGAGTTATATTTGCATGGATTAAAGTTTTAGGAACCTTTGGAATGCCTTGAAAACATGTTTTAGATGAGTTCATAGCGTGTTGTAAAATTTCATAGCTCAACTGTCAAAATTCATAGCTCAACTATCAAAATCCATTGCTCGAATATGAAAGTTTGTAGCTATCTATTGAGGTCTATCAAATGCCTGAAAAAGTTTGGAACTTTGCTTAGAATGATTGGTTTATGACTAAGGCCCTTCCTTGTTTTCATGGGATCATATCAAGACTCTTCTTTAGATGCTATAATACATATACATATAAAAAATGGAGGACTAAAAATGCAAATAGTTAGAATATTATGTAAAAAATGCTAACTCAGACTCACATAAACATAAAGAGGCAAAAAATATCCATCTTATACCTTAGACTAGTTATGAGACTACATACAATGCTAAACCTAAATGGCATATTAAAGGCTATGAAGGAGGATATATTATGGTTATAATGATTCATAGTGTAGACTCATCATTAATATGTTAGGAAAATTATTGATTATTTATCCACAATATTTGATAACTTCGATTATTGAATAAATGACTAAAGTTTTGGGAATAACAAAAATATGAAATTAGGAATAAAAATTTAGCCTTGTTCAATTCATTATTTATGTTGTTAAATATTGATAGCAGGGATTCTAAAATTATATTTGTTCTTGAAATTTTTCTTGGAAGTTTTATCTTTCAAGCTTTAAAAAGAATAATGGAAAAGTTCTGCTAGTAAGTTAGAATGTTAAATGTAGATTAAATTATATATATTATGGGGTATATATATATATATATATATATATATATATATATATATATATATATATATATATATATATAATGATCACATAAATATATGAAATATAAATATAAGAGAACATAAGTCCTCCTATACACGTATAGTGTATATTGATAGAATAGGTAGCATGATTATAATTATAATAGTGACTAAATAATTTTATTTATCATACGGGTATAATAAAAGTGATTTCAAGAGTCTATTTTCTTTTAGTAAATGTTAAGCACAAAAATTAACATTTTCATTAAATAAATTTCATACCACTCAAAATAACAAACATTCACAATTTTCATAAAGATTTAAAAATGTTTACTTATTCATATTATTTGTAATTTAGGCTATTTTCATATGGTTATAGTCCCCTATCCTTTGGGATTTCATGACTTAAATATTTAGTCACTATTATAATTATAATCACGCTACCTATTCTATCAATATACACTATACGTGTATAGGAGGACTTATGTTCTCTTATA
Organism: Torreya grandis; assembly: GCA_037957365.1. NCBI lineage: Eukaryota > Viridiplantae > Streptophyta > Pinopsida > Cupressales > Taxaceae > Torreya > Torreya grandis. Next base: position 129,237 of record JARHVA010008294.1, read on the forward strand.
TTTATATTTCATATATTTATGTGATCATTATATATATATATATATATATATATATATATATATATATATATATATATATATATATATATATATATATAATGATCACATAAATATATGAAATATAAATATAAGAGAACATAAGTCCTCCTATACACGTATAGTGTATATTGATAGAATAGGTAGCGTGATTATAATTATAATAGTGACTAAATATTTAAGTCATGAAATCCCAAAGGATAGGGGACTATAACCATATGAAAATAGCCTAAATTACAAATAATATGAATAAGTAAACATTGTTAAATCTTTATGAAAATTTTGAATGTTTGTTATTTTGAGTGGTATGAAATTTATTTAATGAAAATGTTAATTTTTGTGCTTAACATTTACTAAAAGAAAATAGACTCTTGAAATCACTTGTATTATACCCGTATGATAAATAAAATTATTTGTCATAGATATTATTTATGAGATAAATAATATAAATGAAGTTCATTCATATGTTTTCCAAACTAAATGTATGTATGGTAATTATTTACATAATTAGCATGAGTTTGTACTTACTAGTATAAATAATTGCATGAACCTATTGGTTATAGCTATATGTTAACCAAATCTATCATTGATGATTCTAACTAAGTAGTGACATGGACTTCACTAGATTAATTAGCATCACCAATGTTAGGTGAAGGTAATCTGATTAATGTGTGTCTATGAATTTGAATGATCTTAGATATCATATGTTATTTGAAAAATTTGGCCAAAGTAATGTTTAGATAGACATTGTCGTTTCATATGTATAATTTATATGTTTGTACAATATCATGTTAGAACATATTTCTTTATGGTACACATCATGTAATATAAATATTATAGAACATGAGTTATTATAATGTCTCTCTATATTCCCACACTATCATTATCTACCCATCCATGAAGGGAGGGCCATTCCTTATTTGTGGGATTGTGTGGGGGATCAATGATCCATGATTGGTATGAACAAACACTTAGATGATTCTCTCCCTCCCCATTATAGTACTACTTGGAGACTACACTTAAGATTACTATAGATACAAGATTTAGTATGACTCAAGCTTAATGGAACATTGTATCTATTATTTTACTTTAATATTGAGATAGCATACCTGAAATAAATGTAATTGATTATATTTTACATTGACAATAAAGGTTGTAGTATTATACCAGTCGTGGCTAGATTGTATTATGATTAATTTCCTTATGAAATTATGATCATTTACATATGTTATTAGTGATTGGTAAATATTATTGTTATATGCTTATCAAAATTTAATATGCTTATTAATATGTTGAAAATCAATAATTAGATTCTCATGGTGTAATCTAATAAAATAATAAGTGTTGAGTAAATATTTTAAAAAAAAATTATGACATTATTTTAGTAAATCCCTATGGGGACATTACATGATGGTATCAGAGATGTGGATCTAACTCTTGGACATAATGAGTCTGATAAAAAAATTGTATTATTTTGTTATCAAAAACAATAATTGTGTGAGTAAGAGCATTAGGTGAGGGTCTTTCGAATATCAATGAAAATAACCCTTCATTTGATCCTAACCAATTTATCGCTAAGCAAGAATCAAAGTTAGATCATATTCTTATTAACATGAATGAGATTAGGGATAGAGTTCTAGCTTTGGAATAATAAATTCATGGACAAGAGGAATAATCCAAATAGGACATGCCTGAAGAGAATCCTTCTGAGCAGGAAATCCTTTAAGAGTAGAGACATGAGGAAATGCCTGAAGATATGAAAGCACATGTAGTCATAGATTTGATAAGGGATATGAAAAAAGTGAGTCCACCTAATTTGGATGGAATGATTATGTAAGATGGAGTTAAATCATGGTTTACTGAAATGGAGAAATATTTCAAGATTTAAAACTACTTCAAGGTCACCAAAGCTATTTGGGGAGCTTGTGAGTTGGATAGAGAAGTAGTTATGTGGTGGGACAACAAGAAGTTGGAAATAAATATGAAATCAACCACCACTACTTGGAAGTAGTTTTCATAATATTCATATCACAATGGCTTCCATAGTTGTATTTGGACCAAAACTAATAGATTTTCAAAATCTGAAGCAAGGAGACTTTTTAGTAAATGAGTACTATGAATAGTTCATCAAACATCTGAAATATGTATCCTAGTATTTGGCTAATGAAAGGTTTAATATTAGGTAGTTTATAATAGGATAAAAACCCCATATTAGTGGAGAGGTGGAAATTTATGGACTATATACCATGGACTAAGTCTTTGAGAAGGTAGTCAAATAGAAGCAAAAGTTGAAATCTCTTGCTCAATTTAGGGAAAAGTTTAAGAAAAAGTTTATAAGTTTAAAGCTAACTTTTAAGAAGAATAACTAGAAGTAGAGGAGTGGATACTCTAAAATTCAATTCAAGAATCATAATTCTAGATTTAATAGTGGTTCAGGTAGAAAACAACTGGGTAATGGTTCCAAGGATGGTTTCAAGGGAAACCAACAATTTGATAGGAAGGGACCACCATGAGGTTGTTTCATTTGTGGAGGTGACCATTTGTCATGTGAATGTACCCAAGATAAATTTAGGGAATAAAGATTTTATACCTCTGTAAGGAATTTTTTTGTAATGCATTCATGTAGCGGTTGATAATTTGCAAGTAAAATTCCAAGTTTTACCCATAAAACTATCAGGGATTTTGTTTTAACATCCAATTTATATTTTGATAGATACAGGGCTATAAAATGTTTAATATCTCTTATAATTTTAAATAAATTATCTATAAAAGTTGGTGTAATGGTAAATGCATGGTCAGTACAATATGGGAATTACTCTAAAGTCTAAGTTGACAAGTGTTCAGTTGAAGTAGAAATTAGGTTGCCAAAATTCAAAATGATTGTGAATCTTTTCGTAACATCGCTATGGTCACATGATGTGATATTAGAAGTCAAATGGCTTGTGAAGCAAAAAGCCAAGGTTGACTATTATCTAAAAAGAGTAGAGTGTCTTGATGATTCTAAAATTAGATACTAATTTGGGGTGAGAAAATGGAGTTAAGGCTTAGGCAAATTTTTGTAATGCAACTCAAGGACCAAAGTAAGGGATGCAAAGAATTTATCATCAAGATAATGAAATGGATTAAAATAAGGAACCATCAATTGAAAATTATTCTTTCCTTAGTTAATTTCATGATGTGTTATTGAAAAAATTGCAAAGATTGCCTCTTAAATAGGAATTTAACTTCTCAATTGATATCAACCTAAGATCATAACCTTAGTCTAAGGATCCATATTGAATGACAACCATTTAATTAGTATAATTGAAGGTAAAAACTTAAGTATTATTATCTAAAAGATTGATAAAATCAAGTGTGTCACCTTGGGGTTCACCATTTTTTATTAAGGAGGATGGCTCCCTTTGACTTTGCATTGATTATAGAATGTTGAATAAAGAAACCATCAAGAATAGGTATCCACTACCTTCAATAGATGATATTTTTTTTATCAAATATGAGGAATGATGGTATTTTATGTGATTGATCTTAGAGTTGGATATCATCAATTAAGGATAAAAGATGAAAATATTCCAAAGATGGAATTTAGAACTTGATATGGGAATTAGAGTTCATAGTATTATCATTTGGGTTGATGAGTGCACCTGCAACATTCATGAATCTCATGAACAAGGTGTTCAGAGATTACCTAGATCATTTTTTTGGGTCTTTTTTTAATGATATTATGATATAATCTAAGGATGAAGAAGAGCATCTATAACATCTAGAGTTATTTTTCAATGTCTACAAAATCACAAGATGTATGGAAAATTATCCAAGTGTGCAATACATGGGACATGTTATCTCAGCATATGGTATTTATGTTGATTCAACTAAGATAAGAGCCATTATGGAGTGTCTAACACCAAAGAATGTACATGAGGTTAGGAGTTTTATGGGATTTTCAGGATATTGCAAGAAATTTATCTCAATTTTTTCCAAGAGCTAATCTAATTACCTCTTTGTAGCATAAGAATCAAAGTTTTATATGATCAGATAAATGTGAAGTGTTTTTTTAGGAATTGAAAAGAAGGCTTACTTCAGCACCAGCGTTAAGATTCCTTGATCCCAATGGTCAATTTTTAGTAATCAAAAATGTGTATGGGGATGTACTAAGAGTCCTTATGTAGGATGGTGCATTAGTAACTTATGAGTCAAGGAAGCTAAATCCTTATGAGGTGAATTACACCCCTCATGACATTGAACTTGCAATAATTTTTTATGCTTTACAAGTTTGGAGATATTATTTACTAGGAAAACCATTTGAGCTCAAGATGCATAATTTGAGACTCAAATACATTTTCACCCAACCAAATTTTAATGCTTGTTAGAGGCACTGGTTAGAGTTTTTATCTAACTAAGAATTTGATATCAATTACATCAAATGTAAAGAGAACAGAGTAGCTGACACCTTGAGTTGTATAAGGTGCATAGTAGTCATGGATACTATCAAGAGTAATTTTAGGGATTGTGTGATTGAGTTCTCACTAGGATATAAATTCTATAATTAAGTCATGAAACCTTTGTTTGAGAAAGCTCAAAATCTTGGGTATAAAGGATATAGCATAAAGAGTGATGGTGTTTTGCATTATAATAGAAGGATATATGTGCTAGATCGATAAAATACGAGGAGAATAGTGCTAAAATAATTTGACAATGGCACATATTTAGGACATCCTAGAGAAACCAATCTTGTGTTAGAGCTTAGACCACTTTATTTCTAGAAGGAAGTACATAAAGATGCAATGGACATCATGTCATGTTGTCTAGAATGTCAGTGAGTGAAAGTTGAACATGTGCATTCAAACGGATATTTATACCCACATGATATGCCAAAATGGAAATGGAAGGTAATCATTATGGATTTCATCCAAGGATTACCATTATCAAGGAACAAACATGACATGATCTTGGTTGATGTTGATAAATTAACCAAGATAACACATTTTATCCTAGGCAATTTGACAGATGATGCAACAACTCTTAAAAAGAGATTTATAAAGGAAGCATATCAATTACATATATTTACATAGAATATCATATCATATCATGATCTAAGAATTAATTCTATATTTTAGTTAAATCTAAATTCATCTTTGAGTATGCAACTAAATTTGAGCACTGTATAACATCCATAAACTGACGATCAAACTAAGCCCATTAATTAGGTTTTAAAGGATTTTATTCATATGTATTTCATGGATAAATTATAAAAATGTGAAGAATAACTTCCTTTGGTTTATTTTTCATAAAAAAACTCAAACCAATTTGCTTCGAAGATGACACCATTAGAATCACTTTATGGGAGAAACTGTAGGACACCAATCAGTTGGGATAGGTTGGAAGACAAGGTGGTCTTTAGAATTGAAATGCTTTTAGAAATGGAGGAATAGGTTAAAACAATTAGGCATATAGTGTCTAAGGCCAATTATAGGTATAAGATCTATGCTAATTTGAAGAGAATAACTAGGTAGTTTGCAATAGGTGATAATGTATTTTTGTGTAATAAGCCACAAATAAAATCAATTAAATTTTAGAAGTCAACAAAACTTTCATTGAGATATGTGAGACCATTCAAGGTTTTATAAGTGGTCAATCCTGTAGCATATAGGCTTTCATTGCCACAAACCTTAGCTTTATTACATAATTTCCTCCATGTGTCTTATATTAAGAAGTATATATCTGATCCTTTACATGTGTTGGATTGGAATGATTTACAATTTCTAGATCTTGGGGTGGTTATGATATAACCAATCAGAGTAACTGACATTCAAAAAACTCATTTTCATAATAGATAAGTGCCACAATACAAGGTATTGTGAGAATAATACTCTAAAGATAGTGCTACTTGGGAGGACTATGATGAGTTATATAGGTTATTTCCACATTTGTTTGCCTGATTTGATGATAAATACTAAGTTTTTATTTTTTTAAACTTTATTTATTATTTATAACTATTGTTTGAATAAGTGTCATTAGGACGATGATTAGTTTTAGGGGGAAAGGATGTTACATCCTGATTCTCTCACTTAACTAATTCACCTAATTATACATGGGTTAATAAGGTGGATTAAATTGATTGTTAGATTTTAAATAAATTATAAGTCATATGTTGTTATGGAATAGATACATGCTACTTATATTTCATGAGTTCATTATTTTGAGATGATAAATTATAGATTATATACATAATGATTATGTTAAATTTGTTGTTATAGCATTGTTTTATATGTATCATGATATACATGACCAACTACCTTCTTATTATTAGATGGATGTAGGATAATCTATCTCTTAGATCATGAGGGAGGCAGAACATCATCAAAGAGGTTGGTATAGGTGGAGATAGTGAAGAACAATAGAATAATTGCTAAGACCCCTGCACACACCATATTAGATTAAAAATGTTATATGCATTGTGTGTTTGGATTATTAGATATTAGAGTTTGTGTGTTTTAAATGATAGTACAAATCTTGTATGAGATAGCATATTGTACATAGATTTAATACTTGATGTTATGGTTAGATTACACATGGTTACCTTACTTATGTTTGTCTATGATTTTTGAGAGTAGATCAAATAATAGATATCTAATTTATATTATATGTATAGACTAATATAATGTCTATTACAGTGTTGTTGAAAATTTAGCTTACTCTTATTGATATTCAAGAATATTAATATAGAATAAGCTATTAAATTAAAATAAGACATTTATATAGCCTATATATACACTAGTAATTGATTAAGCAGTTATCTTATTATAGGAATCAATTATAGATTAATCTATCTTTCGATAAAGAGATAATTATCTTTGTTTTATTTTATATTCTAAAAGATTAAACTATCCTAGCAATACTAACCTAGAGTTAAGTCCAATCTAAACCTAGTCTTTGATTACCATGCATGAGACTACAATAAAATTAGAATTATGGATATCATCATGTTAATGTTTAATGTAGATTTGAGGAGTGGATATATTTTGGATCTTATAGCAAATTATTCATTAAAAAAAATTTAAACAAATTAAATGTTTTATATTATTGGAGAAATTTTGAAGAGAGAAATTATGGTTTATGGTCAGTTTAATAGAGAGGATAATTGTGGATTAGTGGAGTTTAGTAGAAAATAGGGATATTATATATGGAGTGTGAAATAATATTAATAGTATCATGTAAAGTGGGAATGGAAGGAGGTTGGTGAGGAAAAATAATAAGAAGGAATTGTGGGAAGAAAGGAAGATACATGGGAAAGAAAAGAGGAAAAGCACATAGCAAAAAAGAAAAAAGATTTCATGTTTTTTTGAGTTTCAAACAAGAACATTAAAAGGTTGGTCTTATTTTACATTCAATTGTAAATAGAATTTATGTGTTTGATTAAAATACATAGGGTCTAGGAAATGAATTTTAGTTTCAAACGGATACAAGTTAGCCCTATGGATGGCTCAACCATCCACAGAGCTAACCCATTATCCTCAAATCCTAAGTGTTTTGTTTTCAAATTTGAAAGAATGTTAAAACATAGGGTTAAATTAGGTTTTAAAGTTAAACAACATACTCCCTATTTTAGGAAATATTAACCTAAGGGAATAGTTATATTCAAACAAAGAGTGAGTTTTGTTAAAAACATATCTATATACTCAGGTATAAAATGGTATATAGTGAATTATCCTAGTCTTGAAAATATGTAGATTGGGTCACAAAGTGTTATATGAGATTCTATTTGGGGAAATATAGGGTATTTTTGTTTTACTAAAACACAAATATTTTAGTGAAAGTCAAAACATAAATAAAATAGAGTTCTATTTGTGTCAGTTAAAGTTATAGGGACCTTTGGAATGAATGGGAAACATGTTTTAGATGAGTATGTAGCATGATATGGAATTTCATATCTAAACTATCAAAATCCATATCTCAATTGTCAAAATTTGTAGCTCGATTGAGAAAGTTTGTAGCTATTTATCGAGGTCTGTAAAATGCCTAACAAAGTCTAGAGCTTTGCTTAGAATGTTAGGTTTGTGACTAAGGCCCTTCCTTATATTCATGGGATCATAGCAAGACTCTTATTTAAATTCTATAATATCTATACATATCAAAAATGGAAGACTAAACATGAAAACATTTAAAACATTATGTAAAGAATGCTAACTCAAACTCACATAAATGTAAAGAGACAAAAAGCAATCATCTTCTACCCTAGACTACTAGTAAGAATAACTTTAATGCTTAACCTAAATGGAATATTAATGGTTGTGAAGGAGGATATATTATGGTTATAATGATTCATAATGTGGACTCATCATTTAATTTGTTAGAAAAATGATTGACTATTTGCCCATAGTATTTGATAACTTAGATTATTGAATAAATGACTTCAGTTTTGGGAATAACAAAAATATAAGATTAGAAATAAAACATGATCCTTGTTGGATTCATTATTTATTTTTTTAAATATTTGTAATAGGGGTTATCAAATTATATTTTTTCTCAAACCTTTTCTTGGAAGTTTTATCTTTTAGGTTTTAGAAAGAATAGTGGAAAAGTTCTGTTAGTAAGTCACAATGTTAAATGTAGATTAAATTATATATATATTATGGGATATATATATTATGATGACATAAATATATGAAATACATGTATAAGAGAATATAAGTCCTCTTAAATGCATATAGTGTATATTGATAAAATAGGTAACGTGCTTATAGTTATAATAGTGACCAAATAGTTAAGTCTTGAAATCCCAAAGGATATGGGACTATAACAATATGAACATAGACTAAATTCTGAAATGGATGAATAAGTGAACATTTTTAAATCTTTGTAAAAATTGTTAAGGTCGCTTATTTTGAGTGATATGAACTTTATGTTATGAAAATGTTACCTTTTGTGTTTAACATTTACTAAAGGAAAATAAACTCTTGAAATGACTTGTAGTATACCCTTATGGTAAATTAAATTGATTGTAATAGATATTGTTTATGAGATAAATAATATAAATGAGTTTCATTCATATGGTTGATGGAATAAATGTATGTATGGTAATTATTTATGTAATTAGCACAAGTTTATACTTACTAGTAGATATAACTACATGAACCTATTGGCTATAACTATATGTTAACTAAATATAGCATTGATGATTTTAACTAAGCAATGAGATGGACTTCATTGGGTTAATTAGCATAACCAATGCCAGATGAAGGTAATCTAATTAAGTATTGTGTATAAATTTGACTGATCCTAGAGATCATATGTTATTTGAAAAATTTGGCTAAAGTAATGTTTAGATAGACATTATCATTTCATATGTACGATTTATATGCTTGTGTAATATCATTTTAGAACATATTTATTTATGGTAAACATTATGTAGTATAAATTTTACAGTGCATGGGGTACTAATATGTCTCTCTAGATTCTTGCACGGTCACTGTCTACCCATTTGTGAAGGGACGGTCATCCCCTATTTGGGGGATTATGTAAGGGATTGATGGTTCGTGGTTGGTGTGGGAAAGTTCTCAAATTATCCTCTCCCTCCCCAGTATAGCATTTATTTGGAGACTACACTTGATATTATTAGAGATACAAAAGTTAGTATGACTCAATTTTTGTAGAACATCATATCTATTATTATACTTTTATATTGAGGTAGCATGCCCGAAGGAAATGTAATTGATTACATTTTACATTGAAAATAGAGGTTGTATTAGTATACCATCCATGGCTCTATTTTATTATGATTACTTTTTTTATGCAATTATGATTATTTAAATAAGTTGTTAGTGATTGGTATATATTATTGTTATATGTTTACCAAAATTTAATATGCTTGTTAGTATGTTGAAAATCACTAATTATATTGTCTTGGTGTAATCTAATGAAAGATTAAGTGTTGATTAAATATTATAAAAAAAATACTACATTATTCTAGTAAATCCCTATGGGAACATTATAGTTTGAGGTTACCAAATAGTCACAAAATCTCAACCCTTATCTTACCTCTGAAATTCCTTGTAAATCACCCATGTCACGTGTAAGACAAAGTGTTGATTCAGATTGCCATGAATATTATAAATCTTTATTGTTTAATTACCCATGTCAGATAATTACAAATTTTCTTCCTAAATCCAAAATAAAATTTAAAATGTGAGATCCCGAAGGTGTATATTCCAAGGTAAAAAGCCTCTCAAGTACCTCAAAAACTAAATATTTCCCATAAAGTTAATGATTCAGAGGATCCAAGGATTACAAATACATTATCCAAGATAATTTATCTCCTAAATTAAAGTTTTAAACCTTTGAACCCTTTATTTTTCATGTGAAATTTTTTTATGACTGAAATACACATCAAAACACATAATTTTTTTGAAACAACTACTCAGATGAATTCATTTATCATTCATATATTGAAAAATGTCTCCAAGGTTAGACAACTTTACAAGGATAATGCACACACACTATGGTGCCCAAAGCTAATATAACTATTAACTATTTGTCTTGGTATAATATTCACATGAAAAATATAGACTAAATATCTTTGGTGGTGCCATACCATCTACACTAGACAAGATTAATCTAATGTCATACAAGATTCCATGAGAATGAACTAAATCATATTCTAATCAATAGGTAAATCCATCATCATCAATGAGGGAAAATCTCACCAAAATTTAGAATCTATCTAATTCATTCCCAAAATACCAGGTACAACACATGACCACAATGGTATGTGATGTGATTTATTATGGTTTACTAAGTTTGTGTTCTATGGTACACACTAATAAAGCTTGATACCATAATGTAATCCAAAAGATTACAAATTGATCCAAGGTTAATTTCAACCTTAGTCAAACATATGTATACCCCATAAGTGAATAATAAAACTAATTCTAGTATGTTTTGGCACTACCATAAATAAGGCACATACAAGCTTAACTAGCACACCTTATGGCTAGTATACAACTCGATGATTCACCCTTAAAATAAAGATAGAAAAACTACCTCCACAAGAAGAAATAACTTTTTTTAAGCTAGAAAAAAATCCAATATCTATAGGATACACCTATGAACCCATGAAACAAAACTTGGTTCAATAAAGCAACAAAATATACTAGATTTTCAAACTAATTTTGGTTGAAAATTGATTGTATTACCCAAAATTTCTAAATAATTCAAGTTTGGAATCAATTTGATAAAAATAGTAAACATCCCTATTTTTGTTGTTTTAAATTCCAATGTGTGAGATGAATCTCATGGACTTCATAAAAAAACATCCATATATGAAAAATTATAAACATAATATGAGTTTAAAATGTCAAAAATTGAAGTGACTTCATTGGCTATAATTAACTTGACAATGTAGAATTTATACTAATGTCTCTTGGAATCAGTTTGACAAAAAATATATAACCTACCCAAAAGAGATAAAAAAAAAAGCTCCTAAGGTAAAACAAATCTAAAAAGAATAACTATGTAATTTTTATTTCAATAAACTTTAAATTTTTATATTTTGAATGAATCGGGTTTGAAGCAACTTTGTAAGTCAAAAACTAAAATGGAGTGCATATTTTCTACAACTCATTCCAAAATAAATCAATAAATTCAATGTATGATTAATAAACTACATACTAGTAATTGTTTTCATATAATATATGATAGTTAATTTAGTTCTAGGTCTTAGTAGCATTAAACTATGAGTTTAAGTATTTATTTAAACCCACTTAGAGGGTTGTTTTGGGCTGATTTTTCCAATAGGTAATTCACCACTCAACTTGTTTTGATTCTCATTTAGGAAATTCTAATTTTTTATCCATTTTTATAATGAACCAAATAATGATATAATCGCTAATTATCCCATATTCAATGCCATGTTGATTCCTCCTAAACTAACCATGGTACTAAAGAGTGTTTTCACATGAAGCTATGAGATCATCTATGGATAACTTACAAACAAGACTCTAAGGTATAAAGCCAACTTAACATAGAAGATCACACCACCCACACTAAATAAATATAAAAAATGTTACATTTAGACCATAACAAAGAGATTTTGATATTTATTTTTGGCTAGACTTAGTTCTATTAAAGTTCAAATCAATTAACAAGAAACATGCTCAAACAAGGTATTGATTTCACCATGACACATTTCACAAAACAAATCAAGCAATAAACTATCATTCAAATGTATGATTATTCCTTAATCAAGAGAAAATAAATCTAATACAACTTTGTTTTCTTCCATTCAAAATAAATTTAATAAGCAAAGGATGTATTCAATTACCTCACAAAACCAAATTTTCAACAAGATGGTTAAATATATACAACCATTTGAAAATATCATGGAAATATAACAAAGCAAAAATCCAATAAAAAATTACTCTATGATTTTGATTAACAAACACTCCATCAGAATATCCACTTCACCTATGTTACAAAACCATAAGAACAAGTGTCAAAATAAAGTTGAACAAGTAAATCCTATCACAACCGATCTAGTTATTGAAAATAATAACCATGTAAAAATGATGGTAGACATTTTATAGAAATCATAACAATTAAATAAAAGAGGCACTAGTATATTCAATATTAAGCACAAGTTTAGATCATAATACTCACTTCTAGACAATAAGGGAATTTGACACAAATAAACTATATATAACATTCATCCCTTCAATACTATGAGAAAGAACCACATATGCTCATATAGCTAGCATAACAAATTGGCTCAAGAATGAACCCTTATAGCGAGTAAAAAAAAATCACTTAATGCTGAATTTGACATGATCATATATCATAAAAAGAGTAAAATAATAATATAAATGCTTAGAGATAAAGTAAAATATAGTATTATAAGAGCCTTAAATTAAGCATATAGTTAACACTTTAATTGCATTCATATATGTCAAAACCAAGAATACAAACTATACAAAGGTAAGAAATTTTTTTATCTCTATTAGATGACAAGAAAAGGGCTTAGACATATTGTATGATAAAAATTAATTAAATCATATCTTTCATCAATATTTTTCCAATTAGCAGGCAAATGAATTATTTAAGGGAGTAAGGACATTCATCAAAGAAAATTCAACCATCTACACTTGAGTGTCTATCTTCAGTGTCTATTGGCATGTATTAGCCTTAAATACAACATAGAATCCAAATTAACATATTCCAAATGTAATGACTTATCCAACCCTAGGGATAGAAAGTACTATATATGTCTAGAGAAAGACATCACAATTTCTAGTTAGCACCTAAGTGTTTTCATCTAAATAAAAGAAATAAATAAAAAGGAAAATAAAAATGAATAAAGAGAACCATCCTTCCATAATTTCCAATAATAAATATATCATGTAGTATTCAAAAGATTTCAAAATAACAAAAAGAATTAATAAAGTGTGGCACAATACTAGATCAAAATTTCATTATCAAATGGCATGTTGTTCTAGAAAAGAATAAATTTTTTCCACTAAATAGATTAGCTAGAGCTTGAAGCACCAAAACACCATTTAAAAAAATTAAAATTAACTAAAAATACACTTACTAATGTTGTCAAGAGATTATGGTATATAAAAAAGGTGATATATAAAGAACAAGCTAGCCTTAATATCTAATCTTAGTGTCACAGTAACCTTTTTAATACTATTCAGAATACCATAAGGTAATCTATGACTTAATAGTTGATATAATAATAATATTATAGCATATAGATAAGAGAAGAGCTAATTTTTAATTACTATTTCCATAATTCCATTGTTCACTAGCTCAATGAAGGTTGGGTTAAAATTTGTTTCTCTACAACTGTCCAAGAGTTAAATAGAAAAACCAAGTGGGTCACTATCATATCATATCTACTAAAAATTTAAAAAAATATAATCATTCATAGGCATTTCATTGATTTAATAATCTCATGAAAGTTATGGAAAAATATCACTTTCCTAAAAAAAATTAGACCTCTTTTTTTTGGTTAATCCTCCTACTGCCTAACAACCTCCCAAATGGTTTCTTCCTTCTTCCAAATGTATTTTACTTTTTCTTCTCCTATAATAATAATAATAATAATAATAATAATAATAATAATAATAATAATAATATTATTATTATTATTATTATTATTATTATTATTATTATTATTATTATTTATTCCCTCCTATTATCATCAAAAGTTATACCCTTGAGTAGGTTGTTCAAGCCTCCTTACATAACTGATATCATGGGAATAATCCTAGGTTGTGGATGACCTAAAGATTGGATTGAGCCTCTAGATAGGGATATTTACATTTATGCATCACTTAATAACTATCACTAAACCTAATAAATTTTAAGGTAAAAGGGAGAGAGAATTAAAAACAAACTAAACTAGGGATGTCATGTACCAATTATTGACCAGTACCACACATTTGCAAATGCAAAATGAATATAGAACTGATCCATTCATGTAGTACTCCTAATCTTCTCCTCCTACATCAATATTTCAATATGAAGGTGGTAGATGATGATTAGGCAAGGAGAGATGTTTTAACGAGTTCTAAAAGACACTAATGAAATATTTTCCTCACTTAACCTTCATAAGACTACTTAAACACTTCATATGATCTAAAAAAGAGAGTTCAAATTGCATATAGGCGAGATAATGAGAGAACATGTCAAGGATAACTAAATCAAAACTAGACAAGATCAATCATTCATGCATAAAAAATAAAATAAAGTCACAAGAGAAGGTAAAACTCACTTGTTTATTTCTTCAAAGGCTTAAAAAATGAGTAGGGATTCACCATACTCAAGTGGAGGATCCATTAAAATTCCAAAATTAGGCATATATATGAGTGTGAGAAAAAGAGAGAGGAGAGGCATAGGATTTACATATGACAAGTGTCATATCATGAGGAATAAGTTACAAGAAATAAAATATTCAACTAGGTAGTTATGAAGTCTAATATCAACATTTGAGTACTTTGTATAGTCATCTTCTTCATCAAGGGTGGCATCGAGTGACTCTTCACCTTCTATGATGACTCATCAACCTCATTCATGAAACTACCCATTCTTGGTTAGGAGTTACAAGTCTATGGCTTGACATGTGCAAATCTTGATCATTCTTATTGATTTCTTCCAACACCCTCCTAAAACACTTCAATTCCTCTCTCATCTTGGTAAGCTTGAGGATCAAAACTCAAGTGTCTTCAAACTGATAAGAACCTCCATTTGATTGAAAATCTTGCTTGATTCAAATGAAGACCACAATGGTGAGTTCATATTTCATCTTAGGCTTAGTCATTTTCTTAAGGACTATTATCATGGATTTAATACCTCTTAAACATATTTTGGGGGATCATTCCACCCCCATTAAATCTCAAAACCATCTCCAAGACTGATAGTTAGGTGCATTAGGTTTGGTAGGTGCTCTTAATGCCATATTTGTTCAACATGAAGTGTCTTGAAACCTCCAAATGATGTTACAATAATCGTAGGACTCTTTGTGGGTATTTATAATAATCTTACCATATCTTCTTCTAGTCATGTATGATTTCAAGGTACTCCATTAGGCTTCACTCAATCAAATTTCATGAAAACCCATCAAAATTACATTTCTAAGCCTATAACTATCATTTTTAGGCATATTTTTGTACCATCTCAGACCACACATGACAAAAAATGGACCTTTAAATTTCCCAATATACCTTTATAGGTCATCCTAATCATTTCAAAGTCAAACAAATGCATTTTAATCCATATAAAAGACAAATACAATCATCAAGTCATTTGTAGGGTTTTAGGTGTGAAACCTTCTTAAGGATAGTTCATAAAGCTAAGGAGCCCAAAAAAAGAAAAAATTCCAATAATATTGAGTGGATAAACTCATCCTACTTCCATTAGATATTTATGATCCCATGCATCTCCTCATGTGAATTCACATGTACTAGAAACTGACCTTTTTAGCCATACAAACATGACACATTTGAAGAGGGTTATTTGGTGAAAAAAAGCACCAAATTATTTGGTTTGTATTTTAAATACCATTTTTTTGTTTTTTTAAACATCCCATGATATGTTAAAATGATATCATTTGTTAATTTACCCTTCCACTTATTGAAATCTGCCTTAAGCACTAAGTGTTTGTAGCCGGTCTCACTCAAGTGACCCTATCACGGCTTTTATGGAATTTTATTTACTTATAATGAATAAAAAATTCATGGAGTTTTATTAATACATATAAATCATACCTTTATACTCTTAAATTGACCAAATACTTCAAAACATATATGTTTTCTCAATTTATCATACACAAACATGTGTGTGATCATTTAGCCCTTTTAGGCATAATTAGCCTTCTTAACCCATTCACTACAATAATTAAATTTTAAAAATAAATTAATATCCATTAAAAACATTTTAATATAATAATATTTCATTCTATTATAATTTATGGTTTCAAACAACCACCCACACTTCTCTTCAATTCTCCTAAACAAGTTAGTAGGTGCTTATGGGTTACATGACTACAAGTATGAGGTGGACCTTTTTTTAACTTAGGTGGTTTTGATTAATATTATAGTATGTATTATGATTATATTAACACATATGTAACCTTATAACCATTTAATTCACATCATACATGTTCTCTTTCTCCATTTTCCTATGACAACCCTCTAGGTTTGTATTTCGCTTCATGACTACAAGTTTGAAGGTGTATTATCTTCACTTTGAACTTCTTCAGAACTTTGGTGATTATAAAAATATCATAGGGATCACTTATGTTATTAAAAATTTATATATACCCTCTAATACTTCATTCCAAATCACCATAAGGCATTTTGATCACACTATTTACAAATAAGCTATAAGTAGTTTATTAGGTCTTCTTGACTATTAGTTCACCAAAATATGTTTTCCAAGATAGTTTAACTTCCATAATATTTTTATGATAAGATTAAAATTTAATTCAACTTTATTATTACCCCTATAACCTATTTATTTTTGAGACAACCATCATCATCATTGTGTTTTACTATACTGCCTGATGATAGGTCTGTAGGTAGTCATTTGGTATAAAAGAAACCTTCTTTCCTCATAAACACAATATTTTGAGCCTAATTGGCCAAATAAAGTATCATGGGAAAACTTAAAATTTGTTTTAACATTTTTTCCTTCATTCCATTGGATTCAAGTCTCCTAAAGCACTCACTTGGAACTATCACAGTCCTCATCTAGGTTTACATAGTCCAACATAGCCTATATAGTTTAACTAAATGAAAAATGAGTTAATAGTTTGAGCCTTCATAGGTTTTAAATATTATTTTATAATTACTTTATGTACTTAGGATGGTGAAATTGAAGTCTTCCAAAGTGCAATGCATGTTGATTTCCTTATAAAAGCATGGATGCTTGCTTGTATTACCATGAGTGCACTTAAACCTCATCTATTCACTATGGCTCTGAGAAGGTTAAATCACAAAGATTATAAATATTACTGAAATAAATGAGGATAAAATATCATTTTTTTAGGTACTATATAAAATCTCATATACAAGCATTTGATTTCAATAGCGACCTACAGGTCTATGACATATAGGTTAACAATCTTATTTTTGTCCTAGGCTTGAAGGAAGACACTATAAAATTGACTCCAATGGATTTCCACTTGAAACCTCCTTTAGAATGATCTTCAAGGATGATTTGAATATGTTTATTTCCTTGAGGATATTTTACAATGAATTATGCATTCACATTTTATTAGGGTTGTCCACCATGGATGCAAGTTCCAACTAGTCCAACTATACATGAATGGTTATCTAGTCTCCTTGAATTTCATTGATTAAATGACGTTTGTAGAGGTAATATGGATACTAATAAATTTTAAAGACTAATAAAAACCTCATTTAAATCATTACATGTAATAAGTCACCTCACATCTTTTACAAACATGATTGTCTTGTTCAAAATATCAATTCAAGACTATTTGACATTGCACCAAACATGAACATGATGAAAATTGAAATAAAATGATATTAAAGGGTTAAAATAGTGTTAAATAGTACCTCAAAATAAAATTTCATGCATTCATTCAACTTCAAAACTTTGCATTTGGAGAAAATTGACCCTGGTGGGGTTTTGAGTCTATTTTCTGCACCTTAACTTTTCAATGATTGCTCATAAACTTAAGAAGCCTAAATAGGGAAAAAATGACACAAAGTGAAAGGTAATTATGGTACCATCATCTTCCAAATATATTTATCTCCAAATTCATCTCTCCTTAGAGTACTATGTTAAAATTAGTTGACTATTTTGAGTTACGAAGAAACTCAATGGAGAAATGGAAAGGGTTTTCACCTTGTTTTGATCTAAATTTCCTTCATATGCATGGATTTTAATCTAAGGTACCTGATATGAGCCTTATATAAGGATTATACATTTCATTTCAATGGAAAACACCATCAAGAAGACCTATAGAATATTGATTTATTGAAGAGTCTACCCATTTTACCTTCTTGAATTGATGGAGGTGATGAACCAAATGTTGATGAAGTTCCTCATTACTTGTATAGAGGTATAAAATGTGACAGGTTCACTCTCACTTTATTCTCCTAACCATTTTCTCAATAAATCCTCATTTGGTCCTTAGTTATGATAAATGGGTAGTTACAAAGGGGATTCCAATGTTAGAAATCAGTTGCCAAGACATTTGTAGGATATGTAAAACCAAGTACAACATGATGTTATAACATAGGTGTTAGATAAAGTAAAATTTCCCCTCTCCATGAATAAAACCTTCATATTTTTTTTAGAAAGTGTCATCTCAACATTGAATTATACAATGAGACTAAAGTAAATTACCTTAATTTTTATCAAAAATATCTTATTCTCTCCAAATTTCTTGAAAATATAATTTGATCAACCTACTAGCTTTATTTCTTGATTAATTTGGTTAGGTTTAGATTGTGGTTGTTCTTGGAAGGGTCACCACCTTGTCTCCTTGAGAATGATTCTTAATTAACTTGATTTCACACATAACATCAACTTTTTAAAACTTTCCTTAAACAATGATAAACATACAAAGAATGATTAAAAATAATGACCATTTGAAGGCAAGACCAAGTGAATTAAACTTGTTATTCACCAGACCATCCTAGATAACCTTGTAATCTACCAGAGAAGATACATTACCTATCATCCTAGATCATTAATTACCAATACAAGACCTTCATAATGAATATCAATAAATTTAAGATTAATTACATCAATGTTTCAAATGATACTCATTCATGGTAGCCAAATTTTGTGTAACACCTCCTTTAGGAAACCATAAGTTAACACCAAGTATTCTCTTCTTCCTCCCCCTACATGACATGATCCTTTGGTCAATGATTAATTTATATTTGGTTTCCTTAAGCACATTAAATATATAAAAGGAGACAAGTTCAAATTTTGGGGGAAGGGCAATAGGATCATATCATTTATTTCATTTTAATAAAAAATATTTTTGACTTATCTTCCTCTAAAGTAGTGTGGGAGGGTGGAGGGTGCCTTGCTTATGGCTGGAGAGAATTAATTATGATTTTTATTAGGTTTCCCATATTCAATACCAAAGTATTCTTTTCACATGCTTCCTCATTTATTACACCAGCTAATTCTAAGTTGTTTAATCATATTTAATTATTTATTATTAAATTTGAAATGTCATCAAATCATTGCAACTTATTTAATTTCAATTTATTGAAATTCATTTAATTTTAAATTTTGAATTAAAATATATTTTATGAAAATGAAGATGAGATATCTAATATTGTCTTGTACAAGGGTTGGTCACTCAAAAACTAGCTTGTCATTAACTAATTTTATGCAATTACTAAAACATGGAAACCTTCATTTATGAATGAAACTAAAAATGTGAGAGAGATCCACAATAACATCTATATTTTGATCTAATATTAACATGATTTAATTACTATTATAATGTTCTTCATTAGAAATTATCTAGACATACCCAAAATTATAGGCATTAAAATACCAATTTCCAAGTCAATAAGGCTATACAAATGTGTTTATAAGATGATATTGTGAGACACATGCATCAAAATGATGCTTGAAACATTGTCCACTACCTAATTATTAAAATCAATTTAGAACTCAAATAAATAGATCGAGATAAATACTTAAACTAAACTACCATCTCGATTGACCAGTGACTAAACACAATGAAAAAACTTGATAACACTATATGTTAGGATAGTGAACACTAACCTGATACATGATTATGATCATGCAACCAAAATAGCAAGATCCCTCATTCAAACCATGCCAGTATTTCACATGGGATCATCATAAAGTAGACTTTATCTCATTGTAAGGGGTATTACATTCTCCCCTCTTAGAATCAAGCATCATCCTTGATGCATTATAAAAATCATGTGATGTCTCCACTACATTCACAATTATTCAAGTTGGCACAAGGTGAATGAACATGTCATAATAAATGCTACTAAAAAAATTGAAAATTTAAGTATACCAAGTGCTAATATATTTAATGATTATACAATTAAGTTTGTGCCATCTCATGGTGAATATCCTATATGAAGAGTAAATACAAAACATAAGAGAATCACATAAGGCAAAAGTTATTAATGTTGAACATTGATGAGCCATACTCAACCACAGTAAATCATAGTATTGATTAAGGCTGAGTCATAATATACAATGACATTTGGAATGCATAAGTACAACCACTAATCTATTATAGGATCACAAAAATGAACTGTGAACATACAATATAAAGAGTGAGTGTCAAATCATGACATAATCAAATAATGCAATATAAAATCATGCTCACCAAATATTGAGTTATTTTAATCAATAATGAATCATGTAGTGCTATATTGGATCATAACATCCAATATCATCAGAAAAGAACAATACCACTATTGAAGTAGCTAAACAATCACTATGTACTATCATATAACCTCCTTAGACCTCCCAAGAAGTAGGATAATACCCTATAACCACCATGTCTGGTGGTCAGGAAGGATGGTGTCCTAAACCCACCCACACAGGTTCTCATCTCAACCCCATATCTATGTTCCAAACTATTTCTTCTCCCCCATAACTGCTTAAGGTGATAGTTATGCACATACATAACACATGCAAAACTTGTACAATAATCATTGAAAGAAATTGAAAAAATAACCAGTCATGTAAGAGGAAAACCAATAAAAATGATACCAAGTGGTCTCAAATGAAAAATAACAAAACCAAAAATTCAAACTACAAATTTCAACAACAATTTTCATGATCGGTCAATTGATTAAAATATACAAAGACAAGAAAGATGGTGCTAGTTTCAAATAAAATAAAAATAAAATGTTCAATCAAATTAAAATAATTTTGAAAAAACACTAGTGAAATATTAATCATATCAAAAACACTATATGAATTTATAAGTCACCCAAAGGGAGAAAGTGTTAAGCACGAAATATACTGAGAGTGGGGGTGAATCAATATATTATATATCTTATAAAACTTTCCCTTTAACCAAATTCCACTTAATCAAACATTCAAGATATGCAATAAAACTCAAACAATAAACATCACACAAGACAGAGAGAGACACCAGATATAATGTGGAAACCCAATGTGGGAGAAACCACGGAGAATCAATCTCAAATATATTCGTGAGAACAACTCCACAAGAGCACCATACCCCTTTGCCAAGTACAAACCTCAGCTATAATTCATGAGCACCAACCCACAAGAGCTTCAAACCCCTTTGCTAAGCCCCAACCTAGCACCTATTCATGAGCACCAACCCACAGGAGCACCAACCCCTTTGCCAAGCACCAACTCAGCAACAATTCGTGAGCACCAACCCATAGGAGCACCAACCCCTTTGTGTATACCACACACCTATCTCTCAATGTTGTTATCTCAACAAATAATAGATCAATACAACATCTTCTTCCTCTCTGTCACTTTTGCTCTTCTAAGCTAGATATAACAAATACAAATCATCTCTCACAATTGCTCTTCTAAGCTAGATATTACAATATCAAATCAACCTCTCACTTCCACATTACAAATGGCTACTCAAGCCTTTATTTATAGCTTTCCAAATGACCTTTGGCCTTCCCCCTTTGTGACCTTTCAATTCTCATGGAAAATGGCACCAATTTTGGATGACCCTTTATATCCAAGCATTTGAAAAGTCATGTGGTGACCCTTCATGACCAAAAATGTATTTCCCACTTTTGTCCTTATCTTTGGTGACTTTTCGTATTCCTCAAAGTGTCCCTTCATGAGAGATTTGCCCTTTACTCTTTTGTCTTCACTTGGTGACTCTTGGTATTCTCCAAAATGACTCTTCATGGGAAAATGCATCCCATCCTTCTTTTGTCTTTACTCCCGTGGCTCTTCGACTTCTCCATGGGCTGTTATTTTGTCTCATATGCAACCAAAAATATATTCGTTAATATTAAATAAATATTAACTCATATTAGCCAAGATATATTTATTACAAACAACATTAAATGCAATGGGGCCTTTATCACCAATAATGTTAAACCTTTGACATCAATGACAATATTTCCAACAATCTCCCCCTTTGTCACTGATGGCAACCTCAATCCTGAAACTGCCATATCCTGTCACCTGCACATACCATCATCTGAAAACATACAGTAACTCCCCCTTATTGTAGCAACCTATACCTATTCCCTGTACCTATACCTGTTATTCTCCCCCTTTGACATCAATGGCAAAGGGCCTACCTAGAGCTAACACTTAGCTCCCCGTCACTTGATGCTAAACATCAATGGTAGGAAGTAAAATAAATTACTCCCAACTCCTCTCGCCGATCTTTGAGAAGATATCTAATAATGCATACAAATATTTACCTATCCTTTGAGAATCTGCAATCAACACATTTGAATACTTCCTTCCATATGAAACTTTAAGGTGTATCCTTGATCACATATTTGCCTTATGCTTATAAAACATTCTTAGCCTTGGTTCTACCATTATCCAAAAATAAAGTACCTTTTCTGGCTATCCTGGTAGTGGTTTTATCTCTGAATCTCACTGTACCACCATTGATCTTCTTTACTCTTATCTCTTTTCATATGCCTTGAACATCCACTATCAACGAACCATGGCTGATCTTTATCTCTTACATGCAAAGCTATTTGCACCAACATAGAATCTTCAGGTTGTTTCTTCTACCATGAACACGACTGAACCTTCTTCCTGATGAATGAATCTTTGAAACTTTGATCCTTCTAGATTGAATCTTCATGAGTCTCCTTTTCTTTCTCTCTGAAACTGTTAGCTCTTTTTCAACTTTCTAATTTCTTATGACCATAATCATTTAAAACACTGCATATGCAAGAATCATTCTAATAGCCTCAAACTATAATACTGATGCAAAGTTTTCATCAAAAATATATTCCCTCAAAAGATATACAAAATAATTTGTCAAATCACCTTCTTGTCATGCATCATAACCAAGACCCAATAGCATCCACCATGCTTCAATTTTTAAAAGTGTCTCCTTGAAGCCTAGAAGAAGCACCCCACACAATAGGGTTCTAGAAATAAATCTCACATCTCCTCTATTTCTTCCTTGATCTTCTTGTGTTTTTCTTTTAGAATCCATTTAAGCATGTCTAACCATTTTTTCCCTACTAACCTTATCATTTATGATGTTTTTCATCTTCTCAACTTTTGCAACTTTCTTATCATGACAAAGCTCATGCTCAAATGTAACAAGAAACTCTTTACGATCCTTCTTATCTGATTCTTTATCTATTAAAGCAAGTAATTCATTTTCATTCTTCAACTCAACCTGACCAACATTTACTATTTTAGGTTTCCAAACCTTAATTTCACTCTTCTCGTATCTTTTAGGGGCTCTATAACCTTTGACATACTTTGAATATCTCTTTACTTTATTTTGACAAAATTTAGCAATATGTCCAACCTCATGACAACAAAAGCAAACAATTTTTCTCATACCTTTTTCTTGAATGTGATTGAGATCTCCCTTTGACTAATTGCTTCTCCTCATACAGTCTCTTGCCCTATGACCAACATGATGACAAACAAAACAACGGCCATGAAAAGAATTTGAAAACTTGAAAGCATTGGGCTGCCTGATTGACTTCTTTGATTTGCCTTCAAAACCTGCATCCTTCTTTCCTTGGACTGATATTTCATGATCTTTTTCAACCCTAATTATAAGCTTCTCATGATTATCCTTTAAAGATCCTAACTCAACCTTCAACTGATTACATTCTTCTTCTTTTGATGTTAAAATTGAAGTTGCAACCTCTAACTGATTCTTAAGATCCTGAATAAATATCTTATTTTCTTTTACTTCTATAGCCAACTTAGAATCCAAGATACACACCTTTTCCTTAAGAGCTTGAACCATAGATTTCAATTCATGATTCTCCTTCTTTAGCTACTTGGCCATCTGTGCTTTTCCTTTGATCTACCTTCAAGCTGTTAAACCCTTTTTGAAGGAACCTACTCTGATACCAATTGTTAAGCACGGAATATACTAAGAGGGGGGGTGAATCAGTATATTATATATCTTATAAAACTTTCCCTTTAACCAAATTCCACTTAATCAAACATTCAAGATATGCAATAAAACTCAAACAATAAACATCACACAAGACAGAGAGAGACACTAGATATAACGTGGAAACCCAATGTGGGAAAAACCACAGAGAATCAATCTCAAATATATTCATGAGAACAACCCCACAGGAGCACCATACCCCTTTGCCAAGTACAAACCTCAGCTATAATTCATGAGCACCAACCCATAAGAGCTTCAAACCCCTTTGCCGAGCACCAACCTAGCACCTATTTGTGAGCACCAACCCACAGGAGCACCAACCCCTTTTCCAAGCACCAACTCAACAATAATTCATGAGCACCAACCCATAGGAGCACCAACCCCTTTGTGTATACCACACACCTATCTCTCAACGTTGTTATCTCAACAAACGATAGATCAATACAACATCTTCTTCCTCTCTCTCACTTTTGCTCTTCTAAGCTAGATATAACAAATACAAATCATCTCTCACAATTTCTCTTCTAAGCTAGATATTACAATTTCAAATCAACCTCTCACTTGCACATTACAAATGGCTACTTAAGCCTTCATTTATAGATTTCCAGTTGACCTTTGGCCTTTCCCCTTTGTGACCTTTCAATTCTCATGGAAAATGGCACCAATCTTGGATGACCCTTCATATCCAAGCATTTGAAAAGTCATATGGTGACCCTTCATGACCAAAACGTCTTTTCCACTTTTGTCCTTATCTTTGGTGACTTTTTGTATTCCTCAAAGTGTCCCTTCATGATAAATTCACCCTTTACTCTTTTGTCTTCACTTGGTGACTCTTGGTATTCCCCAAGATGACTCTTCATCACAAAATGTGTCTCATCCTTCTTTTGTCTTTATCCCGTGACTCTTCGACTTGTCCATGGGCCCTTATTTTGTCTCATATGCAACCAAAAGTATATTCGTTAATATTAAATAAATATTAACTCATATTAGCCAAGATAAATAACATTAAATACAATGCGGCCTTTATCACCAATAATACTAAACCTTTGACATCAATGACAATATTTCCAACAGAAAGAATAAAAAAATAATATAAATTACCTTCCAGAGGCAAGAGGCATCATGATTACTTCCCAAAGCTACAAAACATCTTGATCACTTCTTAGAGGTTCGAGGCATCTCAATTACCTCCTAGAGGTATGAGGAACATTGTTTATTACCTCCCAAAGGTAAAAAAAATACATGTAAATTACCTCCCACAAGTAAATGCAATAATTATACAACATCATTTGTAATAGTACCACAATACAAATCAATCGATGTAGATAAAGGATAAGATCAAATAGTAACATGTGTACATGACATCCTAGTGCCATAAAATTGCCAAAGGTAACTGTACTAGCTCACATGTCTAATTGTCCTATAATTCAACTGTTGTCAACAAGCATAGCTCATAGGTAGTATCCTTGTCAAAACATAACTCATTGAAAATATAAGATAGATGTATTATAAAGTGAAAATTGTCTATATGTATGAGTGTTACTCAATAAAAACTTTCATATTCTATAAATATCTAAATATCAATATGATCCATGCAATCATATCCAAGAACAATATTATGCTTCAACTATACTACTCATAAATAAATACTCTAAATTACTTGATCTTCACCATTCCCAACCAGGGTAGGGGTGTAAGAATAAAAATCAAGGTTATAAAAACCTTGACATTGCGACTAACTCATCACCATATGCTACATAGTCTATCATGTATAGGCACCATCTAATCACATCAAGAAAAAAATGCCCTTGACATGTGAACACAAGTGTGTCACCTCCATCATTAGCATTATAGTATCATAGATAGTGACAATGGTGCTAAACATATGCTATAAAAACTACAATATATGTAAACCACTACTAGAGATAAAAATAAATCAAAGTCCTTACCACTATATAGGAACAATATACCATCTAGATTGATCACATTTTACCTCTATTTAGGAGAGCATGGGACTTGATTCCACTACCTATTTAATTAATTTTTGGTGTATAAACAAGAAATAAAACAAATAGTAGATACACTTTATATGACATAAACAACATTAAAGATATATACTCACTCAAATTAGTCATTTATAAAATATCCAAAGCATTCTAATTTTTCTTTCAGGTTATCACTATCATAGGTAAAACACTCAATAGGGTGACACTATTGTACAAAGCCTAAAATTTGTGTAAGAGGGGTTTAGCTTCTTATTACCAAATAACTCAAGATTACAAGGGTCTACAGTCCACTCAATATTCTCTACAATTCAAAAGGTACATCATACTTTCATAACAACAATGGTAGAACCACATACCTCACAATATTTGTTATAAAATAAATCACCTCTAAATCATAACTTGCATAACACAAGGTGATCTCTAAATAGATATCTCTAACATTAGAGTCAAACTTCTAGGGTTATTGACCATAGTCATTGGATCTCACATCCAAACTATATCTAAATGCCTCAAAGCTAGATGTTACACATAAAAATGTTAGAGTCACAATCTAATAGGCTCATCACTATAATAATCGAATCCCACTCCTACTTGGTGCCAAATTTTCTCAAGGGCCCAAAATATCCTCTCTTAATAAAATCTAAAATCCAAATACACAAGATAATCCTACCACTAAGTTGTTAACAATAGATTAGTTTAAAAGGGGTCATTAAACCTATAAAGGCCCATCAACTTAGAATAAAAGAGCTTGTATCACAAGCTAACAATCACTTGGCCCTTATATCCATCTAAATTTCTAACACTTGGTCATAACCTTATTTCAAACATTTTATCAACCTCATCTACTCACATAGATGGGTGAAAGTTTAACAAGTCTTAATATGGGTATCTCAAGTGCAAAGACTAATCAAGAAGCCAAACATTCATTACTTAGCCAATGAGTTCATAGTCTAAATAACTCTTTAAGTGTACTATCCTTATCTCCTCAATGAGGTGTAACACTTGACATGTACACACATTATTTTGCTATGAAAGAAGTAGAAATTAAACAAAATACATAGAGATACACTTAGAAATCATGCTCTGATACCAAAATATGATGCCAAATTTTTTCATCACTGAAATTACACATCAATTTTTTTTTTAAACAAATACTTAGATACATGCACTAATCATGCATGTCTTGAAAAATATCTACAATCTTAGACAAATTTTCAAAGATAATACATACACACTATAGTTCCCAGAGATAACATAACTACAAATCATCTATCTCTATATAATAGTCACATAAAACATTATGACTTACTATCCTCAGTGGTGCTATAATAGCTATATAAGGAAAGAGGAATCCAATATCATACAAGATTCTATGAGAAATAACTAGATCATATTCTAATCAATATTTAAATCCATCAAAACTGACAAGGCAACAAGGATCTAACCAAAATTTATAAGTTATCTAGTAAAGTCATTCTCAAATGCCTAGATACAAAACATGACCATAATGGTATGATATTTGATCCATTACAATTTGTTGAGTTTGTGTTCCATGGTACATGACAACAAAGCATGATACTACAACGTAAGCCAAAAGACCACAAACTAAGAAAGGGTTAATACCAACCTTAGTAAAACTTATATATACCTTGACAATGAATAAGCCAACCAATTCTAGTGTGCCATGGCATAACTACCAAAAATAAGGCCTATACAAGCTAAACTAGGACACCTTATGACTAGTGCACAACTCAACAATTCACCCTTAAAATAATGATAGAAAAAACACCTCCATAAAGAGAGAAATTAATTTTAGCCAAAACCAAATCTCATATATATATATATTTTACAACTATGAACCCATGAAACATAACCTAGTCAAATAAAATGCCAAAATATGCTGACTTTTCAAACTAGTTTTAGCAAAATTGATTGCATTGCCGAGAATTTCTAAATAATTTAGGCTTGGAATCACGTTGTTAAATATAGTAAATTCCCTTATATTAGTTGTTTCAAATTCCTAAGTGTGATATTAATCTCATCGAATTAATGAAAAACATTCATATATGAAAAAATATTAAAATAAGATAAGTTTAAAATGTTAAAATCAAAGCAATTTTGTTGGTTGCAATTAACATGATAACATCAAATTTAAGTGAATCTCTCTCAAAATTGGATTTACAAAAAATAGTTAACCTACCCGAAAGAGATAAAACAAATTATTAGGGTAAAATTTATCTAAAAGGAATCAGTATAAAGTTTTTATTTCAAGAAACTTGATTTTTTTAATTTTAAATGAGTCGGTTCTGAAGTGACTTTGGAGTCTGTATGTCAAAAAACAAAATAGAGTGCAGATTTTCTAAAAATCCTTCTAAAATAAATTGATAAATTTGATGTATCATTGGTAAAATACATATTGGTAATTGTGTTCATATATTTTATGATAGTTCATTTGGTTCCAGGTCTTAATAATATTAAACTATGAGTTTAAGTATTTATTTAAAACCACTTAATTGGTTGTTCTAGGCTAACTTTTTGAGTAGGTAATTCAACACTTAACTTATTATGATGATCATTAAGGAAAGTCAAATTGTTAATCCATTAATATAATAGACTATATAGAGAGATAATCACTAATCATCCCATATTTAATGCTATATTGATGCCTCATGAACTAAGCATGATTCTAGTGAGTGTTTTTGCATGCATCTATGATATTGTATAAAACTAACTTACAAACAAGACTCTAAGGTAGATAAACAATTTAAATAGGAATCTCACATCACCCACACTGAATAACTCTAAAAATATTACATTTAGACCATAACAAAGTGATTTTAATATTTCTTTCCATAGACTTAGTTTGATTAAACTTCAAACCAACAATAATATCTCCTATCGAGATATAGAAAGTAAAAGTATAAACATTACATGTCTCAGCTAATTTTATCTTCATATGAATATCGTAATGGACCTACTTACTAACATAAGGTATTGATTTAATCATGACTCCTTTATCAAAATAATTCAAGCATTAAATTATGATTCAAATGTAAAATTATTCTTTAATCAAGAGGAAATACGAGTAATACAACTTTGTTTTATGCATTTTAAAATAAATTTAGTAAGAAAAATACGTATTAAATTACCTCACAAAACTAATATTTTCAATAAGGGAGTTAATCATATACAACTTGGTTAAAAATATTTATTTGAAAATATCATTACAATATAACAATGTAATAATATAGTAAAAACTCACTCTACGATTTTGATAAAAAAATGCTTTGTCAAATTATCCACTTCACTTGTGCTAGAAAACCACAATAACAAATGTCAATATAAATTTGGTAAAATAAATCCTATCATAACCCATCACGTTATTCAACATTATAACCATGTAAAATTGAATGCAAACATTTGATAGACATCATAACCATTAAATAAAAGTGGAACCAATATAATCAAGATCAAACACAAGTTTAGATCATAATACTCACTTGTAGAAAATAATGGAATTTCACACAAATAAACTATATATAATATCCATCCCTTCAATACTATGAGAATAACCACATAGGGCTATATGGATAGCATAACAAATTGGCTCAAGAATGAACCCTTACAATGAGTAAAAGGAAAGAAGTTTAGGTTGAATTTGACAAGATATTATACCATAAATAAGATTTAAAAATAATCAAAAAGTCTTGGAGAGAAAATAAAATATTATATTATAAAATCCTCACATTGAGCATATAATTATCATTCTAATTTCACTCATATATGTCAAAACCAAGAATC
This sequence comes from Torreya grandis, assembly GCA_037957365.1. Classification (NCBI taxonomy): domain Eukaryota; kingdom Viridiplantae; phylum Streptophyta; class Pinopsida; order Cupressales; family Taxaceae; genus Torreya; species Torreya grandis. The sequence goes on from JARHVA010008294.1 coordinate 159,687, forward strand.
CCAACTATAAAAAGGTAGCATATAGTTGTTATCTTTGTTAGATAACAAGAAAAGGGCATAAACATATTTTATGATAAAAATTAATTAAATCCAATCTTTCATCAGTAATCTTCCAATTGGAAAGCAAGGAAATTATTTAAGAGAGTAAGGACACTCATCAAATCAAATTCATCCATCTACACCTGAGCCTCTGCATCTATGTTTTGTCATATTAAAATGTTTGTCTCTAGTGGAATGCATTTGTCTTAGGTATAACATAGCCTCCACATTAACATATTACACACAAAATGACTAAGACAATCATAGGGACACAAAGTTTCATATATGGCAACATCAAAAACATCACAATTTCCATTCATCACCTAAGTATTTTCCATCAAACTAAAATATCCAATTATAATAATAAATCCAATTCAATTGAGGTGTACAAAGGAAAAGAAAATGAATAAAGAGAATCATCCATCCATATTTTTTAATAATAAAGATATAGTTTAGTATTCAAAAGATTCTAAAATAACAAAAAAAAATTAAGAAAGTGTGGTGAAATACTAGATCAAAATGCCATTCTTAGATGGTATGTTGTTCTAGAAGAGAATAAATATTTTACACTAAACAAACCACATGCAGTTTAAAGTGCTAAAATATAATTTTCAAAAAATAACTAAGCATACACTTACTATTACTATTATGAAATAAAAATAATGATTTTGATATACAAAGCAATGTGTACTGATAGTCTATAGTGATAAAGAACAAGCCAACCTTAATATCTAATCTCAATGTCATAGTAAACCTATTAATACTACTCAAAATACATGAAGGCAAACTATAACTTAACAATTATTATACTAATACATAACAAATTGATCATATGTTAAGAGGTTGTGTTTAACAAACTCACCCAGTGCTTGGAAAAATTTGAAACTAGTTTTTTCCTACCTTGTAGGGCCCTCTGAGTGCGACCAGAGTGTTCATAGATCCAATGGACTCTACTATGTTGGCAGTGCCTCTAGGGACCTGAACCTAAATCTGATAGAGGACATTCCCTCCAATAGATGGAAGAAAGTGTTAGTAGGTGAAAAGACATGTTCCACTAAAAACATGTCGAGCCTTCTTGTCAAAAATGATTCCACTGAGGGTACGGCCCTGAATATCCTGGATGATCTAGTTGATGAAATTGTGGCGACCATGGACCTTACATTGATAGGTAAGTTTTTCTCCTTCCATCCTAATATTGAGATGGTTAGGAAATAGGTAATGTCTCGATGGAGAATTAAAGGTAGTGTATCGATCACTGTTATGGCAAGAGGCTTATTCCTATTTAGATTTATGAATAGGAAGGATATGATAGCTTCTCTTACTAGAGGACCATGGCTTTATGGTCCACATTTGCTTGCCTTGTGCTTGTGGAAACTAGGATTTGACCCCAACTCAGACGTCAACAAATCTGCTCCTACTTGGGTAAGATTGCCAGGGTTCCCATTGAAATTCTAGGATGAATTTTTTTTTACAACTATTGGCAACTCTATTGGCCAATATGTCACTATAGATCATACCACCAGAATGAAATCCACATGTGTGTATGCTTAATTGTGTGTCAATGTAGAGATTAATCAGACCCTCCCCACGTCTATAGAGTTAAAATCTAAATATGGGACTTGGACTCAGCTGACCATATATGAAAATGCCACCACTTTCTATCAAATATGTAGAAAAAAGGGACATATAATGACCCAATATAAGGCAAATCAAATGGGAAGGAAGGATGATTCCCCGATTGAAGGTGAGGATCAATCTCACAAATCTAAAAACTCTGGTAGTCAGGGAATGGGGGGTAAAGCAGAAAACCCTGATAATATTGAAAAGGTTAGGGAAAAGACTGGTAAGGAGGAGGTCTCTGGTAATGGGGGAAAAGCTATCCTAGAGGAAAATAACAAGGTCTTGGATAGTGATAGTCAGAAGGTTATAATAGACATAGTTAACTCTTTGGATCAATAGACCAATATGTCTGAGGAAGGAGAAATATGTGCCCAACCGATAGATGGGGATAATGTAGAAGGCAAAGTGTTAAGAGATGTTCAGGTGGAACTACCTCCAAAAATAGTAGATACTAAGGGAGAAGCAGCCTTACATTCAAACACAGATATTTTCCATGCTTTGGAAGTAGGTGACCAAGCAGGCAATTATTAAGTAACAGGTGAAATAGGACAAAATGGTAGTAGAAATGAACAAGAAGAATGGGTTACCCCAAAGAAAAAGAATCGCAAATGTAAAAAATTTGTAGATATTGGCACCGATCCCAAAAAAGGGAGACCAAACCTAAGAGAAACAAGACAAAGAGAGATTACCAGGGAGATTTCCAATGGTAAACAAAAAACAATGGAGACCCATTCCCTCAAATCATCTAAATGAGAATTTCATCCTAAAACCTAAGGGGCTTTAACAGTCCTTCCAAATAGTTTGAGGTTAAAAACTACATTCTAGATAATAAATAAGATATTTTATTACTCCAAGAAGTCAAGATGAATGAGGAGAATTTTAAGAAAATAGCTGACTACATATGGCCTAAGGCTACTTTTTGCATTAGTTCAGCTAAAGGGGCTTCAAGAGGGATTGTAACTATGTGGAATAGTGCTCAAATTTAGGGATCTCTTATTGCTTATAATAAACATTTTTTGATTATCAACTTCTCTTTGTCCTCCTTGAATTGGTCATTGATCAATGTCTATGGCCTGAATAATAGAGCATTGAGGCAAAATTTATGGATAGATTTGAGTAGCTTCAGGACTAACACCCAGAACACTAGGTGGATGCTAGCTGGAGACTTTAACACTCCACTAAACCCTTCTGAAAAACAAGGTGGGATTATTGATTACTCTGACAGTATGTTTGACTTTGCTAAATTTATAAATGATTGGGGACTATTCGATATTGAATTGCAAAATCAAAATTTCACTTGGTCCAACAGAAGAAGAGGAGACCAAATGATTTAAGTCAAGGTAGACAAATTTCTTATCTCTAGTAATTGGAATGATTATCATAATATGCCTGTGCAGGATTTTCCTAGAACCATGTCAGATCATTGCCCAATCTTCCTCAATTAGAAATATCAGGGACAACATGGTCCTTTCCTCTTCTGTTTTGAAGCTATGTGGACCAAACATAAAGACTTTAGATAATTGGTGGCCCAATGGTGGTAAAGTCCTATATAGGGCACTCCTATGTTTAGATTAGTCAAAAAACTCTAGTATATCAAACAAGAAGTTTCTGGATGGAATAGATATACCGCTGGTTAGGTCTTTCATTAGAAGAAAAACATAGCTAGAAAGCTTGCAGATATTCAGCAGTGGATGGCTCAAGGTGATGATTTAGAAGACATTTCTAAAGAAGATAATGTCCTGACTTCTATCTAGAAGAATCTTATGGATAGAGAAGAGGTTTTTTGGAAACAAAAATCTAGAGTTCAGTGGCTCAAAGAGGGGGACAAGAACATGGCCTTCTTTCATCTCTCAGCCATGAAACATAGGAAGGATAACTCTATAACATAGCTATGTTTGGATAATGGCAACATTATAACTGAAGATAATGAGATAGGGGAACAAGCTAGAGTATTATTTCAACATTTACTCATTGAAAAAAATAATGATGATGGGAATGATGGAACTATGAACCAATTCATTGATAAAATCCCCTATTTGATAACTGAGGAAGATAATCTGGAGATGTGAAGACCTATATCCGAGGGAGATGTCCATGCTATTTTATTTTCTATGGGTTCATTCAAAGCCCCATGTCCTGATGGCTTCCCTCTTATATTATTTCAGGAATATTGGGATATAGTGGGAATGGATCTTACTACTATTGTGCATGACTTCTTCAGATCAGGTAAACTTTTGAAACAAGCTAATAATACTTTTATAGTACTTTTTCCTAAAAAGTCATAGCCCACACACCTTACAGATTTCAGACCTATTAGTCTATGTAACACTGTCTATAAGCTCTGAATTAAAGTGTTAGTTATGAGAATCCAACCTTTTTTAGACAAAATTATTTCCCCTACCCAAAAATGCTTTGTCTTGGGCCAACAAATTCTTGATGCTATGATCTCCACTCATTAGACTATTCAATCCATGGACAAGAGCATAATCCTTGGTATGGCTCTTAAGCTAGACATTTCTAAAGAATATGATAGGGTCTCATGGACTTTTTTGTTCCAAGTCATCAAGAAATTTGGGTTTAATGATAAAATGTCTCACTTGATATGGAACACTATCTCTTCTATGAAGTTTTTGGTTCAAGTCAGTGGGTCCCCTAGAGGTTTCTTCTCTTCTTTGAGAGGAATCCACCAGGGGGACCCTCTCTCCCCTTATTCATCATAATGGTGGAGGCACTGGCAAGATACATACAAGCCGATATAGTCTCTAAACATTTAGTGGGCATCAATACTGCTTCCTCCCTTCCCCCTATGGTGGTGCCGTAGTTTGTGGATGATACCATTTTTTCTGGCATCTCCTTGGTGATTGAAGCTAGGAGATGGAAGAATATTTTAAATAACTACACCATAGAGTCTAGGCAAAGCATGAATCTCCAAAAAATTAATGTGTACTTCTTCAATACTCCTAATGACCTTAGACAAAAAATCATTGACATCCTTGAATGTGCTGAAGCTATCCTACCAGCTCCCTATTTGGATCTTCCCCTCACAGTCAAAGAGGTATGTCCTAGTTTTTGGAATGGAATTTTAGAAAGAACTCAAAATAAACTTCTTGGTTGGAAAGGGAAACTTCTCAGCAGTGGTGGCAAACTGCAGCTTTTTCGGGCCTCTCTTCAAGGGATTCCTACCTACTCCTGTCTCTCTTTAAAATACCTACATATTTTTTTGATAAATTGGAAAAAATTCAAAGAAAATTCTTATGGACGGGAATGGAAGATAAATAGAAAATGTCTTTAGTCAAATGGGAAAAAGTGTGTCTTCTGAAATCACATGGTGGCCTCAATATTAGATCTATCAGGAACATAAACAAAGCCCTTCTCTCCAAAATCAACTGGAACCTGATTCATAAAAATAATGAATGGGGGGAGATAATGTATGCCAAATATATGCATAGTACTAATGGTTCCAACTTTCTTTAATAGGTGGGGTTACCCCAAGGATCTGTGATATGGAATAAAATGCTAAAAAGTAGAAGCCTTCTTAAGCAAGGAATTAGGTGGAAACTAGGAAATGGCTGGCATATTAAATTCTAGAATGACATTTGGGTAAAGGATAAGGCTCTCATCACATAAGGAAACTATGGAGAGATTGTTGACATTACTACTCAGGTTTTTGGAGATAATTTTAGTGATTACATGGATAATAACAATGGCATAAGGAACCAAGGAGGATTCAAGCACGCTAAACTTCTAGAGCCATGGGATGGGGTGTGCTTCATTCTCATGAAGTACTTCATCCTCAAAGGTTGATTTACCAAGTTATAAAACTACCACCTCCCTTTGTTAAATCACTTTAGGTGCAATGTTGTTATTAGTTTCCCTTTTTACTTGCTCTCCTCTTTGGAACACTCTATCCTTAGAGTGAGAGCTAAAATGGCTAAAAATCCAGATATGAACCCTATTCCCCTACACCAGGGGCTGATTTACTACTTATACAACTTTCACCAAGCCTTAGAGCCCTCTAAGAATATCAAAATGGATAGTGGAGACATTCCTTCCAAACTGGTGTTTGGCGATGCTATTGATGAGTCTTGTTTTTCCCCTGCTCCTACCAAAACAAAAGATGTTTCTTTCTCCACCATTAAAAAGACCCTTGTTGATACCCCCAACTCCTTTGTGAGTAAAGAGGGTAAGAAGAGAAAGGTTGATGAAGAGGAATAAAATATTAGAGAGACCAAGGAGGGGACCCATAAAAATTTGGGTAGGGCCATGGGGGGCCAAGGTGGTAAATCTTACAAGTCTTCCAAAATTAATAAGGAAGGATTCTCCTCTAGAGTTAGAAGGTTAGGATGGATTGTTGGTAAACCTGAACTAAAGGCCATACTAATTGATTACTTATAAAGTGCTTCAGAAGAGGCAACCCAAGAGGAAGAGTCTAAGGAGCTAGAAATACAACAAATTTTAGAGGACACTGGAGGGAAGCATTAGACTAGGGATTTTGCGGTTAATGAGGAGCATTGTGCTGACACTATGGAAACTACTGACAATAAGGGGAAAATGTATATTAAGGAAGTAGGTGAGGATATTGAGAATGAGGCTAATTAGAAATCTAAAATTGGGGCCCTGAAGGATATATTCAAAGGCTTGAGCAGAATTTTGCCAAGGGAATCTGGAATACAATTCTCCTAAATATATCTATGCTGAAAGAGGTGGGCAATACTGGGCATGCTGACAACGTAGAGAATACTGAGAAACTTAATGATCTTCTCAAATCAATAGCTATGTAAGGAGAGTCTTCTCTGACTCTGGTCTTTCTATTCATTGTGTTTTATTTCGGTGTCTATTGTTTCTCGGCTAGTGTCGTCATCTCTCTGAAGGCATATTTTTTTGATTGCCTTCTTGTCTTTTTTGCTTTGTAAAGGGTTTGGCCCCTAGTTTACCACCTTACCTTATTAAAAATAATGGCATAAGGAGCTATAAAAATATATCAGATTGTTGTGCTCATTGGCCTGAGCCCTTCCCTAGAGTTCTAGAGATTCAACAGTTGATTCAAGGGATCAGAATCCCTCTCTTCCCACATGAAGATGAATATTACTAGTGGATAGATAAGAATGGATGGTTCTCTGTCAAGTTTGCTTATCAATTGTTGATTCTCGAGGCTTAAAATAAGGAGTTATGGAAAAAGGTTTGGAACTATAAACTTATACCAAAAATTAACATGTTTTGGTGGGTTGCCGCTCATAACAAAATCTTAACCCAAGACAACCTTCAGAAGAGAGGGTTTACACTAGTCAACAGATGTTATTTTTGCTGTTCAAAAGGGGAAACAATTTCTCACCTTTTCATACACTGTGATTTTGCTTGGGAATTTTGGGGCATAGTCCTAAATAATTTTGGTATTGAGTGGGTCTGTAACTCTGACCTTAAGGAATTAATTATTAGCTAGAATCCTACCTTTTCTCATCTCTGGCCCATGGAATTATGGAATCAAACTATATCTTGTTTGAGTTGGATCTTATGGAAAGAGCACAACCACAAAATTTTTAGGGATACTGCTAGAAATGTCTCTCAGGTGTTTCATTCATTTTTTAAGAATATTTTAGAAAGTGTCACCATTGCTCATATTCATACTGCAAAGAAACCCCTAACTCAAGAAGAACAAATTGTGGCTAAATGGAAGGTTCTAAAACATATTTCTACTTATGATAATTCCAAAATTCTACAGAGAATTAATACTAAATAGATTCTGCCAAAGCCTACTAGATGAAACTTAACTTTGATGGGGCCTCCAAGTCTGATGGTAAAGCCAATGGTGGAGGGATTACAAGAAATGACAAAGGGTGGATGATTGATGTCTATGCTGGTGGAATAGGCTACCAGAAAAATAACTATGCTAAAGCAATGGCTCTCTTATGGGGGAAAAATTATCTATATCCCTAGGTATAAGGAATTTGAGTATCTAGGGGGACTCTAAAATGGTCATCGATGTAGTTAATAAAACATCAAATGTGGGAATTAAGTTAAAAGATATCATTAAGGATATTCAATTTATTTTATAGAAGTTTTACAGACTTGATATTTCACATATTTATAGAGAGGGAAATAGTGTTGTTGATGCCTATGCCAATATCAGCCAACAATTTTTAAATTGGTGATGTTGGTGCCAAGTAGTTCATATCCCTTTAAACATTAGGGATATTATCCAAAAGGAAATGACTTGTTAAGGATGAGTCAAACATATGAGAATGATCTCTCTATTAGTGGGTCCATTTGGAGGGTGTCGACGTGGATCTAAGAGTTTGATGCCTATTGTACTCTTTTGATAAGCATTTCTAGTTTATTGTACCAATGTGTTAAGGCGTGTGGACTTCATTATAGAGATCACTGAGAAATGATTTTTAAGAATGGGAGGATTAAATGTCATCCCTACATGATATTCTAAATTATGTGTTATCACATTATCATTATGCATAATCGGGAGCAAGGGCTTGAAACCACTTTAACTATGAAGGTAAAAATTGGGAATTCTCCTGGTCTGGTCTGTAAATCCAAAATGGGGGGCAACAGAATTCAAACGGATCCAGTCTCCTACTATGAGTTCAAAGATAACCCATTGGTTTGGCACTACTACAAAGAGGGTGGGATTAGTCCCTAACTAGAGAGGCTTAAAGGGTTATATGAAAACCTGTCTGAATAATTCATGAGGTCTTGGTTAAATAGGAGAGTCACTATTGGAGTAATTAGCTTTGAGATTTATGAAAAGGTGATAGTTATGGCTACAGGCATGTCAACATAGGTGATGAAGCTACAAAGGAAAACAAAAATCACAGACCTCTCCAGCTAGAAGCTATTTTTGGGAGAAGGCAAAGAACATGCTCCTTACCAAGGAGGATTTGATCGAGATAAATTACCCAAGCCATGGGACAAAGTGTGTTTCATCCTCATGAAGTAATTCATGCTAGAAGGATGATTCACCAGGTTTTATAATTATCACCTCCCCCTTCTAAATCATTTTAGGCATAATGCTCTCATCAATTTTCCCTTATATCTACTCTCCTCCCTAGAACATTTTGTCTTTAGGGTGAGAGCAAAATTGGGAAAAAAACCTGATATGAATCCTATCCCCCTCCATTAGGGCCTCATTTTCTATTTGTATAATTTACACCATGCCCTTGAGCCATCCAAGACTATTAGAATTGATATCAAGGATATTTATTCTAACCCTTTGGCTAGTGATGCTGTCAATGAGCCCTATCTTTCCCCTGTCTCTACCAAAACTAAATAAGTCTCCTTCTCTACTCCTAAGGAGACTCCCGTTGACACCCCTGGTTCCTTTATGAGCATGAAGGGAAAGATGAGGAAGTTTTATGCTAGTGAAGAGAGTATTGGGGGGACCACTATGGGGACCCATAAAAATCTTGGTAGGACCACTGGGGGTCAAGGTGGTAAATCCCATATGTCCACTAAGATTAGTAAGGAGGGCCTCTCCTCCAGAGTTCGATGGTCAGGGTGGATTGTTGGCAAACCCACTCCCAAGGCTAGGCTTATTGACTATTCAGAGAGCACCTCGGAGGAAGCCACCCAGGAGGAAGAGTACAAGGAATCGGAAGTTTAGGAAATCTCTGAGGATACTGAAGGTAAGTAGGAGACAAGGGAATTTGAGGCTATTGCATAAGATGGTGCTGACATTGTGAAAAATGCTGACAAAGAGGGAAAGATGTATGTAGAGGAATATGACAAGGAAATTGAAACTGAGATTGGTTTGAAAGCTAAAATTATTGCCCTGAAGAGTCACATACATAAACTGGAGTAGAACTTCACCACTGGACTCCAGAATTATATTCTCCTAAACATGTCTATGCTGCAAGAATTGGGTAATACTGCATCTACTATCAATGCAGAGAACACTGAGAAATTGAATGACCTCATCAAATCTATGGTTATGTAAGGAGAGATTTCTTTGTCTCTCATTTTTCCTGTTCTTGTTTTATTTTAGTTTGTTGTGTCTGTTGGTACACTAATTGTGTCATTTCCTATTGTAAGGCATCTTTTATGTTGATTACCTTCGTGGTTTCTCTACTTTTGTAAGGGTTCGGCCCCTAGTCTACCACCTTAATTAAAAACAATTATTATACTAATAATCTCATAACAAAAGTGACATACATATAGTTGAGAAAAGAACTAATTTTTAATTATTAGTTTCATAATTCCATTTTTGACTAGCTAAATGAAGGTTGTTTTAAAATCTATTTCTATACAACTACTTAGGAGTTAAATAGAGAAACCAGGAGGCCCAATATCATATCATATCTAGTGAATAATTAAAAAAAAACTCAAAACATTTATAGATAGTTCATTGATTGAATAATCTCATTGAAGTTATGGAGAAATATCACTTACCTGAACAAATCAGATCCCCTTCTTCTAGTTAATCCTCCTACTACCTAACAACATATAGGATGGTTTCTCCCTTCTTCCAAACATATTTTCTTTCTACTACTCTTGTAATATGATTTTCTTATTCTTATTGATTCCATCCTTCAGGCACCAATTAATCAACATCAATCATTCTCCTCTTCCTCCTCCTACATGGCATGTTCCTCTAGTCAATGATTAATTTTTTTTTCTCAAGGACATTAAATGTATAGAAGGAGACAAGTTCAAATTTTGGGGGATGGGCAGTAGGGTCATATCATTTATTTCATTTTAATATTTTTTTATTTTTGACTTTTTTCCCTTCTAAAATGGTGTGGGAGGCTAAAGGATGCCATGCTTAAGGTTGGAGAGCATTTAATATGATTTTAATGAGGTGTCGCATTGACAATACCAAATCATGCCTTGCCCATGCTTCCTCATTTATTACGCTAACTAATTCCAAGTCATTTATTTATATTCAATTGTTTATTATTAAATTTAAATTGTCATAAAATCATTACAAGTTATTTAATTCAATGTATTCAATTTCATTTAATTTTAAATTTTGACTTAAATGAAATTTTATGAAAAGCAATATGAGACATTAAAATTTGTCTTGTACAGGGGCATGTTTCTCAAAAACCATCTTGTCATTAACTAATTTTATACAATTAATAAAACATGGAAACCTTTATTTATTAATGAACCTAAAAAGGTGATAGAGTTACAAAATAACATCTTCCTTTTGATCCAACATTAACATGATTTAATTACTATTATAATGTTCTTTGTTATCAATCATCTAGACTTACCCAAAATTATATGCATTAAAATACCAATTTCTAAGCTGATAAGCATATCCAAATGCATCTATAAGATGACATTTCTATAAACAAGCATCAATGTGATGCTCAAGGCATTATGTGCTACCAAAGCACTCAAATTAATTTATAACTCAAAGAAATAGACCAAGGGAAATACTTAAACTACATTGTTGTCTCGATTCACTAGAGACTAAACATAATGAAGAAAACTTGCTAACACTATAAGTTGAGATAGTGAAAACTACAATCACATGTGACTACAATCATGTGAGAAAAATACCAATATCTAGAGTTTAAACAATGCATCACATACTATTTCACACACTATGATCATCAAGTAAACATTATCTCACTACAAGGGATATTACATTCTCCCCCTCTTAGAATCAAGCATTATCCTCTATGCATCATAAAAATCATGTGGTGGAATCCACCACATTTAAAATCATTCAAGTTGGCAGAATGTGAATAAACAAGTAACACAAAATTCTACTAATAATGCTAAACAATGTAAGTATACCAAGTGCTAGTCTCTTGTATGTTTATAATATTATGCTTATGCCATCTTATTGGCATGAAAATTTTTCAAGTAGATAAACAGACATTTCTTATCAAAATTTAGGGGGGAAATTCCATCTCCTATTAGTAGGCAAAGTTATCTTTATTGAAAGCAAAAAGGATGCAGTAAAATAAAGTATTCACAACAAAAATGAGTTTTGTCAGGGTAGTACTTTTAACTAGAAAGTATGAAAAGCATGAAGAAAGGAAGATGGCATGCAAAGATGTAAAGGAGAGAAATATGTTTTTAGAAGATAAAGAGATAACATAACCAACAAGCCAAAATTAAAAACCTATTGTAAATGTCAAGGAAATTTGGATATGATATCTAATGGGAAACCTCTATCATTTAATGGATAGGAAAGACATACATATGTTTATATAGATGTACAACATACACCAAAACAATCATGTAACTAATAACAAAATAAAAATGATTACTTTGTATTTCCTCACCTAAAATTGAATGATTATTTTTTCACTCCACTAAGATTCCACCAAACCAAAAATTACAAATATAGATTTGAGAAGAAATATGATAATAATATTTTTTTCAATTTTTACTAGTTTATAACAACTATGACCACATTCTGAAAACAAAGATTTGAATACATGCACATAGTAAATAAATACATTATCTGCATAGAAATATTGAATGCAAAGTTTATAAAATCTCTTTGTAGGCATATTTCATGGATTGCAAATACAATTTCCACTTTCAAAAATTCTCAGTATAGGTTTCTATCTAACCCTCTAAAAAATGAACCCCTCACTACTATTTATAACTTGAAATGGGTGGTTATAGATAATAACCACCATTTTTCATATTTAGGGAATTTTAAAAAAATATTAGTAAAATTCCACTAGTTAAAAACTTGTAAAAATGAGTTGATCAATTTTCACAACTTGCAAAATTTCTCTAATGTTTTTGACAACTTTTAAAAGTATGTTAACATATTTACATGACTTGAAAATGTGCAATGTCAATTTGCATGACTAATTTTTTTACCAAAAAGAACTAAATAAAATTACACAAAGTACATTATGTAAGACACTAATAGAAAGAATGGCTTTAAAATCCTAAATTAGAGGTTTGATCAAATACTTCTCAAAAAATCAACTTGCTTCTTCTTCCTTGAGAATGATAGGGGTATCCTCTTCCTTTTGTTGTAGTTTTTCTTCTCATTATGATATTTATCAAATGTTTGTAGAATTTCAATAAAATTTTCTTCCTCAGTACCATCTGAGTATCTGAAGCCTATCTCTACATCACAATGTAGCTTTGTCATTTTTTCAATTATTCCATAATGTATTTTACTATCACATCCAAATTATCTAGACTAGGCTAGAATTTGATTAATATCTAAATCAATCAAATTTATTTAGACTAAGATCTAAAAAGGATCAAATTTATTTGATTTTGAAGTTACTTCAGCTATAGAGTTAACTGGACTATAAAAAGGTGGGATGGCTAGTATCCCTTTGGTGCTACCTTTCTTTTGGGTAGGATTTTTTCCCTTGATAAACTCTACTAACTTATCTAGTTGATCTAGATATGTTCTCAAATATTCAGCTTATGACATTTGGATTTTAGTTTTGTAGACACATTCAATCATGTCAAAATTAGGCGAAATATAATAAGAAGAGACTTATGCGCTCTATGATATAATGATATTATTGATACAAAGAGTATGTTTTGGATAACCAATAGTGGCATTCATGGAAGACTAACCTATTTTAGTTTTTGGTTATTTTCCTTTCATCTGAATATGATTTGGTGTTCTTTGTGGAAGAATAATATTAGTATATTCTTTTTTACCATCATTTTGTTGCTTTTCTAATTTTGAGTGTATGTGAAGACCATGAATGATTGACTATTCATGTCTCAAACATTGTCCTCATAAGAGTATTCTTCTAAATTATTTTCCAAGAAAACATTTACAAAGTCACCACCATGTTCTTGAATTTAATATTCTTTAGGGTCTAGATTCTCTAATTCATTTTCTTCTTCAATATCTTCATATCCAAATATCTCTTCTATTTTCAAATTGGAATTCATAGGTGGATTTGTATTTGGTAGAAGATGAGCTTCTAGTGAATTTTTATGTTGAAGGGCTTGTAATCGAGGGCAATCTCTTTGAAAAGGCACATAACTTTTTCTTGGGATATCTTGATAAGAAATAGTGATGGTGTTTTAAGGTAGTTGCTTCTTTAATGTTGTTATGTCATTGGCCATTTTTTGTAAAATTTGTTTGGTAGAAGATTGACCTATATTATATATTATGCATTTTGATGTTTTTTTTTTAAATTTGTATATCCATTATCATATCAACTTTTACTTCTATCACTAATGTTTGAGCTGCATTTTAAAAACTACCCTAGCCCTTCTCAGTTGATATCTCACTTATAGAAATTGTGAATTGATGAAAAATCATTTCTAATTTTCATTTGTAAGTTTTGTATATACTATAATTTTATTTAATAGCATATTGAATTTATCTGTGAAGTCCCTCATTAGATATAATCTTCTTTCTTCATCTGAGTGACTTGAGCTAATAATATGTGTGCATCTTCTAATAGCTTAGACCTGCTTTCAAATTTTATTTTCATATCATTCTAATATTTTACATCCCCTGGGGGAAGATGATGAAACCATTCTATAGCTCCATTTTGGATAGTTTTAAAAATTAATCTCATTTCAATATATTCATGCTCAACTCCTATAACTCCAAATGATAGAGAAAATGAAGCAATGTGTTCATCTAGATGTTATTTTCCATCTACTAAGAATTTTGGAAAGTTTTATCATCAATATTTTGGGATTTTATGTATTTATACTAAAGCTAATGGACCAATTATGTTACCCCATGGTTGTGCCATTATTGGGAAGATTTATTATAGTAGAATAATAGCTCTTGGTATAATGAGAGCTTGACTTCTAATTGTTCCTCCTGGAGATTGATTATCTTTTGTAGGGGTTGAAGGGAGGTTGATTGATATCTTTAGTTTACCCTTTTATTTTGGATTCAATTTTAAATTTTATGCTTCTTGTAGTTGATAAAAATTATAAATCTTACCTTTAGACTTACTAGCTCTTGTAAATATTTTATATACCAACTTTGAAAGACTACTTGTTAACATAGAGCTTGTCTGAATTGAAGAATTCTCTATGCATGTATTCTTGGTTAAATTCTATGTGCAACTAGTGATTTATCTCTTTGTGATAAAATTACATGATCCCCTTATTCTATAACTTCAATTTCTCTATGAAAATATGTTGAACTAGTTCTATTATCCCAAGAAAACATTCTCACATCTGATAAAATATATTTTTGAGTTTGACTCAACCAATCAAGATTAGACTCAATTACTAAAGCCTGTGGTGTCGAGATGGTTATGATAATAAATTTTGAATAGGAAAATTCTCTAAGTAGCTATATGAATGGATCTTCATGTTTATATTCTTTTCTATCACCTATAAGTAATTTAAGCATTTCTTTGAATAATGGGTGCATGATATTATTATATCTTTATTACCATAGTGATGGTGATGAATTGAGCATAACTTGTTTTATTATCCCAAACTAGTTGTCAAATACTTGAGGTGATATCTTCCTATGCTAATTTTATCCATTTCAAACTAGATTACCAATCAAGATTTTGAAGAGCTGAAATGGTCTTATGTCAATTTATTGATTTTAAGTTGCTAAATGAATTATATGAGATTCTCTATGTGAAATACTTATTTGTAATATTTATGTATGTTTTAATTCTTGATTCAATATTACCAAGATGATCTAAAATTAATCTATTGAAACTTAGTTAGAGTCCTAGATGAGTTGTCTGATATGTGAAATAATATCTAACTATGTAGATTATTCTAAACCTAGTTCCGGTTGGTAGAGTGTTCCTTGGATTGATGGCAAATTCATATGGACCAATATCTCAAAAAGTTAGTTGCAGGTTTATTGTAGATACATGTACCACAATGGGTGCCAAAAACTATTGGCATGAAAGATTGTTGATTAGATAAATAGATATTTCTCATCAATAGTCAGGGGACAAATTCCCTCTCCTATTAACAAGAGAAGCTACCTTTATTGAAATCCAAAAAGATGTTGTAAAATAAAGTATTTATAGTAAAAATGAGTTTTACAAGGTAGTAATTTTAACTAGAAAGCACAAAAAGGGTTGAAGAAATTAAAATAGGACGTAGAGATGTAAAGGAGAGAGATATGTTAACAGAAGATAAAAGAGATAACATAACCAACAAGAGAAAATTAGAAACCTATTAGAAATGTCAAGGAATTCTAGATTTGATCTCTAATGGGAAACCTCTACCATTCAATGGATAAGGACATACATATGTTTATAGAAATGTAAAATATACACCAAAACAATCATGTAATTGATAAAAGAAGAAAATGATCACTTCATATTTCCTTGCCTAAAAGTAAAGGATTACTTTTTGAATCCATCAAGATTTCACCAAAATAAAAATTACAAATATATATTTGAGAAGAAATACTATGATGAAATTTTCCAAAGTTATAAATAGTTTATAACAATTATGAAAACATTCTAAAAACAAAGATTTGAATACATGCAACTAGTAAATACATACATTATATGCATAGAAATATTGAATGTAATACTTGAAAAATATTCTTGTATTGATCTTTTTTGGATTGAGAATATAATTTATAATTTCAAGATTTCTCTCAAAAGTTTATAATCATCTATTCCCCTAAAAATTAGCCCCTAACTCTTATTTATAGCTTGAAATGGGGGGTTATAGAGAATAACAACATTTTTTTTTAATATATTTAGGGACTTGTAAAAAATTATTTATAAATTTGCACAATTTGAACACTTATAAAATAGGTTTAGAAATTTTCACAAGTTTCAAAATTACTCTAATGTTTTTACAACTTGAAAAATTACATTAGCATATTTACATGACTCGAAAAAGTGTAATGGTAATTTGCAAAACTAAAAATTTTACAAAAAGAAATGAATAAATTACATGAAGGACACTGTGCAAATCACAAACACAAATCATGACTTGAGAATCCTAAGTTAGAGGCTTGATCAAAGACTTCTTGACAAATCAACCTGTTTATTCTTCACTAAGAATTATGGGGGCTTCTTACTTTTGTTGTAGTTTCTTTTTATCATTTTGATATTTATCAAAATTCTATATAATCTCACGAATGTTTTCTTCCTCAGGACCATTTGAGTATGTGATGGCTATCTCTGCATCACAATGTAGATATATCATTTTATCAATTATTCCATAATGTATTTTTAATATGACATTGAGAATATCTAGACTGAGCTAGTATTTGATTAATCTCTAAATCAATCCAGAATTAAATACAAATTTAGGAGTTAGAATGTCCTCAATGTTCTTATCAAATTTATTTATGACAATATCTAGAGTAACTACCTTACTATCATCACCAGTGATTGTGCAATGTATTTTTTAAAGTCCTATTATCTCAATAATATCCTCTTCTCCCATGGATTTCAAATAATAGAAATTTTTGAAACCTTGCTTGATGATGCAAATTCTAAACTTTGCAACTCCAAAAAGTTCAACAAGGTATTCAACTTTTTATTTCTTTATGAATCCTTCTTGAAAAAGATCATATGAGTCGGCATTAGAGAATTCTTTTAAACTAGGAAATTATTCATCCCATTTTGCATTTTCTTAATATATTTATCTTATATTTTCAATGCATCATCATATTCTAAATGGATATCAAAACATAGATCCATCATAGTCTAAAAATAACTAGATCCACATTGTAGAATTTATTTAGACCATTCTTTTATTACTTTGCTCATATGTCCAATTTATTCTACCACATTCAATGTATTGGCATCCAGAGTTTTATGAACAATTGAATAAGAAAATTGAATTGGCTTTATAGACTTCTTAACCACTGTTATTAACTTCTCAGCTTTTTATTTGAGTTGATCCTTAGTTTCTTTATCATGGTCCATCTTTTCAAACAAAGTGCAAATAGTAGTTTTAACATCCTATTTCATTCCTTCCCTTGTATTTTTTCCCAAGTGTATTTTTGATATTTGATATTTTGAAGCAATGACACTATCTTTATCATTTTAGGCAAGGGGCACAACTACTTTTGCATATCTATCTCATTTTTTGTCTGTGATTATCTTTGTCATAGTTTTGGGATTTTTGACTATCTATGGAGTAAGAGAAGCTATTGTACTAAAGTTAATCTCTTAGGGTTCCAAAATATTATTGCTTTTCTTTATACCTTCATTAAGCCAATCAGGAATTTCAACATTAGCAAGAGATTATTACATTTGAACATAATCAAATTTCGTGGATAACTCAAGAGAGAATAGTTTTTGAAGGCTAGACCTACTCTGATGTTATTTCATCCTTATATTTCCCAACCAAATAAATTAGAGTTTTGGGTGAAGGCTCAGGGAACAATTTAAAATTTTGTGGACGTAAAGACAAAGATCTATCATGTTTAGTAGAAGATGATGGTAACAATGAAGAATTAGATGCAAGAAAATGCTAAGTAGTGTTTGTTACTAACATTTTAGATTGAATAAAAATATCAAGAGGAACATCTTTATATATAGATAAAATTGGAGAACAAGAAGATTTATTTCCAAACCTTTGATATTCAATTTGAGAGGCCTTGAACTTGAAGTAGTTGTTAAGATATATATTTTTTAATCTTCTTCCTCTATTTTAGAAATGTCTTTACTTTCATAGGTTACTTGAGATGTTCCATCTTATGCTTGTTTTTGTTTATGAAAGATTCCCAATTCATCTTCTACTATTGGTGGTGGTAAAACCCTACTTGGTCAACATTGACTCCTTGTCTTTCAGCCATTGTATTGTCCTTTAAAGTACACCTTGAGTTATACTCATAAGATAGGTTGATTCTTTTTTGATCTAATCAATCTTTGGAATTAGTTTAGATTCAATTTTATCCTTTTAAAAACTGGGATCAAATGTATCTTCGTTATCCAATATTTTTTTAGGGACTTTTTTCAATACAAAATTAATTAACTTGTTTTATTGTGAACCCTGATAAATATTTAATCCTCACATCTTTTTCATCATTACAATCTAGCCAAATAGTCTTCAAAATTAGGTAGATGTAATCAAGGACATGTGATAGTAAACCTCTTATATCAAATGAAGACCAATTTCAAATGGCCTTATAGTGACACATGTCATCTCTTATTAAACTAACTTTGATTTAGCCAATGATGAACATGCATACCTACCTATGGAAATAGGAAGCTTCACTTTGACCTTATGTTTATTAGATAAGAATTTGTGAGTCTTAATCGACTATCTTACCCATTCCATTAATTCTAATTTATTATCAACATACCTAGGATGCATGTATGGTGACAACTCACATCCACAAACCCTTAGATAATAAAAAGTTGAAAATTAAATTAACCAAACTCCCTATTCAACAATCTATGTTATTGATTCCACATATATTCTCATGTTGTAGGTATCTTTTGAAATATTTGAATGACATAATAAAGGAATGCATACTTTATGATTTGAAAATGAGGAGCACTTTATTTTAGGGTGAGTTGAGGCTAGAACTCATATATCTTTGTAGTTTTGATGTTTCCTACTTGATTCAATTGAACATAGAATCTCCTCCTGGTAACTATATAAACTAGTTATGAAGTCATGTAGAATCTAGAGATTGTTTTGGCTTCAATTAACTACGTATATATTTAGTCACTGATAAACAACCCCCGATTGATGTATTGTTTGTTTTGATGAATGATCTATATGTTTCTATACATCCAGGTTTGGAAGATCCTTCCATTCAGCCTTCCAACTGCCCTATGTAGGAGTGTGATCATGTCATTTAATTTAATTATGAGTTAAAACTTAGAAAGATTATTATTTGTATGTTTAGGTTTTCTTAGCCATTTCTTATTTATCCATTTTGCACAAGAATTGGTAGTATCATCCCAGAACTGTTGAGCTGAAGTGGGAGACAAGTCAACATATGATTCTCATTCTGGAAATTATAATAGCTTATCAATATGTTATGGAGACAAATATATGATAAATTATCCTTAGGAATTCAAAACCTACCTTTTCTCATAGACATAAATGTTCAAAAATGGTTAGGACTAATTATGGGCACTGCATTAAAGATAGAAAATCAACTACATTTGTTAATCCACTATCATGTATACTTTAAACATAATCTATTTTATTCACCACATTGATCTTGTTCAAAAAATATTTCATGTCAATATGATCTAGATCAATATCAGTTATATTCTCAACATTTGAATCTAAACTTGATAGAGGAACAACACCCTAAAATAAGTATTTTATTTATGATTCTTCTTCTCCCTACAATATTTTCATTAGAGTAGTTTTCTTTGGAGTACCTTTAGTGGGAGTCTTATCTGTTGAATTCTAAAAGAAGCACACCATATGAATGAAAAAAATTCACTATACCATACCTAGGAAGAAGGATCTATTGAGAAATTAGTTAGAACCTTTTTTCCATAAATGTTACTCATGTGGAAAGTAGAGTCTAATGAGGCTATAGGCAATAACATTAGTTTTAGGGGTAGTATAGCATTATCATCAGATTTTGAGGGTTGTGATAAAATGCTTGTCAAGTTATAATGATTATCTTATCACCCATATTAGGACATGATAGGATACAAGTAGGTGTCTCAAGACCTATCGAAGATGTAGGTAAAGAGGTAAAAGTCTAATGAAGTTGTTAGCATGTGTATCAAGGTTCAGCGTGTTGTCCCCCAAAAAATATCACTCATTTTTTGGGACAACATTTGAACTATTTTGGTCCTACAGACCAAAATCCTCTCTTCCCATTTCAAAATTTGTCTTGAGCATTCAAATTCCTCATTTTTCAAGCTTCTCAGAAATCTACTGAACTCTACAAGCTTAAATCTAGAGACTATGTAGGCTTGAATCTACAGACTCAGCAGGAAGAGAAATCTATGGACTCTTCAGGAAAAGAAAATCTATGAAATCTATAGGCCAAGTTTAATGGGCTTCACAGGTTGATTTCTATAGACTCTACAGGAAAAAAGCAAGCTCTCAACACTTAGGCGATTTCAAAGTTGGTTCAATGACCAGGTTCAACCAAAAGAATTCATCGGCAAGCTTCTAAGCAAGGATTGAACTGTTGAACCTTGAACCATTTTGTTTTAATGGGTTAAATAGGTTTAAAGGTTCAACATTAGCAACAAGAGCTCAACTGCTTCAAGGTTCAACAGGTTCAAAGGCTTCTACAGGTAGGATCGATCAAAAGAACAAGTTTTCGATGCTTGAACTATTGAACCATTAAACCACTTTGGTTCAAAGGTTCAAAGGTTTAATGACCAAATGGTTCAATGCATTTGGTTCAAAAAGATCAAAAGGACTTAGCCAAATAAGAAGGATGAACCAATTGAACCATTGAACCACTTTGGTTCAAAGGTTCAACGGGTTTAAAGGTTCAAAGGTTCAACGACCAAATGGTTCAACGGGTTTGGTTCAAAAAGATCAAAAGGACTTAGCCAAATAAGAAGGATGAACAGATTGAACTATTGAACCATTGAACCACTTTGGTTCAAAGGTTCAATTGGTTCAAAGGTTCAATGGGTTCAACAAGGCTTGTTTCAAAGAATCTTGGTTTAAGCAGATAAAGAGAATGAACCATTGAACCATTGAACCAAAGTTGGTTTAATCGGATGGTTCAATCAGTAGGTTCAAGGGGTTTCCCCAAAGCCAAAGGATCAGATACCCTTGTGGAGGGTAGTGAACCAAGGCCTAGAGCCCTTGTAGAGGGTAGTGAGAAAAAACCTGATAGAACCCAACGGATGTTACCAAGTGTCATCTTTCCAGCCTCATTTCAATTTGTTTCTCAGAGTAGTGGAAGCTGACACATGTCAATGTTTGCATGAATCTAAAATGAGTCTTAAGTGTTTCCAGAATGCAATGAAAGCTATCATGTGTCCTCACCTATTTCTCATTAGATGATGCCATGTGTCACAATTTGAGATTCACATAAAATCGACTAAGGAAAATTTTGAAGGGCAAATAGCCCTTGTAGAGGGCAAGAAGAAGGCACATGGACCAATTGAAAAGACTGAAAAGTAAAGGGATTTCCTTCAGAAAATTTCCCCCAACAAAAAGACTAAGGCAAGAAACAATTCTTTCAGACTTTTGTCTGAAGGAATTCCTTCAGATAAAAAGTCCGAATAAATTTGGAGAAGCTGCGAGAGGAAAGCATGAAAGAATTTATGAAGGCCAAAGATCAAGCAACCGAAACAATTCTTGTAGACTTTTTGTCTGCGGGAAAATGTCTGCAAAACAAGTCCATGGGAAAATGTCCACGAAAAAAGCCTGTGGGAAAGCTCTGAAGGACTCTGAAGACAAAAGGCCATTGAAGGACCTCGAAGCGTAGGTACCCTTATAGGGGACTCTCAACTACCAAATTAAAGGAGACTTCCCCAAAGCCAAAGTGTCATCTTCCCTTCGGGAGGATGCAAAAAAAGAAATCCAAAGGAACCAAGTAGCAAAAAAGGCTGAATCAAGAGAAAGCCAAAGAAAGTCCAAGGGGTGACACGCCCGAAGATGTCAAATTCAAGAACGGAAAACTAGTTGTTGGAAATTCAAACATAGTGACGGGTGCACAAATGTCAATTTCAAGGTTCGTAAAATAGCCATTGATTTTGAAAAGCCTTAAAGAAGAGCCAAAGAACCTAGCGACCCACTGGAAGAAAGAAGCCCGAAGGCCATCTTAAGACCACCTTAAGGGTAGATACCTTTGCGGGGGGCTCTTCCCAACCCAAAGTAGATGTTTCTTAAGGCCCCAAAGGGTAGGTCACCTATGGGAAAGATCAAATGACAAATTGGAAGGAATTTTTGAGGAAAGTGACATTCCTACAGACGTCAAAGTTATGAAAATGAAATAGCCATTGATCCTTGTAGGTTTAAATCTACAGACGCGAATGCATTTAAAGGCTTTAAGGCCAAGATCAACAGGAAGCGACTAAGGAATAGAGCATCAAATTGAATCTAGGACCTGATTCAATTAACCATAAAAGGAGGAATGATGAGGAAGGATCAGAAACATTTGTGCATCAGATATGTTTCTAGAAGTAGATCGCCAGGTGGACATTGAAAGATGCAAACTTTCAATAGCGTGACTCATTTCTCTGCATTGAGAAAAGCAAATGGGTAAATGCCCTTGAATTCTAGCATGTCTTCTTAACAAATTTCAATGCAACATGATGTGTTACTATTCCTGAGTCCTTCTTAAAGAGGCTATATAAGGGACTCTCTTGTGATTGTAAAATATCTCTCTCTGACAATTAGAAATGAAACTCTGCCCAAATTGAAAGGCATTACTGAGACTTTGAGTTCAGATTGTTGATAATATTTTGTTATTGGAATAAGAAAGTAAGTGACTTTTCAGACTTTGTGCTGTGATATCTTTATTGTTGAGGAAATTGTTCTTATGTCTTTTTCCTTAATATATTTTTTGTTCCTTTAATTCAACAAGCAGAATTAGTGAAAGTAGTCAGGAAGGTGTCCTAAAGTCAACTGTGGAGAGACTTTGTGCCCCCATAATTGCCTTTAGTTTGTTTTCTTTTTGTTTCTGTGTAAAGGACCTTGGGATGACTTTGTGCCCTCATTGTCCTTCGTATCTCAATCTTGGGCAATTCAGGTGGAGACTTTGTGCTACATCTCAATTTGCTGGTTACTATGTCCTTGGTTACATTTTATAATTACTACTAGGAGTATTCTTGTGGTTTATTGAATAGTACTTCTAAAAGAAGAAGAGTGCTTTTTGTCATTTCCCTTGAGATTTTTCCTTTAATTTGCATGCATCATCTCTGAATAAAGAGAGATGGATGGTTTATCCCACCCTTGAGTATATATATATATATATATATATATATATATATATATATATATATATATATATATATATATACATGGAACCTCCCCTTGATGAGAGGAGAGATTAGTCCCCTTTTGATGTGGTGAACCCACAAATTTGGATGACCAATCTTCCTACTTTGGCTGATCAAACCTATTTTGTTTATCAATACGCTGATCGACAAAATATTCAACCAATAGTTTTTGGTGACTCCGCTGGGGATATAACCCATTATCATTATAATCCTTATCCATTATAGACTCTAGCAACTCTATTTCATGTCTTACCCATTAACCATTTATAGCCTTACCATTCACCTCCATACTAACCAGAAAAGAATGCACAGTTTAGAGCCTCAAGCTTTAAACTGAAGCAAGGTCAATTCTTTTCTATTTTTGTTTCACAATTTAGCAGATTCAAGGTATACACAAAGCCAAAGGGCTAAAGGTATTGTTAACCCTATATTTGAGTTGGTACAATAAAGTATTTTTTATCTATTTCCTTCACCATCTCACCTTCAACAAACTAAGAGCTTTCCTCCTACTAAAGTCAGATCTCCATTGCCAGACGAAGTATCCACTTTTGTTGTTGATAAAGCTTTGCCAATAATTACCCCTCGAAGATTTGTTATTCCTCCTTTTCATAGTCATATAATGGTCATTCAAGGCCCCTGGGGTAATGATTTTGGTCCTCTCAATTTTACTCCACCTCTACATGAGCTTCCACATAGTTCAAGGAAGAATTTCCCCAAATTCTATGGTGATGGGGAAGTTCATCCTGATGAACACATTGTAGCCTTCAGCATAGCCTGTGGAGTAATTGGAGTAGAATTTGAAGATGTAGTAGTTAGGCTATTTGTAGAAACATTACAAAGTGTTGTTGCAGATTGGTTTTATCATCTATAGGCTCAGTCAGTAACTGATTGGAATACCCTCAAAGCTAAGTTTGAAGCTAGATTCAAACTTGTAGAAGATGCACATGCACTTCTGGCTCAACTTACACAGATGAAGAAGGAGCCTCATGAACCAATGAGAGACTTCATAGCCAAATTTGATAAACTAAGGAACAAAATTCCTATAATTGCTCGACCTACAAGTGAGAATCTCAAATGCTTCTTCATTAATTCTTAGTTACTTGAAGTGAGTTTTCTTTTGAGACGTGCTAGTCAAATAGATCTTGCTGTAGCTCAACTTTTGGCCACTGAGGTAGAAGATGATCTCATCTTAGTAGGGAAGATAAGAAGAGATCCAAATAGAAATAGACCTTCATCATCTTCTAAATATTCATCTATAGGCACCACTGATCCAATGGTGCAAAAGCTGGCAAATGAACTGCTAGCCTTGAAAAGATAAATGGCACAAGGTATGTCTTCTGCTCCTTCATATAAAGATATGCCAAGAAGGACATTTCCAAATCAGTCATATTAAGGAAATGCTGCTAAGAATCAAGAGCAGCCAGATTGTCTTCCTCCCCCATAAGGGAAACTTGCCCTTGAAGCTCCTCCAACTAACTCAATAGTTGGATATTTGGAAACAAAACATGCTTTCTCTTTCCAATCTGAGTTTGAGCTGGTGACTCCCACATTCATTTCCTAAATTACCAGGATGAACCTAGAAGCAAAGGAGAAGCTATTGATGGATCATATGCAGTATTTACTAGGTCCAAGAACCAATCAGTCTAACAAGTTGATAAAGGGAAGATAGAGGAGCAACCTCAACTAGCAATTACAATTGCTAAGCATGGAACCACTCTGCCTTTCCAGTCAAAGCAGCTGTTGATCATCCAAAAGGTAAGTACATCAATTTTACCTTCACTTTCTACTTTAATTATGCAAACCAGTTCTCCTCCCATCCCTCCTAAAACCCAAAAGGTTGAAATGCTTTCCTCTATTTCTAGTCCAATCCAGCCATTTGACATAATCGATCATGTCAAAAAGACAAAAATACAAATATCTAAATTTGAATATTTGCAGTCTAATCCTGATTAATTGGATAAGTTGGTCTAATGTGTCAAGAATCAAACCGTCCCTGCAAGACAAGAAGCTAAAAAAGGTAACTCTTGATTCACCAAATAACATGCCCATTCCAAATAATCTTGTCATTACTCCTCCAATTTCCCTTGGGAAAATAGAGCCTTTCTATGTTTCCTTATTGATTAATGGTTATCAACTCAATAATTGCATCATTGATTCTAGGGCATCTGACAATGTCATGTCTACTAAAGTAGCTAAGTCTCTGGGTCTCACACTGACCAAAACCTTTGAGAGATGTTTTTCCATGAAAAAAAAGCAAGTACCACTGCTGGGGCAAATCAAAGATGCCTAATTTACATTTGCAGCCTTTCAAAATAAGAGAATCAAGATGACTGTCTTGGTGGCTGACGTCCCAGCATACTATGGCATTTTGCTTGGATGAAATTTCTACAAGGATGTGGGAGGAGAACTAAGCATGGACCTGTCTGAGGCAAGGATCCTCGTCCAAGGCATAATGAAGAGATTGCTCCCTAAAAAAGAGGAAAAATATGTGGTCACCCAAACATCGACCCCTGCAGTACAAATTCTATTAGAGTCTTCAGACAGGGGTAATTATTTCTTGACCACAGAGGATGTTCATGTTTCTACAGATGAAAGTCCTATAGCTGATAATCTAGAAATTGATTCAAACAAGACGTCAGGAGAATTGGTAGGGTGCAGTATAAATAATGAAGGATCTTCCATCTCTAATGAAGAGAAATCTAATAGGACATCAGCTTCTGATGTTGCTTGGATCCTAGAATCTGATGGTAGTAATTCTTTCACCAGTGATGGAGTTAGGACTGTGTTGATATCTCCTCAAGGATATATTATTCCTTCATGTAATTTGTAATTTAGCAATACAAATAACATAGCTGGATGCAAATCTCTGATGCTCAAATTGAATATTTCTCAAGATGAAGAGATCAAACTCCTTCACATCAAAGGAGATGCTAAGCTGATAGTTTGTCAGGAGTTTGATGTGGACAGTCCAATCATGTGTTGGACTGAACTAGAATAACAACCAATTATGGTAATGGACCATGCTGCTGCAAATCAAAATCATGCAAAGGAACCCTTTGCCAAGAAAGCAAGGAGTTATGTCTTTCAAATTGAAGAGCACATCCTTCCATGGGGTAGGAAGAAGAAAAAACCAAGAGGAAGATGTAAAAAAATGGTTTTCTAGTGGAGAGTTTCATTCGCCCGTCACCATTTATGGGGATAAAATGTCTTCTTGCTAGTTTATCAAGATAGAGCACTATTTTCATTGCCTCTCAGGAAGCCGCATTTGAAACACTTCAACTCTTGAAGTATCAGATCATTGTATCTGTACATATGTATATTTGTATAGTTTTTAATTCTATTTTGTTATTTTATTTCCTTTTCTATGCCTTCCATTTTTGGGTAACATGACTCCATAGCCCAATGGTACACATGAAGACACTGGAGATTCTGGATTCTACTCCCTTCAATTCTTTTTTACAATTGATAGAAGTTCCCCAACTGGAGCCAGCTATTGTCCCCCAAAAAATATCACTCATTTTTTGGGACAACATTTGAACTATTTTGGTCCTACAGACCAAAATCCTCTCTTCCCATTTCAAAATTTGTCCTGAGCATTCAAATTCTTCATTTTTCAAGCTTCTTAGAAATCTATAGACTCTACAGGCTTGAATCTATGGACTCTATAGGGTCGAATCTATGGACTTAGCAAGAAGAGAAATCTACAAACTCTACAGGAAACAAAAATCTATGAACTCTACAGGCCAAGTTCAATAGGCTTCATAGGTTGATTTCTATGGACTCTGTAGGAAAGAAGCAAGCTCTCAACACTTAGGTGATTTCAAAGCTGGTTTAATGACTAGGTTCAACCAAAAGAGTTCATTAGCAAACTTCTAAGTAGGGATTGAACCATTAAAACTTGAACCATTTTGGTTCAACGGGTTCAACAGGTTCAAAGGTTCAACATCAGCAGCAAGAGTTTAATCACTTCAAGGTTCAACAAGTTCAAAGGCTTCTATAGGTAGGTTCAATCAAAAGAACAAGTTTTTGATGCTTGAACCGTTGAACCACTTTGGTTCAAAGGTTCAAAGGTTCAACGACCAAATGGTTCAAAAAGATCAAAAGGACTTAGCCAAATAAGAAGGATAAACTAATTGAATTGCTGAGCCATTGAACCACCTTGGTTCAAAGGTTCAACGGGTTCAAGGTTCAAAGGTTCAAGGTTTAACAGGTTCAATGAGGCTTATTTAAAAGAATCTTGGTTCAAGTAGATAAAGGGAATGCACCATTGAACTGGTGAACCAAAGTTGGTTTAATCAACTGGTTCAATCAGTAGGTTCAAGGGGTTGTCCCAAAGCCAAAGGATCAGATACCCTTGTGGAGGGTGGTGAACCAAGTCCTAG
>JARHVA010008294.1:192500-282500 GCA_037957365.1 Torreya grandis
CATTGAAAATATATGACATAAGTACTATAAAGTGAAAAATGTCTATATGTTTGAGTGATACTCACTAAAAACTATCATCTGCTACAAATATCTGAACTATCAATATAATCCATGCAATCATCTCCAAGAACTAAATTGTGCATCAACTACACTACTTGTCAAGACATACTCTAAATGACTTTATCTTCACCATTCCCAACTACGGTGGGGGTGGGAAGTGGGGCGGGGTGGTGGCGGGGGCGAGGGCGAGGGGTAAGAAGAATAAAGTAGGTTTCTACAAACCCTAACATATGGATTAACCCATCACCAAATGTTACCTAGTCTATCATGAATAACCATCATCTGATGACAACAAAAAAAATAAAAAAAACCATGCCCTCAACATGTAAACACAAATGGGTCACCTCCATGATTAGCAGCTATAGTATGCCAGATATAAATAATAGTGTTAGACATAGGCTCTAACAACTATCATATATATAAACCACTACCAGATATGCAAATAGTTCAAAGTAATAATGTCTACTAAACATATAGGTATACAAAAAATTAATGTCCTTACTACTTTCTAAGAAAAATAAACAATTTGGATTGATCACATGTTACCTCCACATAGGAGAGCATCAGACCTTATTCCAATACATATTTCATTATGTGCAGGTGCAAAAAAGAAGCATGTAAACTAGGAATCGATACACTCTATACAACATGAACAACATTGAAGAGATATACTCACTCAAAATATTCGTTTATCAAATCTCTAATTATGCTTCCAAGATATTAGTGTCATAGGTAAAACACTCAACATTGTGACACCATCATACAAAGCCTAAACTTTGTCTAAGAGGGATTTAGCTTCTTATTATTGAGTAACTCAAGATAAGGGTCTACAATCTATTCAATATGCCCTACAATTGGAAAAGTACATCATACTTTTGTAATAACAAGGGTAACAACCACATACCTCAAAAGCTTATTATTGACTAAATCACCTCTAAATCACAGCTGGCATAAAATAAGGTGATATCTCAATAGATATCTCCAAAACTAGAGTCATAACCTTTTAGGGTTGTTGACCATACTCATTGGATCTCACATCCAAACTAGATCTAAATGCCTCACAGCTAGAGATTACACACAAAAAGTTTAGAGTCACACTCTAATAGGGTCATCACTATAATAATTGATGTGCACACCTATTTGGTGACAAAATTTATCAAGGGCCCACAAGAACCCCTCTTAATCAAACCCAAAATCTAACTCCACAAGATAATCTATCCAATGAGTTGCTAACCATCGTTTGATTGAAAAGGGGTCTTTTAACCTATAAATGCCATCAACCTAGAAATAATATAGCTTGTATCATGAGCTAATATTAAATTGGCCCTCATATCCATCTATATTTCTAACATTTGGTTGGGACTTTGTTCCTAATCTTTAATCAACCTCATCTGCTCAACTAGATGGGTGAAAGATCAACAAGTCTTAACATGGGTCTCTCAAGTGCAAAGACTAATCAAGAAACCAAACATCCATTCCTTGACCAATGACTTCATAATCCAAATAAATCTTCAATCCTTATCTCCTCAATAAAATGTAACACTCGACATGTACACACGTTAATTCACTACGGAAGAAGTAGAAACCCAAAAAAAACTATAGATTCCATTACAAAAACTATCCTCTAATACCAAAATATGATGCTTTATTTTTTCATGACTAAAATACACATCAAAACCCACATTTAAAAAAAAATTACACATATATACGTACTGATCATGTGTGTCTTGAAAAATGTCTACAAACTTAGACAATTTCACAAGGATAATGCGCACACACTATGGTGCCTAAAGCTAACAAAACTACTAATCGTATGTCTCGGTATAATAGTCACATACAACATTACGAGTGACTATATCCGGTGGTGCCTACCAACTACATCGGATAAGAGATATCCAATGCCATACAAGATTCCATGAGAAGGAATTAGATCATATTCTAATCAACAATTAAATCCATCAAAGCCAAAGAGGGAACAAAGCTCTAAACAAAATTCAATACCACAACGGAAGCCAAATGACTATAAACTGAGCCAACTTTAATCCCAACCTTATTATAAACTCCATATACCCTGAAAGTGAATAATACAACTAATTCCAGTGTGTTTTGGCACAACTGCCACAAACAAGGAGCATACAAGCTATAAACTAGCACACCTTACGGCTAGTGCACAACTCGCCAATTCACCCTTGAAATGATACTAGAAAAAGCACCTCCACAAAAAGAAAAAATATTTTTTCAGCTAAAACCAAATACCTTATCTATAGATTACACATATGAACCCACAAAATAGAACCTATTTGAATAAAATTCCAAAATATATTGTCTTTTCAAACTGCTTTTGGCAAAAATTGACTACATTACCTAGAATTTCTGAATAATTCATATTTGGAATTGAGTTGTTAAAAATAGTAAATGCCCCTAATTTGGTTGTTTCACATTTCCAGATGTGAGATGAATCTCATGGAATTCATGAACAACATTTATATATGAAAAATTATAAAAAAGAGATGAGTTTAAAATGTCAAAACTGAAGTGACATTGCTGCCTGCAATTAACCTGACAATGCAGATTTTATATCGATGTCTCTTAGAATAGGCTTGACAAAAAATAGTTAACGTACCTGAAAAAATTAAAATAAAGTTCTTAGGGTAAAAGAAAGTTAAAATGAATAAGTATACAGTTTTTATTTCAATAAACTCTAAAATTTTATATTTTAAATGAGTAGGTTTGGAAGCAACTCTGTAAGTCAAAAACGAAAATAGAGTGTAAATTTTCTGCAACTCCTGAAATCAATAGATAAATTAGATGTATAACCGATAAAATACATACTGGTGATTCTTTTCATATCTTGTATGATATTTAATTCGGTTACAGGTTTTAATATCATTAAAATATGAGTTTAAGTATTTATTTAAACCCACTTAACAGGCTATTCTTGGCTGATTTTTCCAGCAGGTAATTTTGTTCTTATGCTCATTGTGGAAAGTTTAGTTTTTCATCCCTTTGTCTAAAAAACCAAATAGAGAGATAATCATCCCATATTCAATGTTATATTAATCCCTCTTGACCTAAGGATGATATATGACGAGTGCTTTTGCATAGAGCTAGGAGATCGTATACGGATAACTTACAAACAATATTCTTAAGGTAGAAAAAAAACTTAACTAGGAAGATCACTTCACCCACACTAAATAACACTAAAAACTATTACATTTAAATGATAAAATATTTTCATATTTCTTATTACATAGACTTAATTCGATTAAATTTCAAATCAGTTAACATGAAACATGCTCACACAAGGTATTGATTTGACCATGACTCATTTCATAAAACAAATCAAACATTAAATTCTCAGTCAAATGTATGATTCTTCTTTAATTTAGAGAAAATACAACTTTGTTTTATGCCTTTCATTAAAAAATAAATAAAAATAGTAAATAAATGACATATTCAATTACCTCACAAAACCAACGTTTTCAACAAGATGGTTAAATATATACATTCAATTACCTCACAAAACCAACGTTTTTCAACAAAATAGTTAAAATATATACAACCTACTTAAATATTTTCATTTGACAGTATCATTATAATATAACAATGCAACAATCCAATATAAAATCATTCTATGATTCTAATCAACAAACACTATGTCAAATTATCCACTTCACCTATGCTACAAAACCACCACAACAAATGTTAGCATAAAGCTGAGCAAGTAAATCCTATCACAACCCATCAAGGTATTCAACACAATAACCATGTAAAATTGAATGCATGCATTTGATAGACATCATAACCATTAAATAAAAGTGGAACCAGGATAGTCAAGAACAAGCACAAGCATAAGTTCAGATCATAATACTCACTTGTAGACAATAAGTGAATTCGACATAAAGAAACTATATATAACATTCATCCCTTCAATACTATGAGAAAGAACCACTTAGGCTTATATGGCTAGCATAACAAATAGGATCAAGAATGAACCCTTATAGTGAATAAAAAGAAAGTACTTAATGCTGAATTTGATGGGATCTTGTACCATAA
The DNA here is from genome assembly GCA_037957365.1 of Torreya grandis. NCBI lineage: Eukaryota > Viridiplantae > Streptophyta > Pinopsida > Cupressales > Taxaceae > Torreya > Torreya grandis. The sequence goes on from JARHVA010008294.1 coordinate 196,617, forward strand.
ACAAGAGTAATAAAATAAAATAAATCTCGGAGAGAAAATAAAATATAATATTATAAGAGCCTCACATTAAGCATATAATTAGCATTCTAATTGCACTCATATATGTCAAATCCAATAATCCCAACTATACAAAGGTAACGTACAGCTGGTATCTTTGTTAGATTATAAGAAAATGGTGTAGACATATTGTATGATAAAAAGTAATTAAATCCAATCTTTCATTAGTAATATTCCAATTGGCAGGCAAGGGAATTATTTAACGGAGTAAGGACACTCATCAAAGCAAATTCAGCGATCTACACTTGAGTGTCTTCGTCTACAGTCTACCATATTACAATGCTAGTCTCTGTTGGCATGTATCAGTCTTAGATACAATGCAGTTTCCTCCACATTAACATGTTCCAAACCAAATGACTCAGCCAACCCTAGGGACACAAAGCGCCATAAATGGCCACATAAAAAACATCACAATTTACAGTCAGCACCTAAGTATTTTCCATCTAAATAAAAGAGTCAAGTATAATAATAAATCCACTTCAAGTGAGGTCTACAAAGGAAAATAAATTAATAAAGAGAAGCATCCGTCCATCTAGCGCCGCCCTTTCCCCCTTCTCCCCTCGGTTCTCGGAGGTTTTCGTTTCCGTGCAAAGGCAAACTCTCCGGATTTATGGCCAACCTTTCCTTCAGTGATCTTGCAACGAACAGGAGTTTTTCCGTTATAGATTTGTACAGAGCGATCAACCAATTCTGGCGGATTGGGAGATAGAGAGGGGAGAGGGGAGAGGGCCACCATAGAAATAGAAGTTTAATGGGCTAGATTAGATATTTGGGGAGAGGGGAGAGGGCCACCATAGAAGTTGAATGGGCTAGATATTTGGGGAGAGGGATTCTGAATTCGAAATCGATCACCAGAGAAGGACAGGACTGAAGGGGGGAAGGGGCCCGCTCTTCTCTTCCATGTCGTGTCCCACTCCCTATCTATACTCACTCCCCTGTAGATAGATCCACGGTATAGAGTTGCCATAGAAATGTATTATTTGCCCCCAAGGGGGCTGGAGCTGGATTTAAGCCTAAGGCCTCCGGGTGAGCCCTACACCCCGTCCCCAGAGATCCTCAACCTCGCTTGGGAACGCTATCGGGCCACCCCGACGGCCACGGGCAAATTGAGTCCCACCGTGTGGGAGGCGCTCTGGGCCTGCGCTGAGTGGGCGACCGCCCAGCAAGATCTGATCTGATCTATAAGCGTCGATCGAGAAATCAAGAGCCAGCTATATATATATATATCTCTGGGGACGTCGCCATATCTAATTAATAATCTGGGGGGGTTTTAATTATCTATTCGTTGAGAGGGGGAGGGGGGAGGGGGTAAATAAAGAGCAAGGGAGGGGTATATATATATATATATATATATCTGGGGCCGTCGCCATATCTAATTAATAATCTGGGGGGTTTTAATTATCTATTTGTTGAGAGGGGGAGGGGGAGGAGGTAAATAAAGAGCGAGGGAGGGACTAAGCCCCTCTCCCTCCTTTCCAAGCCCCAAAACCTCTAACAAAGCCAAAGCCCCTGCCCCTATATCTATAAGTCTCACGTAGTATGTATCTAGTTAGATCCCCTAGAATTAGATAGGGATAGGGGCACTCTCAGATGGATAGATAAGATATTAGGGCAGGCCGGTCATGAGTCGTTTAGGTTGCACTCTCTATTCGATTTGAGGCGGAGCAGATAGCAGTGCTCATTCATTGTATCATAGATATGGAGGCAAACTTATGTTCATCACACCCAATGGACTCCATTTTCATCACGAAAATGTATTACGTCAAGATCCATTGCCAACACCGAATCACACCAACATCATGGAAGTAATAAAGATATAGTGTAGTATTCAAGACTCTAAAACGACAAAAAGAAATAAAAAAGTGTGGTGCAATACTAGATCAAAATTCCATTCACAGATGGCACATTTTCCTAGAAGAGATTAAAGCTTTTTCACTAAATAAATTAGATGGAGTTTGAAGTGCCGAAATACCATTTTTTAAAAAAAACTAAGCACACACTTATTACAAATGTTAGGAAAGAAAAATAATGCTTCTGATATATAAATCAAGGCATACATATAGTCTGTAGTGATAAAGAATAAGCCAACCTTAATATTCAAACCTGGTGTCATAGAAAACATGTTGATACTACTCAGAACACTTGAAAGCAAGCTTTAACTTAACTATTACACTACTAATATCAGAAAAGCATTACCATACATATAGTTGAGAAAAAAAAACTAATTTTTAATTATCATTGTCGTAATTCCATTGTTGACTGGCTCTAATGATGTTCTTCCTACCTCTTTAGATCTACAAACATTTTACCATTTAGTAAAAAAAATTATACCTTTCCTCCTTGCACGTCATAAGAAATGTTTCATGATTTTATTCATTTGTAACATTACATCAATAGTTAATTTAAAAATAGAAAAAAAATATAAATAAGAATTTCTTAGAGCAATGTCTTGATTAGAACTATCCTTCCAATAAGACCTAACCAAAAAAAAAAAAAAAAAAGAATTTCCTTTGTGCTTCAACAATAATCAACCATTTAGACTTCCATCCTGCTAGTATTTTCTACATATTATCAATTAAATGTTATCATATTAATGTAGACTTTGTAGATCCTATAATTGTTGACATGTCCAAATATTTATTAGGTAGATTTCCAATTAGAATACCTAACACATTTGAAATTCTATATTGTATTTCCTATGAAATATTAACATAAAAAATTATTTGATTTATGTATATTAATTTTTTGTCTTGGCACAACTTGATATAAACTAAAAGATCTCTTAAGAACCTTTGCCTTTGACATTTCTACCACCCCATTGTAAATGTATATTTGAGGAATCCTCTTTATAAACTTTCAATCCTTGGATTTAATTGGAATGTCTTAATAATCCAAAAAAAACTTCCAAAGCTTCCATTATAATGATGAAAAGATAAGGAGAAAGAGGATCCCCTTGTATATTACCTCTCAAACTTTAAAAGAAACTCACCAAACAACCATTAACCAAGATAAAAAATAAAGCTCCAATCACACAATCTAGTATCCAAGTAGTCCAATCATGTGAAAAACAAAAAGCAACAAATACTCTCAATATTTAATTTCAACAACATTTCAAATTTACCTTTAACTTTATAGTATGGAAAATTTATTTTATCAGGATAACCACATCTAATATTTTCCTTTTAGACGAAAATCCTCCTTACTCTAGAGAAATTATAATGGGTGACAAAACTTTTAATCTCTTTACAATAGCTTTTGAAATAATTTTGTAAACCATATTAAAAATAGAAATTTGTCTGAAATCAACAAAGGACAACAGATTAGATTTTTTTGGAATTATAAAAATGAAAGTACAATTCAAATCCTTGAGCAATTTATTTTCAACCATAGATTCATTCAGCACCTTTGTCAACTCAAAATTAAAAATATCAACAAGGAACCCATATGAACCAAGAGATTCATTAAATTCCATTGCTTGAATAATTGTCATGATCTCTTCCTTTGTAAAATATTTCAAAGGATATTTATTTTTTTAATCAATAATAAAATATAGAATGTTAAATTAAAAACTATCCACCCATGGCCATTGGGGATAATATATTTAGAAAGCAAGTGTTTTAAAACAAAACTTCATATTTTATTGCCTTGGGATCATCAAGTATGATCTGCTCACTATTTTGAATCTAAGAAAATCTATTACATTTCCTTCTTGTAACTTTAGATTGATGAAAGAAAATTGTCTTTTTATCCCCTTCCTTAATCCATGATTCTATAAATGTATGCTTCCAAAATAATTCATCTTGTAAATACACTTTGTGATGCTTAGCAAGCAATTCTTGTTCCTTTTAGAAGACACTCATTTGTTATGAAACCAAAATTTGAATTTGAATTTAACATAGTTAATTCCTCTTCTAAAAGAACTTTTTCTTCAAACATATTTTTGAATTTTTTTCCAAACCTTCAAAAAATTCTTTCAATAATCTTAAATTTTCAGAGAACTTAAACATATAAGATGCATGACCTAGATCAAAGCTATTCCACATTCATTTAATTATTCCCTAAAATCTAAGTTTCTAATCCACATTAATTCAAATTTAAAAAGGCATCTTTCTAGTACTTTATCTATTTTAATTTCAAATAAATTTACAAATGATTAGAACCAAAAAATTTAAAGATATAAGTTTCAACAACCATGTTATCTTGTAACCAAGAAGGTAAAATTAAAAATATACCCAAACATTTAGAAATATTACTAAATCCCCTCCTTCTTGTCCCTATGAATTTTCCTACTTTTGGCAAAAGATCCAATAAATAATTAGAAGAAACAAATTTTAAAAAACTTTTTATGATTGAGAAACTTTTTATGATTGAGATTGTTTTGAAATTCCTCCATGTTTATCATTACATCCCATAATTCATTAAAATCTTATTCCATAGTAATTTTATTATCTATCGATTGATTTATTAACTCTAAAATCTAACCTCATGTTTGTTTTTTTTATATAGTGTTATTTGGACCATAACCATTTATCAAAATTTTAGAAATATTCTCTTTATAATAAATAAAATCACAAGCCATCCAATTAATTTTCATACCAAAGAGAACAAGTTTAAATATCACTAAATTATATAACAAACTCAGTTCTCTGAATAACCTTCTAAACTAATAGAAATATAATTCCAAAATTTTTAGTTATAAATCAAAACTACCTCCACCTCTAATTCATTTACCTTTGTTTTTATTAAAAAAATTTATCAACCTCCTAAATTCTTGTTGATATTTATTAAATACAATTTTTTAGGGGAGTTCATGCCCTTAACATTATAAGAATATACTAACATGAAAATAATGAAATGTGCTTCCCCTTTCAAAGTACATTCACATTAGAAGCTCTTTTTCTAGACTCTAAAAGTTCTTAAAAAATCATCTAATTTTAGTAATTGCATTTCAAATCTCCTTAATCTAGTTTTATTTTCCATAGTCTATGATTTTTTAATTAAAAGAAAAAATTTCTTTCAGTGTTACATATTCAATGAATCTTTTTCTTTATTTATTATCATCAATCATATTGACTAAAGAAGTTGAATGAATCAAGGTAGCAGTTAAATCAAAGAAGTTGAAATAAATAAATAAATAGATAAATAATATTTTATTTAGATTATGATCACATTCCAAATCTCAATCTCAAAAAATCATCCCAGCGCATCAAAACTCAAGGACTTACTTCCTGACAAATTTGATTCTAGTCCTTGAAAATGCATGGACTTAAATTTTGAGGAAGCTATTCCACAATAAGCATTTCTAAAGTAAGTCCCTATTCTTTAATCCTTACTTGATCAATATTAGTCTCATTACTTTCAATATCTACCATATCCTCGATTTGATATTATTCATCTTCAACCAAAGCCTTGCCTTTTTCAATAGAATTACATGGAATACCTTCATTTTTTTCCTTTCATCTACCTCCCTATTTAAATTATGAATTTTTTATACCATGATAATTTTAGGTAAGGACTAATCCTATGGATAAATCACTTATTTATATATGTTATCATATTTTTTTACACCCTGGTTATAAATACTTATGTATATAGCTTATTTCATTCTTTTATATAAAATAGGGGTAGAAGAAACAAACATATCATCCTTATCATTTTCCTAAAATTGTATTTCCTCATATGTATCCACCTCACTCCATAATTATTTTAAATGCTTATTGAATTTAGGTCTTCAAATCATATTATTATTTTTTGTTGAAACTTATTAACATTGTGCTTTACATCCTTCTTATTTCTATGTGAGAAATCAATTGAACAATACTTAAAACATTTCCAACCTAATTTTCATATTCAACTTTCTGAATAAAAGAAACAATCCCAAAAACAAACTTAATATTGATAAATAATTATTGAGAAGAATTAAAACAAATTTTAATTATTTCATACACATCTAAAAGTATGTCTAACAAATGAAGAGAAATAACTGCAAATTCACACATTTAATTTCTTATTATTTTTAACTCTTCATATTTTAAAATTCTAAAGGTAATGCATATACTCTAATCGACATTACTCTTAAAATTCCTATAAATTTATTTCCTCTAAAATTATTTTTCTAAAATTAAAATTCAATAAATGAATTGAAAACATTCCATTTTAATTTAACCAAAATAATTTCAAAAGCCTTTCAAGAAACAAACCTAGAAAATAACCAATAGATAAAAATAAAAAGGAATATATAATAATACCTTCCCAATTCTTAACGAGCTAAGTTCTCAACCTTCCAAATTCAATTGTTCCACCATGAATTTTCCAAGGATACCACACAAATTCATTAATCTATGGAAAGATTTTTTAATTGTGCAATCCACCTTTACACTTTTTACCTCATCACTCAACTTATCTTGAATTTTATCTTCTTGCTTGAATATCACAATGAAACGACATTAGCTCATGTAGCCAAGGTAAAAGATGATTAAGATTATTCTAATTCCTTGAGTCCCTTATAATAGACCCCCTTCTTATTGATTTAAAAAGAGAGGATGGCATATCTTCAACAAACTTCACAACTATTTCATTTAAAGGAAAAATATTTGCTCCAATTGCCAAATTCTTTTAAAAAATTCATCTAATCTTGGACTTTTATGAAAAACATCATATTTTTAAAATATTAAATAAATGGGATCAATAAAATACCACCTTTATAATTGTAGATTCTTTTAAGACTTAATTTCATTTAGAAACATAAAATCACTTACTTCCTTTTTTTATTTTCTAGATCCATCCTTCCAAGAGAAATATATTTAAGCCGCCATTCAAAAATCAAAGACAAAACCAACTTTGAATATTTGAATATTATATCAATCCACTCCTTTTTAAGGAATCCTAACAAGACATAATAGGTTTTTTATACCTTTAACGGACCATTCATATATTTCAAAATTTCCTCAACTAATAAGGAAGATGATGAGGAAGTTAAAATTTTATTTATCCAATCGATCATTCCTACAGAATCCTTAGCAACCAATAAAATTGTATTAAAATCAACTTGAACCCCATTTTGAAGTTCATTATTTAGAATAATCTAATGTTTTTTTAATCATCCCTTTATTTCAATTCAAAAACTTTAAAATCATTTCAAAATATTTATTAATTTGACAAAAATAATATTGTCCACCATATAGATCCTAACAATGAAAACAACCTCAGTCCAAATTGGATCCTCTTTTCTGGAAAAAATAGATGATAGTAGAATGAATAGATTTAGTTAGGATCTTAAAAAAAGGGGAAAAAAATTATCATCAATCTCAACATTCTTATCCAAATTATCCATAAATGATTAAAAAAAATTCTTATCTTGCAAGATATCTTCATCAAAGATTTGAATAGATTCACTTTCCCATCAAAAATCAAATTTAATTGGTTCCTAACTTTTAAAATCAATAATATTTTCTTCTAAAAACAAAAAAAAATCAAAATAAAAATATCTTACCTTCCTTAGCCAATCTGAATCTTCAGTGGTTTTTTTTAAACATTTCCATAATATTCTTACACATCTCCAAATTATGGCCAAAAGTAGATCTAGATGCATCTTAAATTTTATCATCATCCAATTTACTTGAGATGACCACTCGTATCTCAAATATAAATTCCTCTTACTTATTGAAGATCAAGTTTTTTAATATTTCATTCAAAACCTTAGTTGTACATAAACCTAAATACCTAATGTTGTCATCTCTATCAACTCCTTGATACTCATCATTACTATCAATCCCTACTTGATGTACTTGTTCATCCCCTCAAAATTTAAAAAAAAAAAAAAAAAGGAAAACAAAAAAACATCCATAAATTTGTGGTCTACCAATTCTTCTAATACTTTGGCTTTCACACCTAAATAAAAATTGAATACCCCTTCATGAGGATCAGTTGAGTAATCCACCTATTCAAAATCATGATCCAATTCTAAATTATCTCTCTAAAGAACTTTAAAATCACCAAAATCACATCACCTCTTTTCATTACATCCCTTTGTATATCTTACACAATATCTAAAACTCCAACTTTTATATCATCTAAAAATCCATATTCTATAGCACCTAAATCTCTATCTTCCACTAATTCCAAACCTCAAACCCATCTATCATATTCTAACAACCCATGCACATATGTCAAAATAATATTTTCTTTATGTATGGATGTGTATCAAATTTTACATTTATAATTATACAATTATACCTAGAGAAGTGTTGTTGAGCACCAACCTTTTATATATTTACCTGTAGATAGATAGTCTCTCTTAAATAATGTATTAGCTTTTATTTTTTTAGGATATTTTCTTAAAGCCTAGTAGATTATAAATTGATCCTTGCATTCTTTATTCTCAATTTTATCTTAATGATGTTTATATCATTGACTCATGATTAATTATGAAAAGAGTGGACATGTTGTTTTACCCATTTGGTGTCAAACTACTAGTTATATTATTTTATCCATTTGGTGCCAAAAAAGTTGTTGACTCTAAAAATTGGTTAACTTTAAACTAATACTAAAGCATGCAATTACATGACATATGAAGATATTTAAGTACCAAATATATAAATTTTGGCACATGTAATCCAAACCTATTATACATGTGCATATGGTCTTTACGAAATGCTAGAAATATAGGTGAGAGCTACCAAAGAACATTTCCATATGCACTAAAATAAAATAGATATTTAGATATATGTAACCATGTGAATCAAAGAACTAAAACATATATCGCATGGATAAATGATAAGAGTTAATATTGACAGCACATCCTAATGGGTAATTGAGAAGTGATGATAGGATATGGTGGTAAATAACCTTAAGCAGTCCAATGCATTAACTACCAGATGGAAAGCACATGTAATAACTGACAAGTGGTTCAAATTAGTGCTAAGAAGGGATTATAGGATCCTATAAAAGTTATACACCTGAAAATAATAAAAAGAGAAGAGAGATTGTAGGGAAATGTTGTTAGATTGTATCTATATAATTATAAGAACTAAAGTCCTAGCTTAGAATAGAGATATAACTAGTAGTGAAAGTTTTAGTATTGTAAAGCATGAAATATTATGTATTACTAATATGTTAATCAATAGCATATTATTAATTACATGATGATTACCTATGCCTCTAAATGAATGACATTATTTTCTTACTTAGGACTGTTTGCAACATGACAAATCGTGTTTCTCTTGTCATTAGTGGAATTACTAAGGATTGCACACATATAAGCTTGTTTATATCCATGGCTCAAAAGGATATAACCAAATAATATCTAGACATGATCACATGTAGGTATTAGTTTGTGGATCATGCTTAAACATAATCACTCACAACTTACCCTGATCCACCCCATTTCCTCCTCTTTGTACATCGGGTGAGTGCACAAGGTTCTCTTTCATAATATGACAAAGTAGGAGTCAATTGATTAAATTTTGGAGAGAGTAGATAAAATAATTAATTTATACTTGAATATACTACCGACATTTTTGTTTTATTATTGAGACAAGTCACATGTTGAGCTGGTGTGATGGTAACCGAGAGAGAACTAAGGCCTGAGGGTCAATCTCTACAAATTATGGGTAGGAAGGCCTAAAGTTGTGAATAAATCCAAGGAAATCCTCTTGAAAACATGGAAGGTTGAGAATCTAAAGGCCCCACACATTTTTTTGGGTACTTTAACTCAATAAGGATAAAATTTTTTGGTTCCTCTCTTTTGAGAGATCATAAGAAAACTAAGGACTTGCAAGCAATGGGGTGGATATTGAAAATATCATTGACTGGGAGGAATAATTTTAATTGAAATGACTCAAGAATGATTCAATTACCTCTATCAAACATAGATGGGTATAGATTAGTAACTTCAAGAAAATACACATGCATCTCAAAGTAGAGTCATGCATGGAGAATATTTAGAGAAGAGGTAGAAACATATTAGATACAACAAGCAAATTTCTACCTAAATAAAATTTGTAGTGTCATAGAGAAAAATAACACTTGATAGATTTTTTCACTTGGAGGATGTTGGGAATTCAATGATAAAACTAGATGGCAAGGCAAAGAGAGGAGACATATGATCTTTGCACTACTATATTTGGTAGTCTTTGTTGAAACCCACCTTAATTTAAAGAGAAGTTTAGAGGGAAGGTGGTATTCCAAGGGTGATAATCATTCATCCCAAAATATATGGCAAGATACATATAGCATATTTCCCTCACTTTTGAGGTTAATACAAGTGTAACATTTAATAAAGTAACATGCAAACAATAACAAATGACTAGGTTAAGTCCACACATTCATGACAAAATAACTCAACCCTAAGAGACATGAAAAATTTGATAGGTTATTAAGTCTATTAAACGTGTCATTGGAAGAGTAGTAGTAGAAGAGTGGAGGAGGCACAAGAGTGTTAGGAAAAATCACACAAGAGGCACCTGGTGACATGGCAGGAAGAGCTATTGAGAATTAGGGACCTACGGGTGGCATGCATGCACCCTATAAAGAAAAATTTAGAGTCACCTTAGATGATAATCAGCAAGGATTTGAATGCAGAGGACAACATTGAGCTAGAATATATTAAATAGAATATAATATAGGGAAGAAAGGTATGAACCAACACACATGATGAAAAGTGCATAATATTTCTTTATAGGGAGACTAGTAAGAAATCCAATAAGAGGAGGACATGGGGTTAGAATTTCAAAGAGAAACCAATAAAATTCATGCAAGCTTTTTCTTGTAATCAAAGTGATGAATAACTTCTCACAAGGAAGAGCATGTAGCATAAAGGAAAGAAAGAAAGATATGAGTTTGTTTTCCAAGGATGGAAAACTAGTTTACTATTGGGTGTTGATGACCCCATAAATCTATTAAATCCAAACTAAGTCTAAATCGCACAAGCATGTGATAGGTAAAGATAAATGATCACTAAATATCCAAAGAGTGGTGCACTAAATCCAAGCCTATGACACATGAGCATGTGCATATCCTAGAATAATAACAAGATAGGCATGGCCTACCAGAGATCATGTACATGTGTGTTCAAATAAAAAATAACAAGATTGAGATAGACGTAATATGTGAACCCAATAACTACTTCATAAAATGTGGGGATTAATGATAGGAGTTAATACTGATAGAAGATCTTGATAGGAAGTTGAAAAGTGATGGTAAGAGACTGGCTAATAACCTTACCAATTCTAATGTATTAACTAGAATATGGATATCATGATGCAAAAACTACTAAGTAATTATAGCTGGTGGTGAGAAGGTATTTTATAAGCTGATAAAAGGTAGACACCTGAGTAGAAGAAAAAGATAAGAGATACCATAGGGAAATGTTGTCATATTATGTCTAAAGAATACTAAGAACTGGAACCCTATCATAGAATAGAGATATAACTAGTATTAGAAGTTGTAGTATTATAAAGCATGAATAATTATGTATTATTGAGATGTTAATCAATAAGTTTATGTTTTTAATTCCATAATGGTTTCCTATGCTTCTAAATAAATTATATTACTATATTAATTAGGACTATTTGCTACATGCTAAATCATGTTTTTCTATTCATCAGTGAAATTACTAGGGATAACACACATCTAATCTAATGGTCTTGGTTCAAGAGGATAGGGACAAGTATGACCTAGACACAAGTGCAAGAAAGTATTATTCTATAGGAACATGATTCCATGCCATCACATGAAACTAACCCCAACGTATTCTAGTTCCCCCTCTCTGCACCTTGGTTGAATGTGCAAGGTTCCCTTGCATGATGTGTTGGTGCAGGAATCAATTGATTAAATTTTGGAGAGCACATATGAACTAATTCACATAGAATCGACTAGACTACCAACTCAAGTGGTTGCTTAATTATTTATACATTCTAATGAGAAATAATTTTATTCTAATACTTAATAATCATAGGATTGTCAATAGTCTTAGATAATGATTTATTTTTTCATTTTTTAAAATCATCAACCTGAGTAGAAATAAATAAAATAAATAAATTATTTTTAGATAACTAATTAATGATACCATAATTTTTTAGGATCATGGTGACTATTGTTTTCTATTTTAAAAAGCATATATGATTCCATATTCTTTATGATGGTAGTGAGTGTTATTTTCTATTTTAAAAAAGATTGGATAAATTTATATTTAAATATTATATAACCTATAGTTCTACTTAAATAGAGAAATAAATATTTAATTAGAACATATACATTTTAATATAGATTATTTGATATACATCAATAAGCTTGTAAATTATTTTTTCAAACACCAGGTAGTACTTTAGATAGGTGAGTGTAAAAAAAGAATAAAATGATTAGGTGTTGGTAATTTATATTGTATATTTGACACTCACAGTGAGATTCATGATGATCGTCTACTAGTGGGCATTTTTTGTGGTGCTTGTAAGCTACTTTTTATTATGTGTTTATTTTAGTATTATATTTTTAAAGAAATTTCAAATATTTTATGATGTTTTAGTCATTATCTCTCACACTTATGTTAATGTGAATATTTTTTGATTGAAAAACATATTTATATTCAATAAAAAAAAGTAATGGTACAATGTTAGTCAAACAAAAAAATGGGTGAAAAATTTTATACAAAAAATCTCATCAAAAAAGTTACATCCCACAAGCATATCCAAACTAAGGTCAAAATCTTTCAGGTGAGATCAATTCTAACAAAGGATTAAAAAAATGACCACTCAAAAAATTAAACCATCACATCAGTCTATTAAAAGTGTGTAACAACCAAACAAACACACATAAACTTAAAAATAAAGAGGACAATTATATTTCAACAACAAACATAGGATATTCTCATTTTTAACCTACACCATATTTTTCTCAATCAAATAGAGGTAATACATAAAGAGTTAAATTATAAATTACACTACTTTGAATGGCATTAATAGTTTCATAAATGTGTGTTATTTTTTCATACTAATCCTTCAAAGAACTAGATTCTAGTACTATAGTTTCAAAAGAAAATGTGTATATGGTTTTATTAAGAATATTTGAATTGGATTCTAGAATTCTAACTTTCCAAAAAAAAAAATACATGTGTGATTATATGATGTACCTATCAACAAAGATGTGTTATTGATTTCAATAAGTGTATCTTAAGATATTTTCATTCATTGAAAAATAAATCATAAAATATGATGATTCTCTATATGAAAAATATCCACAAAGTTACCATTCCAAAAAAATGATAGACCAATCACCTGGACAAAAATAATATATCACTTATTATATTCTTAATCAATTAATGATTAATACAATTTCACCTTTTAAATTAGTCTAAGGACAATGATGGATCTTATCATTCTTGTTAACTATTAGAATTCAATGTGAGATGTCCGCAAGTCTTTTTATAAATATGATCATTTTCAATAAGTGTCAGCATTGAAATGCCAACAAGTTGTAAAAATGCATTGGAATGTAACAATTCATTCTTGGTGGCTTAAAATCTATGGTTTTTCATGAAATTGGTAGTCCTTACACAAAAATTTATTTTCTCTATTCAAATATATATAATTCATATCTATATAGCAGGTTATAGTTATAAACAAGTTTGAGTGCCATAAATGAAATTAGATTAACCAATGTAAATGATAAAGGAGTAAAAAATGATACCACATGTTTTTTGTTTTGTAAATATAAGATTGTAGATGGATTTTAAAGATTGTGTGAAACTTAATTTTAAATTTTAGAAATTATATGATGATGTAGGATATACCAGTTTATATGTTAATTCTACTAGGATAAATCTGTACAATTGTGATTGTTTGAATATGTCTCACATTATCCCACCATACATAGGTTTGTCCTACTAGGGTTTTTTAGTATGATATTTATATCACCTATACATTTTCATCTTCTTATTTTTACTATATTTTCACTTCATAGATATATCAGGTTAAATGTGTAGAGTAGAATAATATTCTCCTTAACCTAGATTGACACTCCAAAACAAAATAAATAGCTATGAATTTGGTCAACTATAAAATTTAGTATTGCAAACTATATATCTTGCACACATGAAATAAGACCTCCACATATATATGTGAGTTTTTGGATGGAATAGATCCAATGAGTGTTTATGAACCGAGCCTTCTATAGAAGTGATGATGCAACTACATGGAGTCTAATACTCTCCTTTGGTAGAAGAGAAACATTGAGAGACAAAGATTGGATGATAATGTTATGAGTATATAAGATTTGATTTGATGCTTGGCTCTATAATTTACCTTTTATGTGACTTCTCTTGAAGTAGTCCTCTATTTATTTGGATGTGTGTACCTTATGAAAAGTATTAACAAGACCTTGTATATATAGGATGACCCATATAAACTTATTTATGTTATTCAACTATAGTAATGTAGAAAATCAAGAGTAAAGGTACATGATTCATCTAAACAAGTTGATGGGCTTACAAAATTAAAGGTAAAAACTTGTGGGGTATACAATTTTTTATAGATTGACCCATACAATGTATGGTTTTGACCTAGAAATATAATTAGATCTTTTGTTTAGGTAGGGCTGGTTATTAGAGGGAAATAGTCTAGGTGCATTGATGATAACATTTTTTTTATAAGTGTTTAGGTTATTTTAGGCTTAATGGATCAAGTGCAACCTCATTTTAGGGCTAGGGTAATTCTAGAAACAAGATAAATGTACAATTTTTTCAGATGAAGTAAATTAGGAATAATAAACTAGTTATAATAATTTTATACCAAATTTAGGTGTCTACATAATGCTCCCACTTTGACATAATTATGTGAGCAAAATGTTTGCATGTTTCAAAGTATATAAATGTAAATAATAGAAACACCCATCTTCACTTACCTATGAAATGAGGAAGAGATTTTGGCATACATTCGATATAATATTACATCCACATAATATACCTAATATACCTAAAAAAAATCCTAAGTGCCACAGGTATTCAAATGTTCATGATATGTTTTTAGTTTTGAAAATTTTGCATCTTTAATTTTGAATATGAAAAAAACCATAGGAATGAATACATCTTCTTGTTAATACCCCAAATTTTTCATTAATGAGACTTTTTATAGGTGTTTTAACATAGCCAACACTTCTTTGGGATTCTTCATAAGCCTAATCTATTTCTTGATCAAGGAAGTAGATAAATTTTCCACTTTGCCACTTTTCCTTCTTTAAGATTGTGTTCTTGAAAATACCATGATATATGCCCTCGTTTTGAGGTGAAGGATGAAGAACATATGTTGAAATCACTTATATCAAAATAAATGGTGATTTAATCATATGTTAGGATAAATAAATTAGTTTTATCATGTTATAATCTTAGAAACATATGAATTTAAATATTTCTATCATTGTAAAATTTTGCATAGATCGTACATCAAGAAAAATAGATTAGCCAAATTTTGTTATAATCATATTAAAGTATGTAATTTTATATTTTTAAAATTTTTAATGTTCTCCATAGATCATATTTTAAGAATAATAAATTATCCAAAACATGTTATAATTATAAAACATATTTATATTTGATACAATTTTAATGTTTTGAAAAGTTTTGCATATTTTGAAGTTTAAATTTGAATCTAGTTATGCCACATAGAATCAAGTAAATTTCAATCTAGATTAAGAGAGATAATATCATATGAAACATAATTATACAGTGTATGATTCCTCATTTATAAAATATAAATGAGAAACAAGCATTATTCCCACAAATGTCATAAGCAAGCCCCTAATTGAGCTAAATAAATCAAAGAGAACACACACATGAGCATTCCCTATTTGCATGAAATAAACCATGGAAACATGAGAATAATATAAGTAAATAAAAATAAGCATGATATAAAATCATGAAAAAACCATAGTATAGTATTAGAGTGCACTCAAGTTAGAACCACACAATGTTAGTGAAAAAATACACTAAGCCTTAACTCACATAAGACATGATGACAAGAGGATTTTATGATCCACACTTATAAAAATTTTAATGGACTATATAATATGAATCATCATAAAACAAGAGATATTTGTGGGCTAATATGGCCAAATATTCAATATATTTAGAAATATAATGATACCCTTATGGTAGGGCAACACCATACAATACTCCTTAAGGAAGAAATAATTTCACAATTCCACTTTGAGGGGGACACATAAAATATCCTTATAATACTATAAGACTCAAATTTTTTTTATATCATTTACAATCGTATTACTCTCCTTTATATATACCTCTATAACTAATAATGGATGGGTAACTGCCTAATCCTAATATAGGTTGACTCATTATCAGTGTATTAATTCCTCAAGTTATTCCTTTATCCTAATATATTTGACCCATATAACGAACTAAAGGGATGTGTTATACATGTTATCATCTCAATCAACCCATATAAATTCATATATCATATCCGTCCTACACATATCAAGGATACTCTATGAATAAGGATGCAAAAATAATATAACATGTGTATATGCAAGGAATCATTCATGCATAAACAAATAATGTAATAGTGCAACAATAAAAATGTGTAATATCCATATGATAATAAAATATAGAAATACTATCAGAATATGTAGTAGTCAATGTAATATATATCAATATGGTAAATAACAAGCAATGATATATATCACCATCCAATACTTCATTGAAATACCATTACCCCAAATCTAGGGCACTCTATCTATGAACTTTATCATCCAAGATGTGGGTGCATAATGTGAAATCTAGTATCATGCAAACTATGAATCTACATTGCATCCACTCAAGAAAATACCATAAAATCATATGTGTGAACCACTTATATTGAAAACTTGTATCATAGGTAAACATGTAACATGTATAAAACAAAAATTTTGATATTTTTGAATTTTAAATTTTTTGTCAGTGTTATTTAAATTTTAATTCTGTCAATGTTTTTTTTTGTTTTGGATCCTTGATGGGAAATATATGAGCTACGTAGGTATCAACAATGATAAACATAGTGTGGTAAAGTGTACGAAGATTGTACTAAGAAAATTAATACAAGATAAATATGTAATTTACTTCCTAATTTGTAAGATAAAATTGAAATGTCATCATAAAATGATATAGTTTATTACATGGAAAAGATAATAGTAAGTGAATCATTAGTTAATAATAATTTTGTAAATGGGGAATATGGTAAACCTACAAATTATTAAAACAAAAGCAAGATATATAAATTATAAATAATATTATATAAATGTAATATGTAAATCAAAGATTTTGAAGCTAAGAATATGTATTGTCAGTGTATATAAGAAACATGTTGGGAGAAATGCTCCTTAGGTGAATATGTGTCATATACACCAACATGGAAGATATAGTCAAGTGAATAATGTGTATGACAATCAAGTAATGCCAAGATGTAAATGGTGATAAGGATGTGAAATTCGCAACTAATCAAATAAGTCATGGAACACAAGTAATATGGTTGTTTAACCCTAAAATAAAAATATGCGGGATCTAGGGTTAAGGGGGAAGAGATAATTGAGATCATAATGATGGTAGACTATCTCTATAGTAGGCTAATTATTTGGGAAACTCAAATAAACATATACTAAACTTGTAAATATATTCTAAAACTATTATGATAAGATGCTATTAATATAAAGCACAATTATGCTAGTTATTGTAATGAAAAAAAGATACTTAGATAGTTCTAATGATAATACAGATCTAGATCTAGAATAGGTAGAAGCTAGACTAGATCTATATTTTGAAATAGTTGCTTGTTTGTATAAATTTGACCCATGTGTCCTTAGACACGTGTTGACCTGGTATAGTTGCATTAATGGTACTATTTAACTTGGATGTAGGTGTGTAATATGAAATTCTTGCTAAAATAGATACAACCACTAGATTCTTCTTTATTTTGTGTCACCTTCACTTTGATGTATTCAAATCTAGGTTACAAACTATCACATCAAAAAGAAAAAAACATAGTTATTCATCTTCATAGTGGTTATTGTAAAATGGGTTAGTGGGCACACAGTGTTGAGCTGACCCAAATACCCCTTTATCAATGAGTGATGCCTACATAGCCAATACTCTAAAGAGGGCCTCAAACTTATGTAGTTTTTCCCTATGTGTTGGATTGTGTGTGAATAATTAAATGTGTGATAAGCAAGTATAATAATGAACTATCTTATAACTTGTAAAATATATCTCTTGGGATACTCCCTCAGTACATCAAACCTATAGATGTGTTGTCCCTATGACTAATATGGAAATAGGAGAAAATAGGGAAGTTTCTCTCACTTAAGTGCTTGATAGAATGATTTTGGTAAGTTGCCTTGTGAGTATGTAATAAGTTTATAGGCGAGGAATTAGTGAGGGTTGATATTATATCTATACCAATCTCTTTAAATAATATATTACATTAAAGTACTTAGGCCAACCATATGAATATGTTTCATTTGTAAATTAGATGGCCTTCGGGCACTAAAAACTTATGGTAAGGTAGGATCCCTCTATCTATGTAAGCATTTGACTCAGATGCAAGTGTCTATGTAGTTGGAAAATAGGTGTAGATCTATTTTATACAATCTACGCAAGGTAAAAGATCTAAGTCATCAAAATAACATTGGTTAAACAAAGAGATAAACAACTAGGGACATGGATATAATGTATGTGATCCTTTTGGTAGAAGGAAATGTCTATAATCTAAAGTTACATCCATGATATTTATTTTCTAACTATACAAGACTAAGGGGCTATATAATTCGGAGATAATGTTTAAATTTACCACCCCGCTTTAATTTAGTAATCAAATTGTTATTTTAAAGGAATATGAATGCCTACTTGGGTGTGTATAACACATCTTATCTTTCCTTGAGTATAATATGAGTTTTTTTATGGTGACTAACCTAAAAAAATAACATGTTACAATATGTAATTAGTGCATATAATCTGAATTGAAAACATTGAAATTGAAAGAGATTAAGGTTTAGGATTACACCTGTGTATCGATGCAACCGTCTTACCTTTTGGCAATTTGATTTGAAAGATATATCATTATCAATCATTGAAACTAATATTAGAACAAATATAAAAATATGGAAAGTACATGTATCTGAAGAGATAGAGAGAGATATTTGAGGACACATGCCCCCAACCTTGGATAAAAGGTGAGTTCCCACTCGGTAGTTGAGATTAGCTCAACTGTGTAACCAAATCATACTTATAACATGGTGAGTGTGAACCAAGTCAACTCCCACTATAAAAAACTTAGGAGGTTAGATAATGAAATAAATTACAACATATAAATTGGAAAGATTGAA
Source organism: Torreya grandis (assembly GCA_037957365.1). Lineage (NCBI taxonomy): Eukaryota > Viridiplantae > Streptophyta > Pinopsida > Cupressales > Taxaceae > Torreya > Torreya grandis. The sequence goes on from JARHVA010008294.1 coordinate 216,033, forward strand.
TGATTGAATCACCATAATCCTATCAAAAAGTGAACCAACTACTATAATAGATTGACTCAATAAGTTTGTAAAAGTCTAAATTAATGGGTGGTACAATCCTTGAAAGTGTTTAGAATATAAAACTAATTTTGTTTTACAATATTAGGTGCATGTTTCATATAATTTGAACCTTAGATATGTATCATTTTAAAACTTTGTATAACAATGGTACCAATGTATAGGATTCTACCATAAATGTGTATTTGAATCATATAACTATGTAATTTGGCCAATTTGAAAATTGTGTAAGTGTGGAGAACATGTTTTTAAAACATTCCCCCAACTTATATGGATAAATATGAAAACTAATATAATTTCCAATGTGAAGGACATGTTTCCAAAACATGCCCCTACAATCTCAAACTGAAAACTAGTGTAAGTGTGGAGAATGTGTTTCCAAACCATGCCCCCACTGCAATCTGATTTTATAACTAGTGTACATGCCAATGTGGAGGACATGTTTCAAAAACATTCCTAGACTATAATATGGGATATGTTGCATGCTGAATAAGTGTGGATAACATGTTTACAAAGCATACCCCCACTATAATTTGAAATTGTCAAGTAATGTGTATGTCATGCCTCAATGGCATACCTTCACTTTAAGGTGAGGGAAGTAAAACTTGGTAGCTTCCTTACCTTAAAAGGATAATATAACCATGTAAACTATGAATGTACCATGTATCATATATAAAGAACTCATTTAGGTATATATGTCATTGAAGCAAAAAGAATGTGATCACACCACATCTTAAAATGCATGATTTAGATCATGGAAATGTCTAGATAATAATAATAATATAATCTCAACAAGCAATCATGAACACACACAAGATCACTTAGAATAAAATTAAAATATAATGGTCCAAAGAGACCTCAAACAAGTGGCATGTTCAAATGTCATATAATCGAAGGAACATGACTTAGTCAGTTGTCTAGAAATCAAGGATTGACATAGTCAAATGTCAACATACAAAAAGTAGTGACATATTCAAATGTCAAAGAGGAAAACAAAGTCATGGAGGCCAAAAATAATAGATCATATTAAAATGGTCAAATAAGAAAGAAAATATAAAGGCAAGACACTGAAGGATGTGCATAAGTAACCAATATAAATGTATCATACTAGTCTCTATATATAAGTGTTAGCAAAAAATGCCAAGTACATAGCATATCAAGTACATTTAAAAAGATATAAGCATGGATAAAAACATGTTTAAATATATATATGATAAAAAAACATGATAATGTAAAATGACCCTAAAATGATATAACTTGTATGTATCATAATCATAGAGGTGGATGACCTCAATGTCTTGGTGACATGAGTAGAGAAAAAGCCAAACATCTAAAAGTACATATACCATGTATCTATGTATTCCTGAATCACACTCAAAAGATTCATGAAACACATGTGTATGCAGTAAATATTTATATTCCATCTACCAACATGGAACTGATGACATATATGCCAATGATCTAATAGGATATGTAGATGTTGAATTTTTGGATTTTTTAAGTCGTTTATTATTTTTGGCATATGTGAAAAGAAAAGACTTTCCTATGATCATATCCAAAGGATTTTCATAGATATCTCCCCACTGTGAACTTGGTGTAATAAATTGGTGACATTGTTGAGGAACATGTATAGGTGTAATATTTATCATTGTAGTATTTATATATGAACTGTGTATGTAAAATAGGACTCTGTGGTCATGAAGCAAAAATAGTAGAAGTAGGGTTTTCAAAACCCATCATTGAGTATTGTGTGGTTTGTTTGGAATAATAATAATAGGAACATGTGTAGGTAATCTAGATATTTGAATATGGTGTAGTAGATGAGTAATCCATATAACCCATTGTTTAAACCTAAAATATAGATGTGTGGGATCTAGGTTAAATGAAGAAGATATAGCCTAGATCATAAGGATAGTAGACTATCTCTAGAGTGGGCCAATTATTTGAGAAACTCATATAAACATATATCAAATTTATAATGTTGAGATGCTAAGAATAAAAAGTAAAAAAATGTTATATATTACAATGAAAATAAGATACTTAGTTGGTTTTGATGCTAATATATAGGTCTATAACATGTAGAAAGTGGATTGGATATGTATTTTAGAGCAATTATCTGATTCTATAAATTTGACCTTTGTATCCTTAGTGTAATCACTTAAAAGTGGTATTTGAGTGATAATAATGTTACTTGAGACAACCTATTCCTAGATTATCCCTAGAACTATCATAAAGCCTATTATCACACTTTTCTAACATTTATGGGGACTACAGGCATCCTTAGTCATCTTAAATTCAGACCCTCATTTCCCAATCCTGGACCTTTGTGCCTAACAGTCTACTAGCTAAAAATTAGCACCACATTAAGGACATTATATCTACATGGAACTAGTGTCCCCAAAATGGTGCTAATGTCTTTTACCTTATCTTTCCTAAATTAATATATTTTCAAAGGTAAAACCCTCTTAAGGTTAGCCTAATTGTCTTTTATTATCTGCATAAGCTATAAAACACTTTAAATATATGAATTTTAGACCTATATCCACTATATGGGAATTAGATGAAAAATAACTATTCAAATATGAAATAATTTGATCAAAATAAATATTATTAATCCTTTTTCTTCCCTACTGTAGACTACCATCTATAGTTCTGCTAAGTACAAATTTTTCATATTTCCATTCTCAAACACACTCAAGGAATTCAAGACCACTATCATTCTAGCGTCACTTAAATTTTCACTAAAACTTAGGTGTGAATAACTAAGTCAGGATTGATCCCTCCTCAAAGTATTGGTATGTAGGTAACTCTCTTCACAACAGGGTGTTGAGGATGTCTAGCCTATCCTATTAATGAACACAATTTTTAGCTCATGCTTTACTTGTAAGGAGGATTAAGGTTTGTATCATAAATTAACTATCACATGCACAATACAGAGTTTTAATATTTGTGTACATAGTAATATAACCTAAAAACATAAATGCAAGTGAATCTATAAGTTTAGAGTAGTCTTGCATAGAGGACACTAACACCATTTTTCAGAAACTAGAGCCACACTGTGTTACTATCTAGGAGGGGTTATGATATATGGATCAATTTGATGACACTCAGAATTATTCATATCTCAGTTTAAATCACTTAGATATTTTGTATCAGGTGTTTTATACATAAGTCTTTATTTTCACATATTTATTACTATATTTAGAAAGTCAAAGCTGGTCAAAATTTGTAACAAATTAGTGGTTATTTTATGCATATTATTTCACTAATTTATACTCTTTATCCTTTTAATTAAACATATGATTTACGTAAGCTAAACCCTAAAAGGTTAAAACATTTGGTGAACTTGACCTACTTTGAATATTGCTCAAACCCTTATCCTAGATTTTCTTAAGGTTTTTATCCTTTTCTATTTCTGCTTAGATTTTTGTTCCAAAATTTCAGATTTGTTTCAATATATATATTTTTTTCAATCTTTCTTAGAGTAAAATTATTTAAAGGTTAAAAATATACAAAAACCTATTTCTTTACTTCCCAAACAACAATGGCATAATTCAACAACAAATTTGATGAGATCAATAAGAAGTAATTGCAAGATTTTGTGTCAAAAAATATGGATATGTAAGATGAAATCATCATTATTATTTAGGAATAACTCCAAAAATAAAATAAAGGTTATTTAGGAAGAACTCCAAAAATAAAATAAAGGTTAATATTCAACTCCCTAGATAATAACATTTTTACACTTGTAGTAAGGCCAACGTAGTTAACACAACCTAAAATTGTAATTCAACAACCTTCAGTGATAGTTACACTTCTTATGGCTAGTTATTCCACTCCAAATGTACAATCCCTTATGTACAAGGTTCATACTTTGTAGGGTAAGGTATTACATATTAATAAGGGAACCTATAGGGTATCACATGCCTTGGATTTTAATATCCTCTTACATGTAACACCTTTAGTACATCACATATTGTCAACTCCCTTGCCATCTAGATTCGTGGCATCTAAGATTACATTATATGATGGCAAGGGTTACCTAGAGAACCATCTCAAATATTTTCAAATAACATGTTTGGATTATGTATCCAACAGTTGACTTTTCATGATGTTGTTTCCATGCAATTTAAATTATTATACCCTACAATGGTTTTATAACTTTCCAAATCAATCTATTACAACATTTAATCATTTGGTAAGCATGTTTATATCACACTTTTCCATCAATATTAGTGACAAGATTTCATATGCCCAAATTACACAATTGAAACAAAAGTCAAATGAACCTATCATAGAATACATCTTATGATATAAGATTATTGACAAGTGTTGTCATTGATGTCAAAGAGAGCATGTGGTACTAATGCATGAATGACAAAGTGATAAAATTGAGAGCTCTAAGAGATATGGCACATGTTGTAGAGGTCTTATGGGATCTCAATAATGCTTAAATTGCTTATGAAAGTGCATGGTGCTCATCTAGTTATTCATTATGCTTATCTAGGCATAATTATCTCTGCGATAGAAAAATATAAGTAGGTAATTTGTTGACATCACCATTGACATATATGGATGAGTCAGGGGGAATAGGTCATATGGGTGTGATCACATTAGTCCTGAGTTGCTTTGGTCCAAGTTTTAGGTCATGTTTTTGAGTGGAGTAAAAGATATAAATGTACAAAGTTGGCTTCTTAGATAGTTTGTAATGTTTTCCCATACTTACCCAAATTTTAAAAGGAGATATAACGATGCACATTTAATCACATCATCGATAAATGGTGCAAAATGATTATAAGATTAGTGTCTATGATCCAAAAAAATTGAGTAAGTAGTTTGTTGGTGTTATATCTCACATGTGCAAATGTTCTAGTAATAATTCATTACATGGATGGATTTCCTTATGTGAGGTGATCATGTGGTTTAATTTTCAAGACATGAAATCAAGTGAAACATAATTTATTAAGGTTCAAATTTTCCATTCCAAGTATATTGCAATGGTTCCCATACTTAGTTGAATTTGCATGAAGTTAAAGACCAGGACCAGATAAGGATCTAACAATGAATGGGTATTCTTAAAAATATAGATCGATGATGCATAGTGACTTAAAGAGGTCAAAGTGATAGTTGATTAATGAGGTTAAATTTTAAGTTACTCTCAAAAATATCGATGGAGCACATTTGCTCCAAACTATCAGGAAGTAGTAAGATGATGTCACATACATAATGTTGAATACTGATCAAAGGTAAAGAATGAGATACTTTTACGGAGCTCGATAATGTGTATGTGGTCAAAGTTATTAAGGATCATGAGATGAGGTCAAAGTTTTAGTTGTTTAAAAAATGTAAAGACTAGGCTACTCAACAAAGATCGATGGTGCATATGAGGTCAAGATTGCTTGGAAGCATGAGATGAGGTCAACATGTTCAAGGTTTAATGTTTGGACATTGGATCTCTACGAGTTAAAGTTTAAGCTACTTCTGAAGAAGATCGACTGTGTGAGTTGAGTTAAGTGATATGATGACAAAATATATTGGCATAGTTTTTTAAGTTTAATTGTGACCGTTGGAATTCAAATATATGAAGTTAATGAAGAAAAGATCAGTGTTTGGTTTTTGAGCCATAAATTTCAATATATGTAAAATTTAACCATGGTGTAAAAAACAAAGGTATAAAAGACTTCAAGGTTCATCTTTAAATATTAATTTTAAGGTATAATTTTTTTTACAGTTAAAGTTTTTGAGATCAAAATTTGACTGTGTTCGTTAGTGCTCTGCAAGTAACTCGATAAGAGTAATTGAGTTCTTCTTGAAGGAATTTCATTTTTTTAACATGAAAAAAGTATTGTATCATGTTTTAAACTCTATTAGGACCATATTTGTGGATTATAAATATTTTATAGATCATATTAAATATTAACAAAGGCTTAGAAGGTGACTATGTGTTTGCTCATGGTGGTTATGTGCACAGAATGTTGTTTGGCCAAATTGAGGTTTGGCCTAAGTGTGTTTTGATGGTTTATATCACTTAAGAAATACCTATAGTTTGTGTTTCATGGGTTTATGTATTTGAAAGTCCTCATATGTTCTTAATTTACTCAAAAAAGTGTCAAAAAGGTGAATGGGTCTTCATATGACCTAAAAGGTGACTTAGGCCTATTTGAAAGAAGGTTGTGCTTATAAGGTGACCCATATTATATGACTTAATGATGAAGGCATGTGTTTTGGATGATAAGAAATATTGTGCTCATAATAATAAAAAGGACTCTATAAAAGGTGAAACCAATGTGATGGTTTTTAGGCTTGTGAGATACACTAGTGAAGACTTATGGAACATGTGTTGAGAGTGCAAAAGATAGAGAAAGGAAGTAGGTTAGACTGATTACCATGTGTATGAATTTTTTAGTCATGTCTCTATTTTTATTATAGAACTGATGTAGGTTTGTCGTTGAGGATGAGAAAATAAGCTTAGGGTGATCCAAAAGGTTGCTCTGGATGTAGTGCTTATGTGATAAAGGTTGATAAAGTGTGAAGGGTGAAAGAGAGGTGTTATACACTAGGTCTCCATCATATTAAAGTTCAATCAAAGCTATAGAGCTATTAATTTCATAGGTGTTGTGTGGGTCCTCAATATCTAGAGCAAGTGGGTTCTTTTTCAAACTTAGGGGTGGGTGCTCCTTGTGAAGTGGGTGCTTCAGTAAAAGGTTCTCTTATTTGTAATCATCTTGTAAGACAAGTAGTCTATGTGTTTTCAACCTTGATATTGGGTTTTATTCCCCATGAGGGTTTCCCATAGGAACTATATGCTTTGTGTTTGATGTTATGTATGCATTGAATAAATGAGCTATCTTGTTAATATTGATTAATCAAGTTGATATATGCTGATTGATTAATAGTATGAAAGAATTGAATTTAAAGTTAAAAATCTACCATTACTAATTCACCCCCCTCTCAGTGATTTTACCACCAACAATGAGCATCAGAGCAACGACCTTTATTGTAATTTTAACAACTTGAAGGTGAGCCAAGGTACAATATGACAAGTCAACAGATGTAGGTTTTCTCTATAAAGCAAGTACCATTGTTCAATGGGTCAAACTATGCTTTTTGGAGTGCAAGGATGAGGACATGCATCATGTATATAGGGTTTTATATCTATAAATCTATCATGGATGAATATACTACACCAGTTATTCCTCCAACTAGTATTGTTGACAAGAATTTGAGTGAGAATAACTCAAAATCTATGAATGCTATCATTTGTGATCTATCCAAGATTGAGTTCACCAAGGTGATCCATTGCATGTGTGATAGGAAGATTTGTGTCAAATTATAGAATATCTATAAAGGACACTCAAAGGTAAAATTGGCCAAGTTACAGACCTATTGAAGGTAATTCAAGAGTCTCAAGATGAAGGAAGAAGACACTATGAAATCCTATCTTCTAAAGGTTGATGAGGTAGTAAACATGATCAGAAGTCTTACAGAGATGATTGATGAAGCTACTAAAGTTTAGAAGGTATTAAGGACCCTTACACTCAAGTTTGATTCAAATCTTTCTACTATAGAAGAAAGTCATGATCTTACTCAGATGAATATGGATGAACTGCATGGTATTATTTATGCATATGAGATGAGACTTGATGAGGATAGACTTCCTAAGAAAGAAGCTTCCTTCAAGGTGTTCAAAGAGACAAAAACCAAGAAGGGCAAGTGAATTCTTGAAGATTTTGATCTTAATGAAGATAAAATTGAAGCCATGATTGTAATAAAACTAAATGTAGAATTAGGTAATTATGAAGGAAGATTTCCTTTCAAATGTTTTTCATGTGGTAAAGTAGATCTCTTTGTAACTAGATGTCCTAGTAGAGACAAGCTTGAACACAAATAAGCTTCTAAGGAATCACATGAGGTTGAATACAATAAATTCAAGGGTCCTAAAAAGTACATAAAGTTATTTAATAAGAAAAATGTAAATAATGAATCATAAAAAAGAAGTAATATCATTTACCTTGAAGAATATAGTAACTCATCTACAAAAGAAGAGACAAACACATCTTGCAGTGATGATTTTTTGCATCATGAAGATAAGGAGACATTTTTCATGGCTTTTAATGATGATGAAGGTTAATTTTCCTTAAGAAGAGATTTATATGGAAGAGAAAACTTAGAGGAAGAAGATGATAAAGTCACTCTTAAAGACAAATATCTAGACACTGTGGAAGAAATAAAGTTGCTACAAAAGAAGAAAAAACATGTCTTGATCAAATATTATGAGGAGAAAATTGGATTATTTCAAGGATGAGTAATGAAGTCAAGGAGAATGATGAGATCACACATGAACTTGAAACTTAGTTTTTTACACTTGATGAAGAAGTAAAGAGTAAGAATGACAAATGTATCATGTATCAAATAGGGATAGAGTCTTTGAAAATGAAACTAAGTCAGGATATGAATAGAGATAAAGAAGATGAAAAAGACAAGGAGGATTTTGAAATTGATTGAAGAGTTCTCTTAAAGATATAAAGACTGAGAAGAAAAAGAACAAGAATATGATGTCACTAATCAAGGACTATGAATAACAATTTAGTGTGTTTGAGGTAAGACTGATTGAAGACACCAAAGAGCATGAAGATATAGTCAAGCATTTTAATCATCAATTGGAAATCCTATCTATAACCTTGAAATATAAGTAATATGAGTGATCAAGGTATGTGATTGAAAATGAGTCATTGAAAGCTGAATCAGAGAAGACTTCAAGATAGGTGAAGTCATTTATGAAGTTTGAGAAGACCTCAAATGATCTTGATAATATTCCAAGTAATAAAAAGCATGTTAGTGATATATATGGTCTTGGATACAAAAATGAACAAGGGCATGTAATTAAAGATAATATAAATGCTAATATGAACAAAGATAATCAGACCTTGAAGATCAATCATCGTTCAAGGAATGAAGGTGTTGGTAGATTGAGGACAAATAAAATTAGATGACCAAATACCATAAGGTATGCAAAGTTTAATGGTTATTGATATACTTATAATCATTTTTTTCATAAGGCTAAATATTATAAATCATCCTCAAAGAATGAATTTATATGTAATTATGAACAAGACAATGGCAATCATGTAGAACATCTCTCAATATAGTCAACTGGTTCACAAAAAAATAATGACATCATTTGTTACAAATGTCAAGGTTATGGTCATACTATAAAGTTTTTTAATACCCTTGTTAGGAGACCTAATGATTAGATTCATGAAAATTTAAGGAATCATCATATATCTCAAGCACAAGGTATGTACATTCTGATAAATCTCATTTGTTTCAAATGTCATGAGAGAGGTCGCATAGAAAGGTTCTGCAAGAATAATCAATGTTCTAATTTAAAAACTTCCAATCCTAACATAAAGAGAAAGAGCCATAGTGAATGGAAGATTAATAAGGTAAATAAAAAATAGGATCAAGGTGGACTATTTTCCATGAGAAAATAGGGGACAAGGTTTAGGATCAAGGAACAAGCCTTATTTGCCCAAATGGACAATGAAGTCAAGATTGATCCTGAGATAAAAGAAAAGAAGAAATTTGAGAACTCATTCAAGACCAATCTAAATATGAGGAAGGAATGAAATCCATGTAAATAGATGGAGATATGGTAGTATCCTACGTTTTAGGATATTTATTCCCTCTGTGACAAGTGGGTGTCTCTACTTAAGCTTCTTAAAAGACATCTTTCATATGTGCAAGTAAGTGTGGGTATGATCATTGGGTCAATTAGTACAAAGTGTGAAGAAGTTGGTTACAATTATTTATTCAAAGAAGACTTATATGATGACTTGATCAAACCAAGTCATGTGTTTTGATAATATGTTAAATCTTCATACATAATCAAATGGAGCATGGAGTTAGGGGGAGATTTCTAAGCTCTATGGGTAGCTTATCAGGTGCAAGGATTAAATATGTCTAAGATCAATTTGATTTATGTCAAATGGGAAGCAATTGTTTCATATGAGGTATGTAAGTATTCTGAGCACCTAGATGTTTATTTGAATACATTAATGATGTTAAGAGAATCTTGGTGATTATTTATTCCACTTTGTCACTAATGATAGCGGGAGAAGGAAAATAAGAAGTTTCAATCAATGACAAAAGGGGAGATTGTTGTCAAGTTTTGTCATTGATGTCAAACATTGATTTTATGTGTGCATTGATGTCAAAGAGAGCATGTGGTACTAATTCATGAATGACAAAGTGATCAAATTGAGAGCTTGAAGAGATATGGCATGTATACAAGTCTATAAGGATAAATAAGAAGTTGATGGATTTATGGATAATGATTTCATGTTTTAGAAGTCCTATGGGATGTCAAGAGTGCTTAAATTACCTATATAAGTGCATGGTATTCATTTGTTTCTTCATTGTGCTCATCTAGGCATAATTGGCTCTCTAGAAGAAAAATCTAAGTAGGCAATTTGCTGATGTCATAATTTCTATGTATGTATGATTAATGGGGATTTGGTTATATGGTTGTGATCACATTAGTCCCAAGTTTCTTTGGTCTAAGTTTTAGTTCATGTGGTTGAGTGGAGAAAAAGATATAACTATGTAAAGTTGGCTTCCCAAATAATTTGCAATGTTTTCATATGCTTAGTCAAATTTTCAAAATAGATCTAATGGTGCACATTTAATAACTTCATAGATAAAAAACGTGAAATGAATATAATCTTAATGTCTATGTTTAACAAGATCTAAGTAAGTAGTTTGTTGGTGTTATATGTCACATGCATGAAGGTTTCAGGAATAGTTTGTTACATGGATGGATTTATCTATGTGAGGTAACCATGTCGTTCAATTTTTAAGACATGAGATCAAATGAAACATAATTTATTATGGCTCAAATTTGGCCTTCCAGACATATTATAGTTGTTCCCATAGTTGAGTTTGCATGAAGTTAAATACTAGGACTAGATAAGGATCTAATGATGAGCAGGTGTTCATACAAATATAGATAAATAATGTGTATTGATTTAAAGAGGTCAAAATGATAGTTGTTTAATGAGGTTAAATTTTAGGATACTCTTGAAGAGATTAATGGAGCATGTTTCTTCCAAACTATTAGGGAGCAATGAGATGTTGTCAAGTACACAATATTTAACAGTGAGCATAGGTAAACAATGGTCTACTTATGAGGAGATTGATGATGCATATGTGGTCAAATTTTATAAGGAGCACATGATGAGGTCAAAGTGCTAGTTGTTTAACAAAGGTAAATACCAAGATACTTAGTAGAGATCGACGGTGCGTATGAGGTCAAGATTACTAGAAAGCATGAGATGAGGTCAACATGTTCAATGTTTAACATTTGGATATTGTATCTCTATGAGTAAAAGTTTAAGATAATTTTGAAAGAGATCAATGGTGTAAGTTGAGTGAAGTAATTTGAGGACACAAGATGTTGTCAAAGTGTTTGAGGTTTAACTGTGACCGTTGAAATTCAAATATTTGAATTTAATGAAGGAAAGACTAGTGTTTGGTGTTTGAGACATATATTTAAATATATGCAAAATTTGACCATGGTTAAAAAGAAAAGATGTAGAGGACTTCAAGATACATTTGGAAATATTTATTTTAGGGTCTCAATGTTTTTACAGTCAAAGTTATTGATCTCCAAAGTTGATTATGTGTTTATTCATGCTCTACAAGTAACCCAAGAAGGGTAAATGAGTTGTTCTTGATGGTATTTCAATGTTTTAAGATGAACCAAGTATTGGAACGTGTTTTAGACTCCATGAGGACCATTTATGTGGAATATGAAGGTTTGATAAATATTCAATAAGAACAAATCCTTAGAAGGTGAATGTGTGTTCACTCATGGTGGATGTGCACACCAAATGTTGTTTGAGCAAATTGAGATTTAACATAAGGGTGTTGTGATGGTTTCTATAAGTTAAAGAGGACATACGGATTGTGTGGCATGGGTCCATGTATTTGAATGTATTCCTTTGTTTTTAATTTACTCAAAGAAGTGTCAAAAAGGTGAATGGGTCCTCATAGGACCTAAAAGGTGACTTAGGCCTATTTGAAAGAAGGTTGTGTTTAAAGGTGACCCATGTTAGATGCCTTAACAGTTAAGGAATGTGTTGTGGCTAACAAGGAATATTTTTCTCATAATGATCAAGAAGATTGTATAAAATGTGGAACCAATGTGATGGTTTCTATGCTTTTGAGATAGATTGGTGAAAACTTGTGGAACATGTGTTGAGAGTGAAGAAGATAGAGAAAAGAGGCAGGTTAGAGTGAGGACTATGTGTATGAATTTTTTTGTCATGTATATAATGTGATTATATATTTTATGTAGTTTTGTGGCTAAGGATGGGCAAAGAAGCTTAGGGTGATCCAAAAGGTTACTTTTGATGCATTTTTTGTGTGAACAAGGTTGAGAAAGTGTGAAGGGTGAAAGAGATGTGTTATAAATTATGGCTCCATCATATTGAAATGCAATCAAAGTTTTGGAGCTATTGATTTCATTGGTTTTGTGTGGGTGCTCAACATATAAATCAAGTGGGTGATTATTCAAACTTAGAGGTTGGTGTTCCTTGTGAAGTGGGTGCTTCACTAAAAAGGTCTCATGTTTGTAATCATCTTATAGGACAAGTAGTACATATGTTTATAGGCTTGAGAGTGAGTTTCATTCCCCATGAGTGTTTCCCATAGGAACTATGTGTTATGTATTTAATATTATGTATGAATTGAATGAATGAGATTTCTTGTTAATGTTGATTAATCAAGTTGATATATGTTGATTGATTAATAATATAAAAGATTTGGATTTAAAACTAAGAATCTACCATCACTAATTCACCCCCCTCTTGGTGATTGTACCTCTAACAAAGTCTATATTAGCTAAATTAACTATTCCCATGGTAGATAAAGATCTTCATAATATCTTTAAAAAATTCTTTTACCATAATTACATGAAGTTATCTTATTTAAGAAGTTTCCTACATTCATATATTTATGCAACACAGTAAAAAGAGAGGTCAAAATTTTATCAATGAGAAAACTAAATTATACCAATGGATTAAAAACAATTTTTAAGAGTTAAAACAAGCCTCCCTACATGGTAAGCACCATCGAGAACAAGAGTGATGAAAATTCCATAGTCAATGCAACTTCTGAGCCATCTTCTAGATTTGTTTTATTTGCTCCTTAGAACTAAATCTTTACCAACCTTCCAAAGTCACCATCGCATGTTTTATAGAATCTCTTGGAATGAAATTTCATATCTCTTCCTCCCATTAAATAATTTCATATGACATTCCCTCTTCCAAATAAATATGATTTTAATGCATTCTGTAAGTTTCACAAGGCACTAAGCCCTAAAACAAATAGATGCATAAGCCTAAAACATAATAAATAAGATTTGATTGAGGCTAACATTATTGATGTGGGCACACCCATAAAGGCACCAAAATTACATAAAATTGAAGCTAAGGCATTAAATATATTTTTAGGCCCATTTTTAAATCACTAATGGATGAGTCAAGGACCACATCAAGTGTTCCTACACATATCATACACATCCACCACTAGCTTCATATCATACTATTATATAGGAGGCATAACCATTGTACAACATTATTAGCATGTACCACACTAAAATCACACCTATATGACTCATCACCTTCTAAGATTAATAGGTTTTTCATGATGATACATATTTACACACACTCTTTATACGAGCATACATAGATCATCATCCTATCCATATTATTATGGTTGAAAATGGGTTAACCTTTTAGTATATGCGCTATGATGCTTTTATAGCATTTGGGGTACTTAGATTAGGATATATTCCACATAGACACAATTATTAATGGTTTTAGTGGTTATGTTTAGATCTCTATTAGGGATATTATGCTTCCATTATAGGTTGGAACAACACATATAGCCACTTGGTTCTTATTTGTACCTAGTGCATGTGTGTTTAACATGTTATTAGGTAGCCCATGGTTATAAAAGCTATAATCCATCCCATCCATAGTGCACAAACGATTTAAATAAATACACATAAATTAAGTGGTTAATGTTGAAGGTCTCCCATATGAGTATCCTCTACCTATCCCACAGGCAATTATAACACAATCACCAGTTATAGTCATGACAAAATAACCAAATATAACATATTTATTAATTACATATCAAAGTACATTTCCTATGGATATATCATAGAGTTCAATAGATCCACCAGTGTAGGCAAGGTCTACTCATACCATATCAAAATGTACACATAATATCCCACAGAGAGCATTATTAGAGATAGCCTTGCATCAGAGATTTGTCACAGATTTTAGAGGGACTTCCTCCAATTAGTTTATGTTGAGATCAATATCATTTGGTTCTTGAGGTTCTTAACATAGGGAACCTATGTCACCTACATCTTCTTATACCATATGGGTTCTTGAGACCCCTATAGTTCATAGGACATGATGGTCAGTACCACATATTCCTAGCACCACTACATAGGTAGATGCATAAAATGTTATAGATCACTCAGTATAGAAGATTCTAGGATAACATTTTCCCTTTCACATAGTACACATGAACACAATTCCATTATTTTGACATATATCATAGTGATAGTAAGTCTCCCAATGAGACTCATCAATTAGTATGGTTCCTACCCTATTGTACATATTTTCCTTCTCTCTTGCTCCTTGTACGTAGTTCATTTTCATGTTGATTGTACATAGATTATATCCAAAAAATACAAAAACATTATGATATGTCAAAAACACAAAAATATTTGAATATTACTTAGAAAACACAAAATTTATAGATTGTATGCATTGATATGCTACATTCCTTATATTTTCCAAACACTAAATATGCTACTTATATTAGTATAGTCAATTTTATCATACTACATGCTTCACTTGTTCTTGTTGAGTGCTTATAGATTGTATACAAGACTCATGTCCACTACACTAATCTAGACTTGCTATTATCTACCCACTAGGGGCATATACACTGATTCATAGTTATTCACAGGACACATCTAACCACTTGGGGGCATCTTATACAATTTTTTTATTACCAAGTTTTATCCTTACATACTTTACATTCCAATTTTAGCATTGTTATATCTTGATATTGATAATTACTACTCATACTAATTTTTTTTGTTGAATATCACTAATTTATACTTAACATATTTACATCGTATCTCTTATATATATTTGTATTACATTTTTGCATGCTTTCATTTCTATCTTTCATAGTTTAAACTTGATTATATTTTCTATGCTTTTTATATTCAAGGGCATTTGAATATGCCATTGTTATTTGTCTCAAAACTACTTCTATTCATAGTATTTATGCTTTAGACATGTGCCCATGTCTTTGTGTGCGCTTTCATGATTTTGTATGTAGACATTTAAACATGTCTTTCTATGTGCCTCTAATCCAAGTTGCTTATTACTTGCATATGTGGAAATATGAACATGCCCTTATATGTCTTCTTTTCTTAGATTTAGTGACATGTACCCATGCCCCCTATAGTGTGGCCCCTTATCCTACTTTGTGTTCCTCATGTGTTTTGTATGTATACTTTCTTGCATGCGTCATGGCAATGAAAAATATCTTTACTTGTTACACCCACCATTTATCGATGCTATGAGGGACCTATTGACCAAATTTTTATTTTATTAAAATTGGATCAACCCCTACATTTCTAAAATTTTAGAAGTTTCCACATGTCTTATGGGGTCTCATATTGTCCTATACATCTTACTTACCCTTGCTCCAACCTTGGTCTAAGCTCATTTTCCTTGTATTAAGTCAACTCAACCAAATTCAACCCTAGTAAAACATGGTCAAAGGCTCATTTTATTTTTAAAATGTCTTGATGTGGTCATTTAGGTGTTTGAATTTGTTCCCAAGTCATAAAATTGACCCTTTACCATGTCTTATATGTCAAATATGTCTTTTGGTCACAATTTTAGCCCATTTAATGACTTGTACATACTTTAACGGAAGCATATTTGTCAAAAAATTGATTTTCAATGTGTATAAGGTTAGGACATGTTAGGATCAGTCAAAAGTTAGTCCAAGAATTAATTATGTGTAGAAAGAGGTAGTTTCTCTATGATTGTAGGCCCTTATTGGCAATTGTATAGAATTGGGAAGTCCTCCTTCAAAGAAAACATGGGAAAAAATATATTCACATCCATAAACTCATTTTCATTCCTAGTGTGCTAAGAAAATGCCAAAATTTTCATTCTTTGCTTCTGGTTCTTCTTGCTTCTCCTTGCAAGCCAAGAAAGGTCATTCTCAAATGCTTAGTGTGGGCCATACATTTGGAGTTGAGAGGAATGATATTGGTACTTTAAATCAATATAATTATAATTAAAACATATGGAAATAAATTTATATTCCTTGCCTTTTCTTTTATGAACCATCACTTAGACTCCATGCAGTCTTTTATGCACTTTCATCTATGAAGGATCTCCTTTTTAGATAGTTTAAAAATAGTTTGCTTTGTTTTGAAATTTTTTATGGTTTAATATGTTTTATAAGACATTTACATGGGTTATAAATTCTACTATTGCATTTTTAAGTCTCATGAATGCAATAAGCCTCTTCTAGGCTTGTATATGCTTGCAAATTGGTCTATTCACATGTTCAATTGTCTTAGGTGATGAAGAAGATTTTCCATGTTGGATGTAGGCATGGGATGTTGATTTAGGTGTTTTAACCTATTAATATTCATTTTATCAATTATTAAACCCTTAAAATGTCAAAACAATGCTCAAATGCCTATGTTCCTCATCATTATCAACCTTCACAATTATATGCACACCTACAGGTGGCCTGAACAGATGATACATGGGTCTCATGGAGATTTTGAATTATTTAATAATAATTTATTACCTTTAAGTTGTGTTTTATCATTTTTTAATACCCATTAGTATCTAATTTGATGTTGGAAAAGCATCCCAACAAGCATTTCTATGTTGGAGACCTTGATCCCTATTCTATCAAAAGAGAGCTCTTAGCTCTTTTAGAATGATTTGTAACAATGATGTTTTTAACTTTGGTAACTATTTTTTAATTATAATTGTATCTAATATTATGTAAAATATGTGTGCAAAGTTTTAAAAGATGATAACAAGTGAAGAGGGGTCTTCAAGAGGCTCAAAACCATGCTCAAACACAGTAAAAAGTTTTAGTATTGTCAACAGGTCTGAAGGGGAAAATGACCTTTTTACACTCTAAGGAGGTAATAAAGGAAAAATCCCATGAATTGGATGGTTAAAAGGATAAAATATTTTCCATGGTATAAAATATCAATAGGAGAAGGTGGTAGCTTGTATTGGTGACCTCACACACTCACTCCCTATCCATACACTGTCTAAAAAAATGCATCTATAGCCATGGTAGAGTTTCAAGATTGAAAGAAGTATATTATTGTATATATGGAATTTAGGTTATGTTTATGATTTAAAATTTATTATTATATAATTTATTAATATCCTAAGTCTCTTCATGAATATAAATTATTTCTCTTCAACCTATGTAGATCTATAGGCTCTAAAAGGCAATTTGTCTCTGTCAAGGGATAGAGAGCTCATTCATGAGCCTAGAGTGCATATGATGGAAATAATCAAGTTGGAATGATGAAAAATCCAAGAAAACTTTCATCAAAGTCCTTATCATTCCCATGAGTTCCTTGATAATCAGAATCAAACTTACACGAGCCTTGACAGACACCTATATGTGTCTCACTCCAACCAAATAGGAAAAAGTGAATTTGGAGGTCTTATGGGGTTTTGAAGGGTATTTTAAGGAATGAACCAAATAAAATGAAAATATTTTTAGCTTAGTATTTTTAATGGGATTGTATCCTTGTTCTCCAAGCTTGATTCACATACAAGACCTGCAGGTAGGGGATATGTAGGGTTGTCTCAATCAGTCAAGGTGAATCCATGTTAGAAGCTAAAGTACACCATAGGACATAAAAAATATGGAATTATTTTTATGGATTTATTAAAATTTATTTTTTCACATGAATAATTTAAATTATACTTGAGGACTAACAATGTTAAATGGCCACCTATAGGGGTCTGTCAATCCAATATATAGTCAGGGTTTTCTAGACCTAGTCTTGAGAATCCAAGAGTTTAGAGATGGTTTGAAGGACTATGGTGTTAAAAGAAGATTTTAATAAATATATGTATTATTATGAACATATATATGCCTTTTATAGGATCATATGGTAAAACAAGAGCTCCTAATTTCATCAAACACAATCTTCACACCCTGCATATAGACAATCTATTCCAAAAAAAGTCTACTTGAGAAATTTCTAGTTTTAGATGGCCAAATATTAGAGTTAGAGGTTAAAAATTGGTAAAAATTACACTTAAAACTTTTTTAACAACTTCTAATGGTTTTTTTTGCGACAAATAGGATAATATGCCTCTATTTTATCTCAGCGGTAGTGCACTCTCCCCATGCCTAAATCATGCAAATCTTAAGAGATGGGCTAAAAGCATGAACCATAATGAGAAAATACCATCCAATATGATTGGTTAAGTTGTATGAAATCCATTTCAACCTAAAAAACATTTATATAAGGCTAGAGACCAAACATGCTACTTTATCCAACAAGGGTTGTAATCAATATCATGAAAGATAATGAAGCTTGTTGCTATGTAAAGAGGTCATTTTCATATGTGGCCCTATTTGTAAAGTATGGATTGTTGTATCATGTGACTATTTAAGATGTGTTAAAATTCATGTGATTCAAATAAATTCATTAAAAATCATTTTAAGGCAAGAGTTACAAATATACATATGGGGCAAGGTCTAGACATAATACCAAATAAGGGTCAATTTCAGTTCTATGCTCTTGGTGAGATATTATGTTGATTGGGGCACGTTTTTATGATGGTTATAAAGGTATTCGATCCTTAAATTTGTATATTTGTTCATCAAGAGGCCATTTTTGGGCCTGAAAACACATAAACCCTAATAGAATGTAGGAAATGAATTTAAATGGATAACTTTGGATGATTATAACTTTCATGAATCCTTGCATGGGAAGATAAGTTGTTTGAATATGATGGAGAGCGTCCTTAAGAATCCCTCAATGGGATTGGGAGAGATATTTAATGTATGGTCTTTATGAACAAATGTTAAGACTAGATACCACTCCAAAACCCTTTTAAACCCTCTCTAAGGATCCGATTGGGAAGACGAGATAATTGAATCATGAATATGGGGTGGAAATTCCATGAAAATTTTGAAAATTTCATAATAATCTCTTAGTATCCATCCAATGCTAATTTTTTTGTATGGACCTATATGAATGGGGTCAGAACAAGGCTTTCTTTAACATTTTTATGTGTTTTGTAGGTGTCAGAAGGTTTCAAAAGGTGAAATCACTTTTGGGAGATATTTTAAGAATTTTTATAAGTAATCATGTCCATTTTATGAGGTATATAAATTCCTAGGTATGCCTACTATCTCTTTTATTTTAGCTAGTCACAATGAATGGGTAGTGAATACTTAGGAAAAGTGATGAAACTCAATTTGGGAAGCCTTTTAAAGCTTATTTCTTGATATTTATTAATTTAAAAACCTTTAAATATATCATACCTCCTTTCTCATATATAAAATTTTATAACTAGTAAGGTTTTAGGTGCCATGTGTGAGATGTGCATGGAGAGAGGTCATTTTGGGATTGTCATGGATGATTTTGCATGGCCAAAAAAATAGGAATGATAAAAAAATAATACAATGCATGTGAGGGATTTGTTTAACCCCCCATACTTATATCCATAATTATACCTAACCATATATAGAGATGAGGTAGTTTTGTGAAGGCAAATAATGAAGGCAGTTTCTTATGCAAGCACAAGGGAATCTACACCACATGTGGAGAAGTTAAACAATTTTGAAGTAAAAAGGTCCTTAATTCCCTTTATAACATATCTCACACATGATTCTATGACTATTTTAACTCCTCATTTCTTTACAAGTGTCTCTATGACTCTTGAGCTTCTCTTTCTCTCCCTCCTCTCATAATTTCTATATAAACAATCCTTTTCGGCTATTATAAGAGTCTCTCTCCACCTTGGTATGGTGAAGACCTATAAATTTGTTTCCTTGAGATAATTAAGATATTTTTTTACCTCATAAAATATTTCACTAAGTTTACATAATGGTTTTTGGTCTTGTGCAAGTATATTTTGGTTTACGTTCGCATGTTACTCTTCCTAGTAGCTTGTGTGTTTTGAAATCTATCTTTAATAGGTCAACAAGAAGTGTATAATTAGATTGTAGGTATAGTGAGTATTATATTTAATAGTTTTTATTATTATTCATATTGTCTAATTCCTCCTAACCTATGCCCTTTTTAAGACCCCATGCTTGAAACATTAATGTGAAAGGGAAGATTGTCATTAGATGAAGTGTATGTGTAGACTTATTCTTGGTTTGAAGTGCATGTTAGATGGTGTGAGTATAAAATTTATTTTGCGTATCACCTCCCATATATTATATTTAATTTCATATATATTTATCCATTTTCATCCCCCTAAGTGTTAGTAGTAGGCCTAAGCTGTAGTGATGCTTCAAGGGGAACTAGCCCCTAATCTAGAGATCCAACTCATATTTGGTGACTCACAACCCTAAGGTGGTTTCATTGTGCCACTTGAATGAGGAGAGAATTGTAATATCCTCATTAGGTTAAATTTAAATTTATAATAGGACCTCACACATCTACCCATATTACTTGGGTGCTATGATGGACATCATGCCCCATCCCCCTAGGTAACTACTCAGTTCTACTCACATTTGTTGTTATATACATTGATTACATCTATCTTAACACTCTTATGAAATGTTATACATGAAATAAATCTTAAATTACATACTTTTACTCATATTATCTTACATTCCAATGTTATGTTTGCACATTGTATTGGATTATCATGCAATTATCATATATTCTTTGGATAACACACATTTTACAAAGCTTTTTATTTGAAGGATAATTCTTAAATATGTACCAAAAATACCCTATAAAGAGTGATAATTCATAGGGTTTTATAATATATTTATATAAATCCTATATTGCATCCATAAAAAAATTTTAGCACACAGGCTCAGTTTCAAAAGATTAGACATAGGTAAATATAAGAAAAGATAGTGACTTAGAAAGTAGTACAGTGAGACATAATTTAAACTAGATAGACATTAGCACCCAAATAGGGACACTTGTACCACATGGAACTATCATCTAATATGTGGAAATACTATCTATTATCCCTAATTTTAGGATAATTTAGACTGGCCAAAATAGTACATCAGGTATAGTATAAGTTTGCACAGATCTAGTTATAAGTTTGACAATTATGCTCAAATTTTAATCATATTCATACTAGTTCAACTCATATTCATATATATTACTCAAATTTGGAGAATTATACATGACACGATCATTCACATATTCAATCCAAATACTCATATATACTTATTATAACTTAGTCCAAAATCAATATACTTAGATATCAGATTAAGGGCATGTACATGGTATATTGTTTCCATATACTCAATTACACATAGGTTGATCAGATGGAATAACAAACTCCATGTCATTATTTACACTATATAACTTAACATCATATTCCAGGTTATTACAAGCTTCATTTCTAACTCCATCTATAATAGTTGGCATTCCTGAGTGGCCCAGATTTGCCTAATGTACCTAAGTGGCCTATGGAGTTGACATACATAGTTATATATACTAAGATATTTTTAGCACTTTGTGTAGCTCAATTTTAGATGAATGTAATACACATGGATGTAAAATGATGGATTCATAGCCTAATTGAGTTCTTGAGCCACCCACATGAGAGGGTTGGACACACTTTTAGTCTAATCTAGGCTATTCACATGTCATGATCCAATAAGTAGGGGTGGGAAATGATGGAGTCAAAATTGGATAGAGTTATTGAGCCACCCATACATAATGATTAATAAAAGTATCATCTCATTCCAATATATTCAATGATTATATCATTATATACATGCACACACATAGGTTATCACTAGGGTCATGCATTAGTATGCATAGCTAATGAGGTATATTCTTTCATTTCCTCTTACCTAGTTATTTCTTTACAAATCATAGTCTTTTACTTTTGATATTTCTTAAGGACTAATTCAGGCATGTTTCATTTTCAAGTCATGCTTTATATCATGATTCACATATGTAGACCTATCTTCACATACTCAGACTTAGCTTCATGGGATTCGCTTCTTAGGTAAGTCTAGGTATGCTTCTTTTTCCTTATACTAGTCATTTCACATTGTTGTATTTCTAACATAAAGGGGGAGCAAATGTAATCACCTATAAGTGGTATTTTGGAGTTAAGAGTGCCACTTGAGATAACCTATTCTTATATTATCCCTAGACCTATCCTAGAGCCTATTACACACTTTTCTAGCCTTTGTGCAAACCATAAGCATCCATTGTTATCTTAAACTTAGTCTCAAATCCTCATTTCCTGATCTTGGTCCTTCATGCCTAGTAGTCTACCAACTAGACATTAGCACCACATTAAGGACCCTAGATCCATGTGGTGATAGTGTACCCAAAATGGTGTTAATGTTTTTTTACCCTATCTTTCCTGAACAAATATATTTTAAAAGCTAAAACCCTCATAAAGTTAGCCTAAACATATTTTATTATCCACACAAGCTATATAAAATTATAAATACATGAATTTTATACCTTTTTCTAGTAGATGGGAATTATATTCAAAACACCTATTAAAACACAAAATAAGTTAAACAAAATCAAGGTTATTAATCCCTACTCTACCCTACTTCTACATACTACTATATATAGCTTCCCTAAGCTCAATTTTTTTAGATTTCTAATCTCAAGCACACTTAAAGAATTTAAGACCACTATCATTCTAGCATCACTTGCACTTACACTAGCACTTAGGTGGAGAGAACTACATTGGGCTTGATGCCTCCTTAGAGTATTGGTATGTAGGTAAGTCTCTTGAGGATGTCCAAATTATCCTACTAATGAACACATTTTTCATTGCATGCCTTAATTATAAGGAGGATTAGGGTGTATATCATAAATAAAATACTATAATAATAATAATAATATAGAGTTTCAAACTTTGTGCATGTATTAATAAAACCCATAAATATAGATGCAATGATATCAAAAAATTTAGAGCAGTCTTGCACAAAGGACACTAGCACCATATTCAAGATGCTAGAGCCATATGACACTACTATCCAAACGTGGTGTTACTATTCAAGAAGTGTTATAACATAGGGAGCTAATTTATGACACTCATACCTATTCATATCTTAGTTTTTAGGACTTAGATATTCTATATCATGTGTCTTCTAGATAAGTCTTTGTTTACACATATTTATTATTATTTTTAAAAAGTCAAAGCTAGTCAAAATATGTAACAAATTAGTGGTTATTTCATGTATATTATTTTAATTATTTAGAATACTCATTCAATTAATCAAACATAGGTTTTACATAAGCTAAACACTAAAATTTTAAAACATTTAGACACTTATGTTGACCTGGGATAGTTGCATTAATGTTACTATTTAACTTGGATGCAAGCATCTAGTATAAAATACTTTCTAAAAATAGATGAAACCACATAGATGTTTATCGTTTATTTATCACCTTCACTCAAGTATATTTAAATCTAGGTTATAGACTGTGACATCAAAATGAGAAAACTTTAGTTATTCATCTTCATAGTTATTGTGGAAAAAATGGGTTAGTGGGCACATGATGTTAAACTACTTTGAATGCCCTTCTATCAATGAGAATTTACAACATAGCCAATAATATAAATAGGTACTTTTATAGATGTATTTCTCCCTTACATATTTGGTTGTGTGTGAATCATTCAATGGATAAGCAAGTACAATAATGACCTAGCTTGTAACTTGACAAATATAGCTCTTTGCTACTCCTTCAATACTTTAGACTTGTAGATTATTAGAACATTTAATTTGAAGTGAGCCTAATTAACACTTAGCCTTGGTATTAATTAAATAAAAAGTAATATATTATTTATTACCATAATATGGAAACCTCGTGATAATAAATAATAGAATTATAACTATTTAATTATTACCAAATTTTAGCTAAATTATTTATCAGGATGGATGAACCCATTACTTTTACAATGATCATCTCCCTTGTTTTTTAATATAAATAAGGCTTTAACCCTATTGTGAAACCAACCCATGAATGTGAAATATTAATCATACTCAATCTCTAAGATTTTTTTTTAAATTTTGTCTAAGAAGTGAGAGGTTGAAGAACTTGTACTGGGTCTAGAGGAGTTTCTCAATTATTGAATAATTCATCATTGTGGGTTTTTAACCTCTGAGAGATTTTTCCACCTAATACTCATGTTAATTATGTTGATCTATGATTATGCATTATATGCTTTTCTATTTCATTATACTTTATATTTATCCTATTTGTTCATATTAGTACATGAATTCTTTCATTATAAGAGACCCTAAGGGAGTATAATTGTTCAAACAAACCTATAATCAAATTTCACTATATTCACTTGTCAAATAATATTTTAATTATTTATTTTTAGCCTAGTACATCCATTATATGACCCAAAATATGTTAAAAATTTTGATTTTGGGTTGTTATAATCTCTCTCTTCAGGGTCAATTCTCTTAGTTTTTAGCCTGTAAACTCATCTAAAGACACTTCGGGTGGATTCAAATGTTTTATTGAAAATATATGTTTATTAAACATTGTTATATGGCCCATGTAAATCTAAGGAAGTAGGAAAAATATATATACTTCTACAACTCTAATTTTTCATTTAGAAGACCAGATTTGTTTTGGCCTACTAAAAATCATGTTGAGCCTTCAGAAGGCTCAAATCATTTTTTGAAAACCATTAACTACTTTGGACACCATTTTATGAGTTATGCAACTCTATAAATCTAAAACAATATAATTTTGGGCATCAAGATCAGATTTTGAAGCTTCTAGATGCTTTATTATAGGGATTGAAGGAGACTTGCCAAATTTTAAGGTCTATAGTGGCTTATACAAGTTGTTTTGATTTCCAAACTCCTACTTGAGCACCATTCTTCTTCTTAGATCAAGCTACAAGTTTTATTTTATCTCATATAGTTGGAAAAAACATTTTGAAAACATGCACTTTGTGGCCCCCACCTTCATAACTTGATTTAACAGTTTTTTAACCAAAAAGTAGATTTTATTTAAATTTTTTGCATGCACAATTAAATATTATATATATATATATATATATATATATATATTAAAAAAATTAGTTAACTATGGTTCATATGTAAATTAATGCATATAAATTTTCAATTATTATAGTAGGAGAGATGGATGTGTTTATTTTCATGAAAACTTGTAAGATGGGAGGTCAAGGGTCTAAAAATTGTTACCCTAAATATTTATTGATCAAATTAATTGATTAATTCTATTTCTTTTGTATGTTAATTTTTCTCATGTGTAAAACCCCAGTTGACATGTCAACTTTGTTTTGACATTCAATCTTGTGACTATTTTGTGAAACATATTTATCTAACCAATAAATCCCTAGGTTTTGTCACCTTATAGGCACATCTACATGGCCATTTTTTTAATTTTGAAACATCTTATTATTAATTTTACAATTTTACTATTAATAGTGTCTAGGTGGTTATTCTGAGTACAACTCTTTTGACATCTAGTTTCATGAAACTCTAAGTCAAATTTTTTTATTATTTGGCATATAAATTGTGTAATTAAGTATAGTTTCATGTGTGATTCAATTTATTTTGAAAAATAGTTCAAAAACTCATTAAAAAGCTTTTACACATAGCTGTGCTTATATTAGTGTATTTTTGTGACAATTATGACACCTTATTTTATAACAAACTTTTGTAATTTTATTATTTTATCTAACATTAAATTAAATAATTATAATGTATTTACACTTGAAATTTAATTATTACTTTCAAATAAAGTTAAAATTCACACTAAAAAGTTGTTTTTAAGTATTTGCTTAGTGTCATTCTTAAAGGGAAGCTATGGCTTTGCCTAATTTTGTTTTAGATAAATCATAGATGCTTAATAGAAATAACTATAATATTTAGAAAATACACAATAAAATAGAATTCATGGTTTGAAATTTATGAAATATTGTCATTGGGACTAAAAAAATCCTTATGGATGACATGTGACCCCTAAGCTTACTAATGCATTTCAACAAAAATCGTAGGAAGCTATGTCCATTATCTTGCAGAGTGTTAAGGATGAAATATTTCTTTACATTGGTAATCAAAGTCTCATAGTGATGCTTGGAAACTCCTTGAATCCATGAATGAGGTTACTTAACTCTTAAAATTAATTAAGTTAGTGATTGAATTGCTAATTAAACCTATGAAAGGTGATGAAAAGGTTGTGAATTTTCTTGTTAAAATTAATAAAATTAAATCTCAGTTAGATGTTTGTATCTATAAATTGATTCAAGATCAAATATTTTATTTTATCATTCAATTATATTCAAGAAAATTTTATAAATTTCATTCCAATTTTGAATTATAAATATCAAACTAAGCAAGAAGAGAAAGTTATGACCAATTTTGATTCTAAAGAAAATATTACTCAGACAATTCTCACCTTAAATACTATTTTTAATAACAATAAGAACTATAAGTCTAAATGTTATCTTCCTTTAGGCTCAAACAGGAATAAAAAATCTAATAATAAGAATCATAAACCTAAGTTTAATGTAGATTTTAATGTGTGGTAAATTTGGTCATATAAGGGAACCCTATCATAAAAATAACAATAGAGTTAATAATCAAAATTTTAAAAATAATAAAGGGAAGAAATCTAATCAAAACAAATAGAAGAATCAAAACCCTAATCAATATAACAATTAGGATAAGAATGTTATTAATTTATAGCCTACTTTATTTACTTCAAATGAAAATGAATGAATTTTGGATAGAGGTGAATCACACCATATGACTTGTTTATTTAATATCTTGAGTGATTAGACACACACACACACACACACACACACACACACACACACACACACACACACACACACACACACACACACACACACACACTTAATAGATAATCTATTTTTAGAATAAACTAAGGAAAGACAAAATTTTCAAATATTTTTATTAATTATGTTTTCTATGTATCAAAATTTTAAAATAACTTGTTATCTAGTTCACAACTTACTAATCATAATTTTATTATAACATTACTTAAATACACTTGGTCCATTAGAAACCAATATAGGTCTCTTATTGATGAAGGGGTTCAAAATAATGGTTTATACACTTTCTCCCTTTCTTCTGCAGGTTTTCTTTCATGACGTAGTAAGAATGAATCTCAATTATGGCATGAAATATTAGGACATTTTAATTTATAAGTTTACATGATATGTTTGAAAATAATATTATTGTTAGAATTATTTCTATCTCCTCTCATCATGAAATTTGTGAGAGTTTCTTAGATGGTAAGCAACACACTAACCGCTTTCACAAGAATGATGATGTGAATTCCTCACATCCTTACAAACTGATTCATAGTGATTTTATAGGACCTCTTGAAGTTGTATCTTTGAATGGTTCTTTGTATTCTTTTAATTTTATTGATGATTACACTAGAATGATTTGATCATATTTCATTATTAGAAATATTAAATGTATGCTCACGGCATATCATTTACCATTATAATAGTTTTGTTTTTACTAACTAAATTAATAGTATCTCAACTACATTTATATTTATTAGTAAAACTATTTAGTTTAATTCTTGCCAATTTTTAATTACAATTATATCATAATAGATATATTTTTATTAGCTAATAAAGTGAATAAAATATACAAATATTATAATTTCAATTCATATGACTTAGAATTAAAATACATTTAGTGCATAAGCATCAAGTTTAATTTGATAAGATGGTCTTGTTTATTTATTGAGTTTGGTAAGAAGATCATGCTCAGTCAGTTTGTAAATTTCATGTTTAAATTGTTAATATGTTTTCATTTGATTATTTAGATGACTACATGCTAATATACTTACATACTTTCATTTGATTATTTTATCATTTTATTGTTTATGCCAACATCCTTATATGGTTCATTTGATAATAAGATATGTTATGGAATGCAAAGTTTAAATGGAGTTTATATTTTTTTGTCTTCATCATTTAATTTAATAAGCATCTTATTTATACATATATAAACTTATTTATTTTTAGTCTCATATCTATTTGATTGGATGAATGCATATCATACTATAATTATCCATATTTCATGTATGAGAGGTTGTACCTTGATATTTTGTTGAATCATATTAAACTTCCAAAGTTTTAATAAGATTCAAATGATAAAATGAGTTATTACTAATATGATATCTAATGTTTAACTAAAATTAGTGTCACATTATTAGTAATTTATTGTATGTGCATCACATGATAGTTGGGGACACTCATCTTGTTAATATTGTAAATATCCAAATATGAATTATATATAATAATTTATGTTTATCACTAACTTTATAATCAAAGCAATGAACTTGTTTACCTAAAACATGAATTGATTATTTAAAATGTGCTTGACCACAAGTAAATATACATCATCTTTTATCTTTATGTTTTTGGTTATTGTGATGTTAACCATACTATGCTATCATGAATCTTTTTTTGGATATGTGTTTAATTTTTGTATAGGTGTGTAGCACCAAAAATTTAAGTATCTTGAAGTTTTGTGCATTTTATCAGAGAGAAAATCCTAAATGGTGATATTGATCTATAGTTTTGTCCTATAGATGAACAAGTGGTATATATATTCACAAAACCACTTGGTGCTACTATTTTTTGTCAATTTTGTGTAATATTGGGCATCTTAGAGTTGTCATTAATGGAGAGTGTGCATGGAAATGCCAGATCTTAATATGTTTCTTATTCTTATATATAATTATTCACAATTGTAATATTTATATGGAAGTTATGTTATTGAAAACTTCATGTGTAAGTTTTACTTTTGTACCCAATAAAAAAAGACATAATTTGTAATGGAGTTCCTTATATTATAAAAGGCTCCAAATATGCTTAGATGATTATTCAAGAGAAACTGGGAGATGTAGTCTCATAATCATACTATCCTAAACTTGATTTCAAGGAGTTTATGGATTATCATTCTTTTTATTTCAAAAAGTGATGTTTGGCATGAGGAAGGTTTTTAAATCCTTCAATTGTGTACATAATATAATTCCTCCTTTTGAGGTGATTATGACATTTATCCCCACTTATCATTAAGGGGGAGTGTTATAAAATTTAATTTATGTGGACTTTATTGATGCTTATCCTTGGTATTAATTAAATAAACAATCATATATTATTTATTAAAATGAGGTGCAAACCTCATGATAATAAATAATAGAGTTATAATTATTTAATTATTACTAAATTTTAATTACATTTTTTTATTGAGATGGATGGACCTATTACTTTTACAATGGTCACCTCCCTTGGTTTTTAATTATAAATAGGGTTTTACCCCTATTGTGAAAACAACCCATGAATATGAAATATTAATCATATTCAGTCTTGAAGAGTTTTGTGAATGTTTGTTTGAGAAGAAGTGAGAGGTTGAAGAACTCGTATTGGGTATAAAGGAGCTTCTCAATTATTGAATAATTCATAATTTTCAATTTTTTTTTTTACCTCTAAGAGGTTTTTCCACTTAATTCTTGTGTGAAGTGTGTTGATTTGTGATTATCCATTATATGCTTTACTATTTCATTACACTCTAGATCTTTCTCGTGTGTTCATATTACTAAATGAATTATTTCATAGATGTGTTGTACCTATGAATTATATATAAATAAGATAAAATATAAATTATTTGTTCACTTTAGTGCTTGATAGAATACTTTTGGTATGCTTCTTTGTGAGTAGGTATAAATTTTCTAGGTGAGGAATGAATGAGGGTTGATCTTTTATTTATACCAATCCCTTAGGAGCATATATCACATTAAATAACTTAAGAGAACAATAGGAATATGTTTAATTTCAAAATTATATTAATTTAGGGCACTGGACACTTGTGTTAGGGTAGGAAAGTTTCATTGAATAAGTGTCTAACTAGGACACAAGTGTTCGGGTAGATGGAAAATAGGTGCAAGTCTAGAACTTGCAGATATGGAAGATAAGTAAGGTTGTAATATTCTAGGAAAGGTATAAGGTCTGAGTCATAAAAATAACATTGGTTAGACTATGATAAAATAAATTAGGCACAAAGAGATTGTGTATGTCAACCTTTTGGTAGTAGGAAAGGTCTAAAATCTGAAGGTACATCCATGATATGTATTTTCCAAGTGTAAAAGATAGAGATTCTATATAATTAATAAATGGTGCCTAAAACGGCATATATATATATATATATATATATATATATATATATATATATATATATATATATATATATATATATATATATATATATATATATATATATATATATAAAATTTTTAGGTTGAAAATATGGGAATCATTCCCCTATGGAATAATTATGTTAAATTAACACTCAAATAAACTCATAATAATCAATGAGAAACATGTGAAAACATAACTCCCCCAAAGTAATGTGATGTGTGTGTGTGTGTGTGTGTGTGTGTGTGTGTGTGTGTGTGTGTGTGTGTGTGTGTGTGTGTGTGTGTGTGTATTCAATGGATATTATGCTTGGGTATGATGTACACTTAATAAAATATATTTGATTTTATATGAAGCCATGTTTTTAATTTTATATTTATATATGTATAATGAAATAGAAAGTAACACAAAAAAATCATAGTGTTGTAGATGAAAGAAAAAGATTAAGGCTTGCATACTAAAATAAATGAGATGATAAGTGTTATAAAAACCCATGGCTTTCCTTACAAATCAATGCATGTTATGACAAAATGTCTTGATAAGTATGTTGTCATCATTAGGATGACTAGTGTAAGTGTTAAGAATAGGATCAGTATTCAAATGGTCAAGGACAATGAAACATATCTATAAAAATTATACAAATGTACACATTAATGTAAATGGAAATAGAAGGAAAGTGTCAACTGAATTATATAAAATATAATAATGCAATTAATCTCAAGAAAAGATCTAAATCATAGTTATTGAATCAAACATGGTGATGATACTATGAAAAATAACATGAATATATCCATGTACATAACTAAGCTATGTAAATAATAAATAAGAAACGTGATACATGTAAAAGGTAGCTTTATATAGAAAATTTGATTTCATAAAATGATGTTACTCTATAACTATAAAAGAATTAATAAATTTCCACCCTATGGGAGAGGTAAAAACACTACCATAAATATAGCTAGAGAGATTATCCTTATTCTTACCTAAAACAATGTACACTATGAGAAACAAGTGTGAAAACTTGGATACATAAAACTCTATAGTTTATATAGATAAGTATGATGTATATCATAAGACCAAGATAAAGGTAAAGAACTTTTTTTTTGTATTTTATGAACGTTTTTGGATTTTATAAAAAAATTATGATACAAAGAGGAGGGCACATCTAATGCATAATACATACAAGAAGAAAGGTATGTATAAGGCTATTGCAAAATGAATATGTAAAAATATGTATATGTTGAATCCCATGCTTTGCCTTGTTAGGCATTAATTTTTTTATGGGGATTTCTAATATTCCCCAAATATATCTCATCATATTATAAGTTATCATCTTCCTCAAAAATCTAAGTGTATTCAAATTAATCATTGATTTTGAAATTTATTACATTTAAAATGTATTTAGTAGATATATTTTATTTTTTTATTAATGTATTATTGTAAATATTTATGAGGAATCATTATTTTTTTATCAATTGGCTCATGATTTATATCTTTTAAAGTAATGCATCTTTTTTTATATATACTTTTGTCTCATGATGTGAAATAAAAGTATTTGCTTGTGTGATATTTTTCCCTATAACTTGAAAATATGTTTTGTATATGTGGTAATTTTTTCATGTTTTTGTTTTAAAAGTACATCAATATGTTTTATTGCTTCTTGAATAAATATGCATATTTAGCTGAAATGTTCCATTTATCTATAATGGTTGCTTTTTCATTTTTTCATTAAATAATTTGTCAGATGATTTATGAACTATAACATTATTTGATGTTTAAGTTGATATATATATTTTTTGAAATTGACATATTAGATATTTTTGTGAATTGGTACATTGGTATGAATGTTGGTTTTTTTCTTACAAGATGATGTTTTGACCTATGTTGGAATTTTTATTTTTCTATTTGAATAGCCTTATGTATGAGTAAATGATTGACATTTTTCTCCAAGTAGCTTTTTATTGATAGGATCTATAAGACCATTGATAAAAATATATATTTTTATTTCTAGATCACATAGTTGGTAAATTAATTAATGCACATGACAATAAAATATGAATATGATATCACACATGGTTCCATTATTGTCATTTTTTATATGGTGAATGATTTTGATTGTAGATATTGGCCCATTATTATTAATTTACTTATCTATAAATATTTTTTGAAAATGTACCACTAAATATATGGAATCACTAGGAAAATAATATAACCAATCTAAGGTATCATAAACCAATTTTTTGGGAAATAATTTAAGCATAATAAAATTAAAATCTTTACAATCACCTATCTAAGTCAATGTTTTGTTAAGCTGATATTGAGGATGTCCATGATCATAAAATAATTGGATTTTTAGAATAATCAATTCATGTGAAGAATAGTGAATTCATGTGAAATGGTTATGTTCAATATGTGTTTTAGGATAGGAGGTCTATGCTCTATAATATATTTCATGTGAGTCTAAAATATTTCTTGTTGCTATGTTACAATATGTATTTGGATTTATATGTCCCCTATAACATGTCTGATATTGGTTAACTCATGTGTATAAATGGTGATGTTCTCAACAATATAATTCCACTTTTTATTTAAATTATTGACATTTTAGGTAAGAACACTACTTGTTAAATGTGCACTAAGTTGTGCAATAGTAAAACACTCAGTAAAAAGTGTAGAGGATGTCATAATGCAAATAAAAACCATAGAAAAATTAATTACCCTTTTTTATGTAATTATTATTTTGAATAATTTTATAAGGAAAATAATTATTTACAAGAAAATATACATTAAGAGTCTCCAAAGACTGGCTAAATATTGCATTGCTTAGAATATCCTCATGTTGAAATATATTCTCTAAAGATAAAGAAACTTTATCATTTGAAATGTTCATATTTTGTGATATAGTTGTGAATGTAAATAAATTAATTTCATCTATTTTGTTAATTAACCATGATGACAAGAAAGTAATGAAAACACAAAGGTAATGGGTGGAAAGTATTGAATAAACCATAGTTTTAGAATATAAGAAAAATATCCAAGTCCTAATGAGTGTGTGTAGAAGTCCTAGGTTTAATATGCAAAATAATTGGGTTCACCATTTATTTTTACCCTAATTTTGGTTATAATAAAAATAAATCATAAACTAGTTGCAACTAAATAGGTCCAAGAATATAGTACTAAAACTAAATAAATTGGATATATCTAATAGGGTATGATGAGAAACAAGTATAAGTGCCTCAAATGAAACTAGACTAATCAATGTTAATGAAAAAGAAGTAAGGAATGATCACACCTTTTTGATAGAATGTGAATAATGTGTACAACTTGTTCTTAAAAAATAGAAAATGTAAGATGCTTTGGGACATACCCATTCACTATGAGGTACCAATTCTTATGGTGATCCCATTGGGATATACCCATATAATAATTATTGTTTAACTATAGTTGATTTTATCCTACTGTTTTTGGGTTTATCTTGATAGGATTTTGTAATATGATATTTATATCACCTATGCATTGCCACCTTATTATTTTGTGTATACCTTTAATTTGTAGATATGTTGGAAAAAATATTTAGAATAAAGTAAAATACTTCTTGACCTAGATTCACATAACATTAAAATAATAGTTATGGAGTCATGTAAATACTAAGGCATCATGAAAAATTATGTGTTTTGCATGCATATAATCATACCTCCACATATTTATGTGTTTGTGTGTGGATGAAATATATAAAGTGAGATTTTGTGAACCTTCTCTTACATAGAAGTGATGATCAACTACATGTAGTTTAATACCCTCCTTTAGAACAAGGGAATATTGAGATACTAAGATATAATGATATTGTTGTAAATATATAGTATTTGATTCAATTATTAGATCTAGGCTTGACCTTTGATGTGACTTTTCTTAAATTATTCCTCCATGTGTCTAGATGTGTGTAGATTATTAAATGTCTTGACAAGACTTTATATATATAATATGACTTAGGATAACTTATGCATGCTATCCAATTGTAGTAATTTATAAAATTGAGAGAAAAGGCATATGATTCACATCAATAGGATAATAGGCCCACAAAACTAAGGTAATATTGGATTTGGTTTGATCCTACACCAATAATTAGTTTACAATATTATTGGATTAGTAAAAAAATTTAACATTAATTCCAAAACACAAATATTCAAATTACTGGGGAATAATGTAAATAATATATTCAAATTAATGTGGATAATATTCATTGAAGGTGGAATTGAGTGGGAGAAGAAGCAAAGGGAGGAATTCAAATTCAACATCTATGTGGGAGGAGGGGGAGAGCAAAGGAAATAATCTAGACCCAGATCTAGCTAGTATTTTGAGAGTAAAAAAGGCCCCTTAGTAGAAAAGAACTAATTCATAAGACTGATAGACCTTAAGTTCTAGATAAATATTTTGAGTGGATTTTGTCAGAAAAAACTAGAGCAAAAGATTTACTAAATCTAGGTGATAAACACATGGATTTTAAACTATGTTTGGTGGGATTATAGACTAGATTAATATCCAATGTCATCTTCCATAAGATTTAATATCCCACTAGGTAGGATAAAATCAAAGTAAAATCTTGGCATGCAAAAATTTACTAGAGCAGAAGACCTAGGGTGATATCTAATAGGGTGACATCATGCCCCATCCCCCTAGGTAACTACTAAGTTTTACTCACATTTGTTGTTATATACATTGATTACATCTATCTTGATACTCTTATGAAATGTTAGACATGACATAAATGTTGCATCACATACTCTTAATCATATTATCTTACATTCCAATGTTATGTTCACACATTATATTGGATTATCATGCAATTATCATATATGCTTTGGATAACATACATTTTACAAAGCTTTTTATTTGAAGGATAATTCTTAAATAGGTACCAAAACTACCCTCTAAAGAAGGAACATTCATACGGGTTTATCACATAGATAAAACTCCTATATTGTATCAATAAAACATTTTTTATCACATAGGCTCAGTTTCAAAAAATTAGACATAAGTAAACATAAGAAAAGATAGTGACTTAGAAAGTAGTAAAGTGAGACATAATTTAAACTAGATAGACATTAGCACCCAAATAGGGACACTATTGCCACATGGCACTATCATATAATATGTGGAACTACTATCTAGTATCCATAATTTTAGGATAATTTAGATTGGCCAAAATAGTACATTAGGTATAGAATAAGTCTGCACAGATCTAGTTACAAGTTTGCATAGATTTTATTTATATTCATACTAGTTCAGCTCAGATTCATATATGTTACTTATATTGGGGGAATTATACATAACATGATCATTCCCATATTCAATTAAAATACTTATATATAGCTATTATAACTCAATCCAAAATCAATATACTTACATATCTGATTAGGGGAATGTACATGGTATATTATTTTCATATACTCAATTACACATAGGTTGATCAGATGGAATACCAAACTATATGTCATTATTTACACTATATAACTTAACATCATATTCCAGGTTATCACAAGTTTCATGTCTTACTCCATCTATAATAGTTGGCATTCTTGAGTGGCCCAGATTTGCCTAATGTGCCTGAGTGGCCTATGGAGTCGACATATATAGTTATATATACTCAGATATTCCTAGCACTTTGTGTAGTTAAGTTTTAGATGAATATAATACACATGGATGTAAAATGATGGATTCATAGCCTACTTGAGTTCTTGAGCCACACACATGAGAGGGTTAGACACACTTTCAATCTAATCCAAGCTATTCACAGGTCATGATCCACTAAGCAGGGGTGGGAAATGATGGAGTCAAAATTGGATAGAGTTATAGAGCCACCCATACATAATGATTGAGAAAACTATCAACTCATTCCAAGATATTCAATGATTTGATCACTATATATATGCACACACACATAGGTTGTCACTAGGGTCATGCATTAGTTTACATAGCTAATGAGGTATATTCTTTCCTTTCCTCTTACCTAGTTATTTATTTACTAATCTTAGTCTTTTAATGCTGATATCTCTTAAGTAAGGACTAATTGAGGCATGTTTCATTTTCAATTCATGCTTTAGATCATGCATCACATATGTAGACCTATCTTCACATACTCAGACTTAGCTTCATGGGATTCACTTCTTAGGTAAGTTTAGGTATGCTTCTTTTTCCTTATACTAGTCATTTCACATTGTTGCATTTCTAACAT
Source organism: Torreya grandis (assembly GCA_037957365.1). Lineage (NCBI taxonomy): Eukaryota > Viridiplantae > Streptophyta > Pinopsida > Cupressales > Taxaceae > Torreya > Torreya grandis. Next base: position 252,852 of record JARHVA010008294.1, read on the forward strand.
AAAGGGGGAGCAAATGTAATCACCTATAAGTGTTATTTTGGAGTTAAGAGTGCCACTTGAGATAACCTATTCTTATATTATCCCTAGACCTATCCAAGAGCCTATTATCAAGCTTTTCTAGCCTTTATGCAAACCACAATCATCCCTTGTTATCTTAAACGTAGTCTCAAATCCTCATTCCCTGATCTTGGTCCTTCATGCCCAGTAGTCTACCAACTAGAAATTAGAACCACATTAAGGACCCTAGAACCATGTGGTGCTAGTCTACCCAAAATGGTGTTAATGTTTGTTACCCTATCTTCCTGAACAAATATATTTTAAAAGCTAAAACCCTCATAAGGTTAGCCTAAACATATTTTATTATCCACAAGCTATATAAAATTATAAATACATGAATTTTATACCTTTATCTAGTAGATGGAAATTTTATGTAAAACACATATTCAAACAGAAAACAAGTTGAACAGAATATAGGTTATTAATCCCTGCTCTACCCTACTTCTACATACTACTATATATAGCTTCCCTAAGCTCAATTTTTTAGATTTCCAATCTCAAGCACACTTAAATAATTTAAGACCACTATCATTCTATCATCACTTGCACTTACACTAGCACTTAGGTGGGGGGAACTACATTGCACTTGATCCCTCCTTAGAGTATTGGTATGTAGGTAACTCTCTTGAGGATGTCCAACTTATCATACTAATAAACACATTTTTCATTGCATGCCTTAATTATAAGGAGGATTAGGGTGTACATCATAAACCAACTACTATTATAATAATATAGAGTTTCAAAATTTGTGCATGCAACAATAGAACCCATAAATATAGATGCAGCTATACCCAAAAATTTAGAGAAGTCTTGCACAAAAGACACTAGCACTATATTCAAGACACTAGAGCCATATGACACTACTATCCAAATGTTGTGATACTATTTAGGAAGTGTTATAATATAGGGAGCTAATTTATGACACTCATACCTATTCATACCTTAGTTTTTAGGACTCAGATATTCTATATCAGGTGTCTTCTAGATAAGTTCTTTTTTACACATATTTATTACTATTTTTAAAAATTCAAAGCTAGTCAAAAATGTAACAAATTAGTGGTTATTTCATGTATATTATTTTAATTATTTAGAATACTCATCCAGTTAATCAAACATAGGGTTTTCATAAGATAAAAACTAAAAGGTTCAAACATTTAGACACCTATGTTGACCTGGGATAGTTGCATCAATGTTACTATTTAACTTGGATACAAGTATCTAGTATAAAATACTTCTTAAAAATAGATGCAACCACATAGATGCTTCTAGGTTATTTATCACCTTCACTCTAGTATATTTAAATATAGGTCACAGACTATCACATCAAAATGAGAAAACTTTAGCTATTCATTTTCATAGTTATTGTGGAAAAAATGAGTTAGTGGGCACATGATATTGAACTACCCTGAAGGCCCTTCTATCAATGACAATTTCCAACATATCCAATACTCTAAATATGGCCTTTGACTTATGTAGTTCTCCCTTATGTATTGGGTTGTGTGTGAATCATGCAATGGATAAGTAAGTACAATAATGACCTAGCTTGTAACTTGATAAATATAGCTGTTATGCTACTCCTTTAATACTTTAGACTTATAAATTATTAGAACATTTAATTTTAAGTGAGCTTAATTAACCCTTATCCTAGGTACGATTTAAATAAACAATAATATATTATTTATTACCATAACATGGAAACCTCATGATAATAAATAATAGAATTACAATTATTTAATTATTACCAAATTTTAGTTAGATTATTTTATCAATATGGATGAACCCATTAATTTTACAACGATCATCTCCCTTGGTTTTTAAATTATAAATAAGGTTTTAACCCTATTGTGAAACCAACCCATGAATGTGAAATATTAATCATACTCAATCTCTAAGATTTTTTTTGAAATTTTGTCTGATAAGTGAGAGGTTGAAGAACTTGTATTGGGTATAGAGGAGTTTCTCCATTATTGAATAATTCATCATTTTCGGTTTTTAACCTCTGAGAGATTTTTCCACCTAATACTTGTGTCAAGTATGTTGATCTATTATTATGCATTATATGCTTTGATATTTCATTATACTCTAGATTTATCATGTTTGTTCATATTACTACATGAATTCTTTCATGGTAAGAGACCCTAAGGGAATATAATTATTCAAGCAAGCCTATGATCAAATTTCACTATATTCACTTGTAAAATAATATTTTAATTATTTATCTTTAGCCTAGTACATCCATTATATGACCCAAAATATGTTAAAGTTTTTGATTTTGGGTTGTTATTGTTTAAATCTCTCTTCAGGGTCAATTCTCTTAGTTTTTAGCCTGTAAACTCATCCAAAGACCATGTGTGTGGATTCAAATTATTTTTATTAAAATATATGTTTATTAAACATGGTTTTATTGCCCATGTACATCCAAGGAAGAAGGAAAAAATATTTACTTCTACAACTCTGATTTTTATTTAAAAGGCCAGATTTGTTTTGGCCTACTAAACATCATGTTGAGCCTATAGAAGGCTCAAATCATTTTTTAAAAAAAAAAAACTATTTTGGACACCATTTTATGAGTTATACAAATCTATAAATCTAAAACAATATAATTTTGGGCATTAAGATCAGATTTTGAAGCTTCTAGATGCTTTATTATAGGGATTGAAGGAGACTTGCCAAATTTTAAGGTCTATAGTGGCTTATACAAGTTGTTTTGATTTCCAAACTCATACTTGAGCACCATTATTCTTCTTAGATCAAGCTACAAGTTTTATTTTATTTCATATAGTTGGAAATTTTTTTAAAAAAACATGCACTTTATGGCCCCCACCTTCATTAAATTGATTTAACAGTTTTTAAACCAAAAAGTAAATTTTATTTAAAATTTTTTCATGCACAATTTTAACTATATATATATATATATATATATATATATATATATATATATATATATATATATATATATATATATATATATATATATATAGTTAGTTACTTAGTTAGTTAACTATGGTTCATATATAAATTAATGCATATAAATTTTCAATTATTATAGTAGGAGAGATGGATGTGTTTATTTTAATACAAACTTGTAAGATGGGAGGTCAAGGGTCCAAAACTTGTTACCCACAATATGTTTTGATCTAATTAATTGATTAATTCTATTTTTTTGTATGCTAACTTTTCTCACGTGCAAAACCCTAGTTGACATGTCAACTTTGTTGCGACATTAAATTTTGTGACTATTCTGTAAAACATATTTATCTAACCAATCAATCCCTAGGTTTTGGTACCTTATAGACACATATACATAATTATTATTTTTATTTTGAAACATATTATTATTAATTTTATAATTTTTCTAGTAATAGTGTTTAGGTGGTTATTCTGTGTACAACTCTTTTGACATCTAGTTTCGTAAAACTCTAATTCAATTTTTTCAATTGTTTGGCATATAAATTGTGTAATTAAGTATAGTTTCATGTGTGATTCAATGTATTTTGGAAAATAGTTTAGAAACTCATTAAAAAGTTTTTGAACATAGCTGTGCTTATATTAGTTTATTTTTGTGACAATTATGACACCTTGTTTTTTTACAAACCTTTGTAATTTTATTATTTTATCTAACATTAAATTAAATAATTATAATGTATTTACACTTGAAATCTAATTTTTACTTTCAAATAAAATTAAAATTCACACTAAAAATCTTTATTTTAAGTTTTTGTTTACTGTCATTCTTACAGTGAAGCTATCGCTTTGCGTATTTTTGTTTTAAATAAATCATAGATGTTGAATAGAAATAACTATATTATTTATAAAATACACATTAAAGTAGAATTCATGGTCTGAAAGTTATGAAATATTGTCATTGGGACTAAAAAACCCCTTGTGGATGACATGTGACCCCTAAGCTTACCAATGCATTTCAACAAAAATCATAGGAAGCTATGTCCATTATCTTACAAAGTGTTAAGGATAAAATATTTATTTACATTGGTAATCAAAGTCTCATATTGATGCTTGGAAACTCCTTGAATCCATGAATGAAGTTACTTAACTCTTTAAATTAATTAAGTTAATGATTGAATTGCTAATTACACCTATGAAAGGTGATGAAAATGTTGTGAATTTTCTTTATAAAATTAATAACATTAATTATTAGTTAGATGTTCATATCTATAATTTGATTCAAGATCAACTATTTTATTTTATCAGTCAATTCTATTCAATAAAATTTTATAAATTTCATTTCAGTTTTGAATTATAAATATCAAACTAAGCAAGAAGAGAAAGTTATGACCAATTTTGATTCTCAAGAAAATGTTACTTAGATAATTCTCACCTTAAATACTATTTATAATAACAATAAGAACTAGAAATCTAACTGTTATCTTCCTTTAGACTCAAACAGGGATAAAAAATCTAATAATAAGAATCATAAAACTAAGTTTCATAGAGATTTTAATGTGTGGTAAATTTGCTCATATAAGGGAACCCTATTATAAAAATAAGGATAGTGTTAATAATAAAACTTTTAAAAATAATAAAGGGAAGAAATATAATCAAACCAAATATAAGAATCAAAACCCTAATCAATATAATAATTAGGATCAGTATGTTATTAATCTATAGCCTACTTTATTTACTTCAAATGAAAATGAATGAATTTTTTATAGAGGTTAATTATACCATATGACTTTTTTATTTAATATTCTTATTGATTATATAGATATCTCTAAAATATTTATGTAAGAGATCATCTATTTTTAGAATAAACTAAGCAAGGAAAGACAAAATTTTCAAATATTGTTATTAATGATGTTTTCTTTCTACCAAAGTTTAAAAATAACTTGTTATCTAGTTCACAACTTACTAATTATAATTTTATTATCACATTAATTAAATAGATCTGGTCCATTAGAAACCAATATAGGTCTCTTATTGTTGAAGGGGTTCAAAATAATGGTTTATACACTTTCTCTCTTTCTTATTTAGGTTTTATTTCATGACATAGTAAGAATGAATCTCAATTATGGCATGAAATATTAGGACATGTTAATTTAAAAGTTTACATGATATATTTGAAAATAATATTATTGTTAGACTTATTTCTATCCCCTCTCATTATGAAATTTTTGAGAGTTTCTTAGATGGTAAGAAACACACTAACCCCTTTCACAAGAATGATGATGTGAATTCCTCACATCCTTAAGATTTGATTCATAGTGATTTTGTAGGACCTCTTGAATTTTTATCTTTTAATGGTTCTTTGTATTCTATTAATTTTATTGATGAATACACTAGAATGATTTGATCATATTTCATTATTATAAAAATTAAATTTATGTTCATGGCATATCATTTACCATTATAATAGTTTTGTTGTTACTAACTAAATTGATAGTATTTCAACTACATTTATATTTGTTAGTAAAACTATTTAGCTTTATTCTTGCCAATTTTTAATTACAATTATATCATAATAGATATATTTTTATTAGATAATAAAGTGAATAAAATATACAAATATTATAATTTCAATTCATATGACTTAGAGTTAAAATAAATTACATGCAAAAGTATCATGTTTAATTTGATAAGATGGTCTTGTTTATTTATTGAGTTTGGTAAGAAGATCATGCTCAGTCAGTTTGTAAATTTTGTGTTTAAATTGTTAATATGTTCTCATTTGATTATTTAGGTGACTTCATGCTAATATTATTAGATACTTTCATTTGATTATTTTATCATTTTATTGTTTATGCCAACATCCTTATATGGTTCATTTGATAATAAGATATGTTATGGAATGCAATGTTTAAATGGAGTTTATATTTTTTTATCTTCATCATTTACTATACTAAGCATCTTATTCATACATATCTAAAATTATTATTTTTCAATCTCATATCTATTTGATCGGATGATTGCATATCATACTATAATTAGACATATTTTATGTATGAGGTTGTACCTTAATATTTTGTTGAATCATATTAAACTTGAAAAGTTTTAATAAGACTCAAATGATAAAATGAGTTATTAATAATAGGATATCTAATGTTTGACTAAAATTAGTATCAAATTACTAGTAATTTATTGTATGCGCATCACATGATAGCTGGGGACACTAATCTTGTTAATATTGTAAATATCCAATAATGAATTATATATAATAATTTATGTTTATCACTAACTTTGTAATTAAAGCACTGAACATGTTTGCCTAAAACATGAATTGATTATTTAAAATGTGCTTGACCATAAGTAAATATACATCATCTTTTATCTTTATGTTTTTGGTTATTGTGATGCTAACCATACTATGCTATCTTGAATCTAGTTTTGGATATGTGTTTAATTTTTGTGTAGGTACGTAACACCAAAAATTTAAGTGTCTTATAGTTCATGTGCATTTTATCAGAGAGAAAGTCCTAAATGGTGATTTTGATCTATAGTTTTGTCCTATAGATGAACAAGTGGTATATATATTCAAAAAACCACTTGGTGCTACTATTTTTTGTCAATTTTATGCAATATTGGGCCTCTCAGAGTTGTCATTCAAGGAGAGTGTGCATGGAAATCCCACATCTTAATGGACATATGTTTCTTATTCTTATATATAATTCTTCTCAATTGTAATCTTTATATGTAAATTAGGTTATTGAAAAATTCATGTGTAAGTTTTACTTTTATACCCAATAAAATAAGACATACTTTGTAATGGAGTTCCTTGTATTATAAAAGGCTTGAAATATGCTTAGATGATTATTCAAGAGAAACTGGGAGATGTAGTCTCATAATCATACTATCCTAAAATTAATTTCATGGAGTTTATGGATTATAATTCTTTTTATTTCAAAATTTGATGTTTGGCATGATGAAGGTTTCTAAATCCTTCAATTGTGTACATTTCCTCTTTTTGAGGTAATTATGACATTTATCCCCACTTATCATTAAGGGGGAGTGTTATAAAATTTAATTTTAAGTTGAGTTTATTGACCCTTATCCTTGGTATTAATTAAATAAACAATCATATATTATTTATTAAAATGAGGTGCAAACCTCATGATAATAAATAATAGAGTTATAATTATTTAATTATTACTAAATTCTAATTAAATTTTTTTATCGAGATAGATGGACCTATTAATTTTACAATGGTCACCTCCCTTGGTTTTTAATTATAAATAGGGTTTAACCCCTATTGTGAAAACAACCCATGAATATGAAATATTAATCATATTCAGTCTTGAAGAGTTTTGTGAATGTATGTTTGAGATAAAGTGAGAGGTTTAAGAACTTGTATTGGGTACAAAGGAGTTTCTCAATTATTGAATAATCCATAATTTTGGGTTTTTTTAACCTCTGAGAGGTTTTTCCACCTAATTCTTGTGTGAAGTGTGTTGATTTGTGATTATCCATTATATGCTTTATTATTTCATTATACTCTAGATTTATCTTGTGTGTTCATTTTACTAAATGAATTATTTCATAGATGTGTTGTACCTATGATTTATATATAAATAAGAAAAAATATGAGAGCTTTGTTCACTTTGTTTCTTAATAGAATACTTTTGGTATGCTTCTTTGTGAGTAGGTACAAATTTTCTAGGTGAGGAATGAATGAGGGTTGATCTTTTATTTATACCAATCCCTTAGGATAATATCTCACATTAACGCACTTAAGCCAACCATAGGAATATGTTTAATTTTAAAATTATATTACTTTAGGGCACTAGACACTTGTGTTAGGGTATGACACTTTCATTGAATAAGTGTCTAAGTAGGATACAAGTGTTCTAGTAGATGGAAAATAGGTGCAGGTCTAGAACTTGTAGATATGGAAGATAAGTAAGTTTGTAATATTACAGGAAAGGTATAAGGTCTGAGTCATCAAAATAACAATGGTTAGAATAAGATATAATCAATTAGGCACAAAGAGATAGTGTATGTCAATGCTTTGACATTAGGAAAGGTCTAGAATCTAAAGGTACATCCATAATATGTATTTTCCAAGTGTAAAAGATAGAGATGTTATATAATTAAGAAATGGTGCCTACAATGGAATATATATATATATATATATATATATATATATATATATATATATATATATATATATATATAGTTCTTAGGTTGAAAATATGGGTGTCATTTCCCCATGGAAAAATTATGTTAAATTAATGCTCAAATAAACTCATAATAATCAATGAGAAACATGTGAAAACATAACTCCCCCAAAGTTGTGTGTGTGTGTGTTTGATGGATATTATGCTTGGGTATGATGCAAACTTAATAAAATATATTTGATTTTATATGAAACCATGTTTTTAATTTTATAGTTATATATGTATAAGGAAATAGAAAACAACACAAAAAAGCATAGGGTTATAGTTGAAATAAAAAGAGTAATGCTTGCATACTACAATAAATGAGATGAGAAGTGTTATAAAAACCCATGGCTTTCCTTATAGCTCAATTCATGTTATGAAAAAATGTCTTGATAAGTATGTTGTCATCATTAGGATGACTAGTGTAAGTTTTAAGAATAGGATCAATATTCAAATGGTCAAGGACAATGAAACATATCGATAAACATTAAACAAATGGATACATTAATGTAAATGGAAATATAACGAAAGTGTCATGTGAATTATATAAAATATAATAATGCAATTAAGCTCAAGAAAATATCTAAATCATATTTATCAAATCAAACATGGTGATGATACTATGAAAAATAGCATGAATATATCCATGTACATAACTAATCTATGTAAATAATAAATAAGAAACATGATACATGTAAAAGGTAGCTCTATATAGAAAATGTGATTTCATAAAATGATGTTACTCTATAACTATAAAAGAATTAATAAATTTCTTCCCTATGGGAGAGGTAAAAACATAACCATAAATATAGATAGATAGATTATCCTTATTCTTACCTAAATCAATGTATACTTTGAGAAACAAGTGTGAAAACTTGGATACATAAAACTCTATAGTTTATATAGATAATTATGATGTATATCATATGACCAAGATAAAGGTAAAGAACCTTTTTTTTGTATTTTATGAACGTTTTTGGATTTTATAAAAAAATTATGACACAAAGAGGAGGGCACATGTAATGCATAATACATACAATAAGAAAGGTATGTATAAGGCTATTGTATAATAAATATGTAAAAATATGTATATGTTGAATCCCATGCTTTGCCTTGTTAGGCATTAAACTTTTTATGGGGATTACTAATATTCCGCCAATATATCTCATCATATTATAAGTTATCAACTTCCTCAAAAATCTAAGTTCATTCAAATTAATCATTGATTTTAAAATTTATTACATTTAAAATGTATTTAGTAGATATATTTTATTTGTTGTTAATGTATTCTTGTAAATATTTATGAGGAATCATGATTTTTTTTATCAATTAGTTCATGAATTATATCTTTTAAAGTAATGCATCTTTTATATATATATACTTTGGTTTCATGATGTGAAATAAAAGAGTTTACTTGTGTGATATGTTTCCCTATAACTTGAAAATATGTTTTGTCTAGGTGGTAATTTGTTCATGTTTTTGTTTTAAAAGTACATCTATATGTTTTATTGCTTCTTAAATAAATATGCATATTTAGTTGAGATGTTTCATTTATCTATAATGGTTGCTTCTTCATTTTTTCATTAAATAATTTATGAACTATAACATTATTTGATGTTTAACTTGATGTTTTTTTTAAAAAAAAATTGAAACATTAGATATTTTTGTGAATTGGTACATTGGTATGAATGTTGGTTGTTTTCTTACAAGATGATGTTTTGACCTATGTTGGAATTTTTATTTTTCTAGTTGAATAGCCTTATGCATAAGATGAGTAAATGATTGAAATTTATCTCCAAGTAGATTTTTATTGATAGGATCTATGAGACCATTGATAAACATATATTTTTATTTTAGATCACACAGTTGGTAAATAATGAATGCACATGACAATAAAATATAAATATGATATCACACATGGTTCCATTATTATCATCTTTTATATGGTGAATGATTTTGATTGTAGATATTGGCCCATTATTATTAATGTACTTATCTATAAATATTTTTCTAAAATGTACCGCTAAATATATGGAACCACTAGGAAAATAATGTAACCAATCTAAGGTATCATAAACCAATTTTTTGGGAAATAATTTAAGCATCATAAAATTAAAATATTTACAATCGCCTATTTATGTCAATGTTTTGTTAAGGTGATATTGAGGATGTTCATGATCATAAAATAATTGGATTTTCATAATAATCAATTCATGTGAAGAATAGTGAGTTCATGTGAAATGTTTATGTTCAATATGTGTTTTAGGATAGGAGGTCTATGCTCTATAATATATTTCATGTGAGTCTAAAATATTTCTTGTTGTTATGTTAAAACATTTATTTGGATTTATATGTCACCTATAACATGTCTCATATTGGTTAAATCATGTGTAGAAATGGTGATGTTCTCAATAAGATCATTCAACTTTTTATTTAAATTATTGATCATTTAGGTAAGAACACTACTTGGTAAATGTGCACTAAGTTGTGCAATAGTAAAACACTCATTAAAAAGTGTAGAGGATGTAATAATGCAAATAAAAACCATAGAAAAATTCATTACCTTTTTTATGTCATTATTATTTTGTATAATTTTTTAAGGAAAAAAATTATTTACAAGAAAATATTCATTAATATTCTCTAAAGACTCGCTAAATATTCCATTGATTAGAAGATTTCATGTTGAAATATATTCTCTAAAGATAAAGAAAATTTATCATTTAAAATGTTCATATTTTGTGATATAGTTGTGAATGTAAATAAATTAATTTCATCTATTTTGTTAATTAACCATGATGACAAGAAAGTAATGAAAACACAAAGGTAATGGGTGGAAAGTATTTAATAAACCATAGTTTTAAAATCTAAAAAAAATATCCAAGTCCTAATGAGTGTGTGTAGAAGTCCTAGGTTTAATATTCAAAATAATTGGGTTCACCATTTATTTTTACCCTAATTTTGGTTTTAATTAAAATAAATCATAAACTATTTGCAACTAAATAGATCCAAGAATATAGTACTAAAACTAAATAAATTGGATATATCTAACAGGTTATGATGAGAAACAAGTATAAATACCACAAATGAAACTAGACTAATCAATGTTAATGAAAAAGGAGTAAGGAATGATCACACCTATTTTACAAACTGTTAATAATTTGTACAACTTGCTCTTAAAATCTAGAAAATGTAAGATGCTTTGGAACATATCCATTCACTATGAGGTATCAATTCTTATGGTGATCCCATTGGGATATACCCATATAATAATGATTGTTTGACTATAGTTGATTTGTCCTGCTGTGTTTAGGTTTATCTTGATAGGATTTTGTAATATGATATTTCTATCACTTATGCATTATCACCTTATTAATTCATGTATACCTTTAATTTTTAGATATGTTGGAAAAACTATTTAGAATAAAGTAAAATACTTCTTAACCTAGATTCACATAAAATTTAAATAATAGTTATGGAGTCATGTAACTACTAAGGCATGATGAAAAATTATGTGTTTTGCATGCATATAATCATACCTCCACATACTTCTGTGTGTGGGGGGATGAAATAGATAAAGTGATATTTTGTGAACCTCCTCTTATATAGAAGTAATGATCAACTACTTGTAGTTTAATACCCTCCTTTAACACAAAGGAATATTGAGATACTAAGATATAATGATATTTTTGTAAATATATAGTATTTGATTCAATTCTTGGATATATGATTGACCTTTGATGTGAATTTTATTCATGTATTCCTCTATGTGTCTAGATGTGTGTAGCCTATTAAATGTCTTGACAAGACTTTATATATATAATATGACTTAGGATAACTTATGTATGATATCCAATTGTAGTAATGTATAAAATCAAGAGAAAAAATCATATGATTCACATCAATAGGATGGTAGGCCCACAAAACTAAGTTAATATTGGATATGTTTCGATCCTACACCAATAATTATTTTACAATATTATTGGATTAGTATAAAATTAAACATTAATTCCAAAATAAAAATATTCTAGGTTAGTATTTATATAAGACAGAGGTTAACAAAATTACTAGGGAATAATGTAAATAATATATTCAAATTAATGTGGATAATATTCATTGAAGGTGGAACTAAGTGGGAGATGAAGCGAAGGGAGGAATTCAAATTCAACATCTGGGTGGGAGGAGGGCGAGAGCAAAGGAAAAAATCTAGACCTAGATCTAGCTAGTATTTTCAGAGTAAAAAAGGCCCCTTGGTTGAAAAGAACCAGTGTAGAAGACTAATAGACCTTAAGTTCTAGATAAATATTTTGAGTGGGGTTTGTCAAAAGAAACTATAGCAAAAGATTTACTAAATCTAGGTGATAAACACATAGGTTTTAAACTATGTTTGGTGGGATTATAGACTAGATGAATGTCTAGTGTCATCTTCCATAAGATTGAATATCCCATTGGGTAGGATAAAATCAAAGTAAAAGCTTGGCATGTAAAAGTTTACTAGAATAGAAGACCTTGGGTGAGATCTAAGAGAAAAAACCAAGGTAGAATATTCATTGACACTAAGTGGTAGATACATAGAACTAATATTATGTCTATTGAAATGTCATTCTCATAGAATACTCATAACAAAAAATTGGTATTCTTTTAGGGAATTTAGAGAAAATGTGTTGCTACCTCCTAGTGGTAGTTATGTAGTACATCTATCGTGTTGGGTAAGATAATGTATTGGAAAAAATTTAGAGTCTATAGATTATTTCATCCTAAAGGAAAATTACCCCATTTCAAGGGTAGGGAGGTATTGTCTTCCCTTTATACTCCTATTTTATATTGGTTTAATCCTATGGGATTCTATTTTGCATAATCTATTAGCTATATATTTATCTCCCTCTCTTGTTTGGAAAGGGAGGAAACTCATTTTTATTTCTTATTATCATCTATTTTCAACCATGTACTAAGTTGTTACTAAACTACTGAGAGCTTGACTGTCTAACTTTGAGATATAAAGGAAGTCTATCTCATTTTTATTTGGTGTAAACCCCATGACTTGGGCCAATGTTTTTAGGTTCAAAGGTGGATGTTAGAGGACTGTTATTTGAATCTGTCTACCTTTATAAGGATAGAATGTTGTGGGCCTTGATGGAGGAAGTTAGAGGATTCCTTGACAAAACATTTAGGGTTTAGGTAGATGATAGATAAATCTACCCCTTCCATCCTTCTTTGGATGTTAGAGGATTCCACTTTGTTGTATTTTTAGTAATGGTGGATGTTAGAGGATTTTACCCTTATCTCTTCTAGTTTCTGGATTTTATCTTAAAACCTGTGTTGTTTACTAGTTGATTGGCCTATTGTGCAATAATCATCCCAAACACCATTATAAGAAGAGGGATGATGGTAGATAGATTTTTGAGGATTCATTATCCAAATTAGAGACAAAGTTAATTAATGATGGGATGAATATTATTATTTTGTATCAAGTTGTTGTTAATGGATGAGGATGAGTTGGATAGTTGCTTATTGTGATTTAACCATTGCTTGGCTTAGCAGGTGTGTAGATCCATTAGTTATGATTTAATTATGTAGAGGCTATGTAGATATTTCAAAGAGGAAAAATATTAGTGGAATATTATTTGATCCTGGATAGGTTTTATCCTATAGCATAAGTTTTAGGTAAGATTTACTGAACCGTGACAATTTTTGTCTATATTTTCTAGTTGATGAGGAATTGCCTCCCTTTATTTTTAGATTGTTGAGGATGATTTTCCTATTGACCTATTATGATTTAGATAATATTTGGCTCAGTGTGTGCTCACTAGTTATTCTTTAGCTATGTGTAGGTTATACAGACATTTTGAGGAGAAAGAAGATTAGTGGAAGACAATATACTTCAAGATGGATTTTTTTCTACAACAAATGTTTTGGGGAAACACCACCAAAGGGTGATAGTTATTGTCTATATTTTATATTTTTTGATGAGTTACCATATTGATAAGGTTACTAGTTATGCTTTAGCTATGTGTAGGTTATACAAACATTTTGGAGAGAAAGAAGATTAGTGGAAGACAATCTACTTCAAGATGGATTTTTTTCTACAACAAAAGTTTTGGGGAAACACCACCAAAGGGTGATAGTTATTGTCTATATTTTATATTTTTTGATGAGTCACCATATTTATAATGTTATGGGATCCTTAAAATCATCGTGTATCAGTTTTGAGATTTGTCAAACCCTCTCATTGGATTAATTGTTATAGTTTTGGGATCCTTCAAACCTTCTTATCATTCTTGACGTGGTAGTGGGACTCTTAATACCATCTTTTTATGAATCACAATTGTGGGATCCTTAAATCCTCTTGGTTTTGGGACCATTATTCAAAACTCTCATTCTTGATTGTGGGTCCAATGATCAAAACCCTCACCTTTTTGGTTCATAACTCTAGTTTTTCAAAAGTATTTATCCTATCTAATAAAAAATATTCATTTAAGGTGAGAAATGGAAAAAAATAATTATGGTCCTGTTAGCTAAATTTTGGATACCATAGAACAAGTTCATATAAAAATTGTTTTATTAGGGTTTGAACTTAATTGATTACTATGAAAATCTCCTTATAAGTCAAGTTTAACAAAGTTTAATGTATTTTTGATAAATTTAAGGGTAATGTTCTTATTTTGGTTTATGCTTGTCTGGCCTTGTCATGATTTATCCAACTAATTTAAAAGGTGTCAAGGGTTGATAAGACTTTATTTAGTCACTTAATGCATGAAAATTCACCCCATACTCCCTTTGGTCCATACAAATGCCTAAGAAGATGATAGACTCTCTTTTCTAACATTATAACCCATTTCAAGTGCTTCCTTATACATTTTTTAATGTTATATAAATGATATGTGAAAGAAATGGTAGCCACATAACATGATGAAGCTCTTTAACATTACCATACATTTGTAAAAGAATGGAAACTCCATTAATATAGCTCCATCAAGGTTGTCAAGTAGATATGGTAATTTTAGTTCTATGAAGGTCTCTTTTGAGGCATGGTTGTAATTTTTCTAGGGTGAGGTTGATCTATAGGCCCTTACATGGCCACTTACATCTCCCTAAAACTAAAATTAGGTGTTTTGATGAGCTATAAGTCTCATAAAAGTAGAAAATCTCCTCTTCTCTCTTGTCAAGTCCTTGGTAGCCCTAAAATAGTTGATGATTTTCACTTGGTATGTAGAGGAGAGAGACATAATTATAAGTAATTATATTAGGGGTTGATATGGGTCCTCATTACATTCAAACCCATTGCCATATTTCTTATATTAATTTCTCTTCATGTATGAATAGTCTTTAAGAGTTTAGGTAGTCAAAAAGGCACCTCTTTCCACACAAGCTTGGTTTTCTCATTGGAAAGGGATTTTGAAACTCATTGGAAGCTTGAGAGAAATTGGAGATTATATAAGAAGATTTTACAATATTTTAATATTAATTTTCAATCCTCACTTGGCATGTGTGATCTCAAAAGGGGAATAAATATTCATGTTTGGAGTAATTTTTAGGTTGAGGACCATGGAGTTCTTGAGTTTTTATGTTTTCAAGAAGTTGGAAGTAGGTTGGTGAACTATCACAACTATTACACACTTCCTTGATGCTATATAGGTCCATTAATGAGTTATTAATGCCTAGTGGACCAAAAATATTCTCAACATGATGGTAAACTATAGTTTTCCACAAGTATTCATCATTGATCAATGTGTAGGCAGAGTCTTAGTAATTTAAGAGTCTTATATTGCATGAAACGAGCGATAAGTGGTTTTTATTGTGTGTTTTATTCCTTAAGACTCATTTATACCTCCTCACAAGTATTTATTAGATCCAAAACAATAAAAAAGTTATATTTTCATGAATAAAAAGGGATTATGTGTAGCTTGCACTAGTAGGAGGTCAACATGGCTTTGATTTTGAACCTCAAAGAAACCAATGGGATAATTGGTCTCATATAAAATAAAATGATATATTAATCCTCCAATAAATCCAAAAATATTGATGACCTCAATAACAATTATTCCAAAGCAAGCCTACAATGACCTTAAGCTCGAGACTATGTCAAATTTGTTAGAGTATGTATTTCATGCATTTTCTCATGTTTCTAGTGTATTAGGTAGTTATTTCATCATCTAGTAAATTTGTCCTATGTGAAGATTTATCCCACATTGACCAATTAGGTTAGTTTTATGTTTTTCTTTGCCTATTTATGAAAGACCTTTCCTATTGTACTAGCATGCTTCATTTTGAATAATATATGATTTGCCTTATTTTTGCATATCATATCTCTAGCTTCCTTTTATGATGTTTTGTTACTAACACCTTAGAATCTTGGTTTATAATGATTTTACCATTACTAACATGGTACCAGACCTTGAAAAAGTTGAAACCATCTATTAGCTTACAACTTTTATATAATTTTATTATACTTCTCTTGTCGTTGTTTCTTCCTTTATCATAAAGAGGAAGTATAGAAGAAAGGCATGCGAGGAGATATTGGTACCCTCTTTTCAATAATTTTCAAATATTATAAAGATTTTCATTGATTTTGAACCTTTTGTTGCTTCTAAAGTAATGAAAGTAGTAGATATCTTGGTTGGTGTCCTCAACAAGCTAGGCATTAGAAAAGGCTAGATTTGTTTTTGATCTGAAGCTGGTTTTTTAACATTAAATAAATATTGAGAGAAGGCATTGGTGTAGTGTTGAGATCTTTAGGTAGGCATTGAAATATATAAAGTGGTGTTGGAATTATCTACCTTCTTTTCTACTAATCTTAGCTTTGTTCCTTTCTTATCTAATTTGTCTTTGGTGCTAGGTCAATCTATTTTGATCTTGGCATTGGCATTAGCATGGAGATCTTGAGTGATTCTTAGTTTAGCATTGACATTAGCATGAAGATATTAGAGATTTTTTTTTTGAGTTTTTTCTTTGTCATAGCTACTTCAACCAAACATAGTAATCTATAAAATCTAATTTTGGCATCATTTTCTCAACCACTGGTTCTACATTGGAGTTTTTCTTTCTTTATTTTTTTGTCTCAAATCTATGTTTTATGTTTGGATGGGTGTTGGAAGGCATTTTCAAAAATGCTTATCATCTTGAATTTATACATTAACCAACAAAGTGGCACTTGGAAGAGAGATTTATTTTGTTGATGAATTTTTAGATCTAAGCTAGGCATCCTTTGACTTCTATCTTCGTAAGCCTACATTGACACTTTTTCTTATTCAATCTTGTGTCATTATTTGACAAGGAATTTTTAGATCTGAATTGTCTTTATGTTATGTTGATCTTTTATGGAGTTTTTAAACTAAGCATCACCTTCCATGCTAAGGTACTTTGGTTAGCACAGATTTTTTTTTCTGCTAAAAGATCAAAGGATTTCAAGATTTGGTGAATTGAGGCCCTTGGAGATATATGGAGAAAAAAATTAGTAAACTATCCCTTTTTCCTCTCAAAATAGCTAGTTATGTTCTTTTTTTGTTTCCAAGCTATATTTTTTTCCTGAAGAGGAAGCACAGTTCACTTGTGCAAGCATAACATTAACCAAAAGGATAAGTTTTCACATTAGTTAGCATTTCTAAGTCTGTGCTTCAATTCTAGTTCCAATGAGTTGTTGGATGACTATGTTCTTTACTGATTTGGTCACAAATTTTAGTCTGTAGTGATTTTTTAATGTTTTGACCCATTTTATAGTAAATCATTATGATTTTATGTTTTGAATCGTAACTTGGATTTGAGTTCTATTTTTTCAAAATTTCATGTTTTTTAATTCTCTATCCATTGGTGTCATTAATTTATAACAATTGGCTACTTTTATAAATTACCAAATTAGGGGGGGGGTCCTGTAATGTAATCTTTTGGGGGTTTGTCTAGATGTCAATTTTGTGTACCCTTTACATTCTTTGTACTCTTTGATGATTAGTTAGAATGGCTTCTAATTTTTTTTTTGAACATTTTGAGCCTTTGACTACATATTATTACCACACATGGAGACCTCAAATTGAAACAATCATAAAACACAAAAGAGTATGGTACCTAATGAATGAAACACAACCATAGGTCACACGTGAATTTTAAAAAATTTAGAACCAATGTAAGTTTGAAGAATCTATGGTCATGATTGAGGGATATGTCAGTGAGAGTATTTTGTTTCATTTTGATGGGTGTGATTCTCCATTCAAAATGTGGACTAAGTTAAAGGGTTTGTTTTAGAAATTAGATCACTTGAGAGCTATACAGCTTGAAGTGGAGCTTACTTCACTAAATCTAGATGACTTTGTCTCCATTGTAGACTAACTCACTAGCTTTAAGTAATTATTGACATAGTTGAAGGGGATTAGATGAGATAAAAAGGATGAAGAGTGTGTGTACTTGGTCTTGTCTAAGTTGAGTGGCCCATTCCAAATATTTACTTCTACCTTATTCACTAATATGGATGCCTTAGAAAAAACATTCAAAATACCATATGTAGAGTTTTTTTTTGAGAGACTTACTAGAGAGGAATCTAAATTATCTCACATTGAGTCTTCCACCTTTCAAAAATCACTAGTTGCCTCACATTCTAAGACTAAGGGAAAATCTAAGGGTAATAAGAACACTCTTCCTCCACCTCAAAATGCACCTAAGCCCAAAACTAATAAATCTAAACCCAAACCATCTTCTAAATCCAATAATAAGTATAGCCTATTGTGATCCTATAATGGGGGGACTAGCCATGAAGAGTCTAGGTGTTTCAAAAGAATACAAGCCCTAAAGGATGCCATTAGGAAACACAAGATTTCTATCTCCACTCCTTCTCTATATCATGAGCATGGGAAAGTACTTAATATTGTTGGGAGATCATATTTACCTATTTTAGAAAGTTGGGTTCAAGATTATGGTACTTCACACCATATGACATCTACTAAGGAGTCCTTTGTATCTCTAGGTCTAAGTTATACTTTCAACATTGAGGTTGGAGATTTTTCCTTCATTTATATAAGGGGCAAGGGTGACATACATCTAGATGGTGGTCACATCAATTATGTATTATCTGTTCCATATATCACCACCAATCTAATTTCAATGTATCATATTTGCCATTCTAGTCATGGCAAGATAGTGACTTTTACACCATAGGGTACTAGAGTTTGAGCTTTGTTAGAGACACACACTTATTTCATAGGGTGTTGTTCATCATAGTTTTTGACTTTACTATTTTTAGGGTTTTGATAATACTCCTCCTTAAGGTATGTGTTTAGTTTCTCATGTAAATTCTAAGAGTCAGTTTTGGCATGAGTGATTTGGACACCTAAACTATAGATATTTGAAGTAGTTGAACATTTCTAGTATGGTAAAGGGTCTTAATATAGTTTCATGTTTTGATGTAATTTTTCCTAGTTGTGAATTAGGAAAATAAAACCAAGATCCATTTCCTAAGGGTACGTTAATGAGAGCTTCTTCACCACTTGAGCTTATGCATATTGATTTGATGGTATTTCATACTTATTCTTTCAATGGAGCTAAGTATGCACTTACCTTCATTAATAGTTTCTTGAGGGGTGCATGGGTTTATTTAATTGAGTATAAGAGTGGTGTCTTTCTCACTTCAAAGTCTTTAAGGCTTTGGTCAAGAAATAATCATCGAGTTACATCAAGAAGCTTGATACAAATAATGAAGGGGGAGTACTTCAGTCATGAGTTATCTGATTTTTTGGTAGTTCATAATATTGTTCACTAGTATTCTATTACAAATATTCCATAGTAGAATTACTTATTAAAAAGAAAGAACCAAATTCTAAAGGAGATGGCTAACTACATGATGCATTCACAGGATTTATCTATTATCTATTGGGCAAAGGAAGTTAATTATGTAAACTACATTCAAAATTGCACATGACATCAGGTACTTGAGCCTAGATGACTTTGGAGGAGGCTTGGTCTGGAACCAAGCTTGATGTCTTATTTTTATGAGTCTTTGGGAAACTTGCTTGGTCATTTGTACCAAAGAAGAAAAGGAAAACATTGGATAAGAAGCTCAAACCTTTGATTTTTGTAGGGTATTATGAGGACATGAGAGCTTATTATCTTTTAGGTCTTGATACTCATGATGTTCATTTTTTAACTCATGTACAGTTTTATGAACATTTCACATCTCATGACTCTTCAACTTATTTCATTACTTCTTATTCTTTTGATGATTCACCTCCTATTGAGGATTTAATCTTTAAGGAGCCAGTTTAGGAGATTACTAAAGAGGTTATAGAGGATGATGATATTTTTCACATTGATGTTGCCACTATGCCTAAGTGGGCTCATATTATAGTTTCTAAGTAAGCACCATTCATATAGGATCTTCTACCTACTCGAGATCAGCATGCATATTCTATGGGTGCTATACTTTTATGTCATGCATTATTTGGGGATCCAAAGTCTTTTTCATAGGCTCATGGGATATAAGAGTGGGATGATGCGATAATAGATGAGTATTCCTCATTTATGAAGATTCACACTTAGGATTTAATCACTCTTCCTAGGGGAAGAAATTTGGTTAGGTAAAAGTGGTTTTTTCACACCAATTATGCATTTTATGGGTCCATCGACAAGTATAAGGCATGTCTTGTTTAAAATGGAGTCTCACAATTCAAAGGTGTTAACTATTTTGAGACTTTTATTCCCATTTCCAAGATGGATTCTATTCACCTTGTGCTTTCTCTTTCTACATCATTGGACTGGATAGTATATATGATAGACATTAATATTATTATTTTTGCATGGAAACTTGCATGCAAAAATCTATATGGATAATCCTTTTGAGTTTGTTCACGATTATTCTCTTTTTTGTCGACTTAGGAGGTCTGTTTATAGTCTTATCTAGAACTATAAAGCTTGGTATGAGAAGATGGAATCATTTATTCTCTCTACTAGTTCTGTTCATTACCACTATGATCCCATGTGTATATTTAGTGTATTGGGAAAAAAAATATTATTATGGTTTTGTATGTTGACAATCTACATCTCATAAGAATCTTGTCATCTCAAATTTAGACTATTCAGTAGGCACTTTTAGCATATTTTGACATGATATATCTTGGCCTTCTACATTTATTCTTTCATTTATAGATTTCACAACTAGATATAGGGATATATTTGAGTCATAAGAAGTACACCCTCAATGTTCTTCAACATTTTGGAATGGATTATTGCAATCCAAGTCCTTATCCTTTTTATTCTAGAGTGACTCTCACTATCTCTTATACTACTCCATTTTGTGATCTTGCATTATATAGGTAGATGGTTAGGAGGCTTATGTATTTAACCCATACTTGCCCTAACATTTCATTTATAGTTGGGCTTGTATTTATATTTTCAAATGAACCTCATGGTAGTCACTGGAAATATGGTAAGAGTATTCTATGATATCTACAAGGCACTACTCATTTTGGATTACATTACACTAGGGGTTCTACTTAGTTGGTTGGATATATTGATTCAGATTAGGTAGGTTTTCTTGATGATAGGAATTCTAATTTTGGATACATAGTTTATATACGTTCTTAACCAATTACTTGGTTTTGTAAGAAGTATTAAGATATTACAATTTCATCTATAGAGTTTGAGTATGGGATAATAGTCATAGTGAGTCAGTAGGTTTTTTGGCTTCATTAGTTGTTGATAGAGTTTGGCTTCATGTAAGATTCACCACTATTCTTTAGTGTGACAACTAAAGTGAAATTAACATATCTCACTACCTATTTGAGCATCAATGGACCAATTACATTTAAGTACATATTCACTTTATTCGTTGGCATGATCAAGACGATGTTCTTAGCTCAGAGTACATTCCAACATAGCAATAGGTTGCAGACATCTTCATGAAGTCTTTTACATCACCTCATTTTGTTGAGTTGCATGTCATGTTTGGGGTTTTATAATTTATCTTTGGGGTGATGTTCATGAGGACATCTTCCATCTTCATTTCATGGATACATATTGTACATGAGTGTCTTATCAAGCCTAGTTGTCGAGACTCATATTGTGGATGTGCCACTATTTTTTATTTTATTTTATTATGCCCTAGATTCATTTGATGAGGGTGTTATAGTATTTATTTTGTGAATTTATCATGTTTTATAGTGTATTATCTAGTTATCTTATCATTTAATGAGTTTAACCTATGAGAGGATTTATCCCACATTGGCCAGTTAGGCTAGTTCTATGTTTCACCTTGCCTATTTATGCAAGAAATTTCCTATTATACTAGCATGATTCAATATGAATAATATGTTATTTAATTTTTTTCATATAATATCTACATATTCATTGTGTGATTCTTTGTTTCTAATAATTTAGACTCTTGGATTGGAATGCCTTTACTATTCCTAACAAAAGTTTGCCTACACAAGAATAAACTCAAGAGATAAAAATTGAATTATCAATGAAGTATGAGGTTTGTTTTGAGATACTGGAGAGTTATTTTTATGGCAAAGATGATAATATAATGTTTCATAAGGGGTTCAAAATGACAAAATGCATACCTACAAGACTGTAGACCTATAAGTCTTTTTTAAGAGAAATACACAACCCTGCATGGCAAGATGAGTTATAAAGGTTTAAAAGAGATATAAAATCCATGGTTAATAATTTAAAAGATGTTTTTATCTTATATTAATGGTTAATAGTGAAATGAAGAACCATTTTTAGGTGCTAACAAACATTAGGCAAACAAGGAACACCTACATGTTTGCACCTTGGGTATGGAGAAAAGTGCATCTTTTGTGCTAAGTAGGAAGTTAAGAAGAACAAGGATATTGAAATAAATGTAGATAGGGTTAAAAATATGTATAAAATTCCTCTTAGTAAGAAAAAACAATGAATATGGGTAAGGATCCCTCAAAGATAGTTTATACCTAATGAAACTTATAGGCCTAATTGGGACCTATAGTTATGCCCTCATATTGTTAAGAAAACATGAAAATTTTGAATTGATAATAGGTTTATAAGGATAAATAAAGGTATAAAATGTTATAAAAATATCTTCATAAATGTCAGAACCTTATATTGATGAAGACAAACCTCAAATAAGGCCATTAGGGTAAGACTGGCTTCTTAAAAGATGAAAATCAAGTTATAAAACCTTTTAGAGGGTAAATACCTATTTAAGATATTTAAGACCATGGAATATAATTTTTTAGGCATATTGAATCATTTTATAAACAATAAAATTCACTTTGAGTGGTTTTTTTCCAAAAATACTCTCTCTCTCTCGATCTCACGCATAATCTAACCAACCCGAGAGGCAGTCTTGAGTGGCTTATAGCTTCATGGAGGATATGCATGGTGGAAAATGGATATTAGAGAATTTTTATGGGTTATTATAATTCCAAATCAAGGCATTTTTTTAATTATCAAGACATTATAATCTATGAAAAATTCTTAAGATCTATAACCACGTTAAAATCCTCATACCACCTTATGAAGACTTCGAGAGACATCAATTTTGTGCTTGGATATTTTAGGAACATTTACATGGGACCTGAAGCTATTACCCATGAAAGAGGAATAATATGTGATAAAAAATTATGGCATTTTTTCATGTTTTAGGCCTCTCATCTTTATGAATCATCATTAAGATGATAGGCATATTTAAACCCTCTCTAAAACCTTTTAAGAGATTGATGGAGATATAAGTCATTATAATGGTTTAAAATTACCTTTAATGAACATATAAAAATTGGCACATGTAGTATTAAACCATCAAGATCAGCTGATAAAACCATCAACTGGCACATGTAGTATAAATTTACAAATTTGTGGCCTAAAATATTGCCTCTTGGAGCTATTTTGTATGGTTTTAAGGCCTATAAATCTTCCTAAACATTTACAAAGATTTATTGAGCCAAGATAAAAGTAATATGGTTCTTAAAATTTTATTTTAGAATTTTTCAAAATGATATTATAGTTTACAAGTGGCTAACTAGGCTTGAGAAAGGAAAGATGATCATTCTTGCACTAGGAGGATTGAATTATAGATTCTTAACAGCATGAAAAAGTGGGAAAATCAGTGCTAATTCTCTCCCAAGATGGAAATAACATGGAATTAGAATAGGATGGCATTATAAAAATCAAATAAACCTAATCAAGAATTTTCAACTTTAACAAAGAGATCATTATCACAGTAGAAATTAGAGAAACCTAATTCTTTCAAAAAAGAAGTAATCTTAGAATACAAAGCTCAAGGAACTGGTTTTATACCATACAAAGATTTATTTAACTTACATACATAATGTTTTTTATTAGGGTTAGTGAAACTTTTAGGTTGAGTCATATATATTTCCTCTTATAAAGCACCATTAATAAAATCATTCTTGACATCTATTTGGTGGATAACCCAGCCATTTTGGACTACAAGAACAATAAGTAATCTCATATTAGTCATTTTTTTATAAAATCAAAGGTTTCAACATAGTCAATCCCAAATTTTTGATTAAACCCATGAGTAACTAATATAGCTTTAAACGTATCTATTTTACTAATTAAATTATATTTAATCTTATAAAGCCACCTAAAACTGAATGTGTTTTTTTATGGAGGAGAGATGAGATCCCAAGTCTAATTTTTAATTAAGGTATTATATTCAGCTTGCATAACAATATTCCATCTATCATCTTGAGTTTATTACTCAAAATATTAAGATTCACATTATTAAATAGTAATTAAAACATCATAAGAATGTTGACTTCTAGTTGATTTATTAAGTTTATCAACATTAGAAGATTGAATTAAGGATTCTACCCATTTAGGTCTTTTAGAATTGAACATGAAACTCAAGGGGTTACTCAAACTCTAAGTGATCTAAAACTAGATCAACTTACTTAAGGGAATACATTTCATCATAAGGAGAAACATGAGGTTTATCAACAAAATAACACTAAGGAGGTTCCACAGAGGGCTCACAAAAGGACTTTTCAAGAATAAGAACATTCATATTATTAATGATATGACATTTATAAGGATCATAAAATATTAAACCTTTTTCTTACCTTCATAACCTACAAAAATACAAGAATAGGAAATGCGATCAGACTTCTTTCTTTTAAATTTAGGAACAAATATAGAAGCAGGGCTACCAAATATCCTAAGATGAGACACACTAGGTTTATTTTTAAACCAAATTTCTAAATGGGTATAAAGATGCAAAGCTTTGGTAGGGACTCTATTCATAATTTGCACAACATTATTTATGGCTTTGACCCATAAAAACTTATGAACATTTGGATATTTTAACATTTTTCTAGCCATTTTTGTGATGGTATGGTTTTTCCTTTCAATAATACCTTTACTCAGTAGAATAACGAGTTGTTAATTCCCTTTGAATACAATAACTAATGCAAAAAAAATCAAACTCTTTATTAATATATGCACCATTGTTATCAATTCTTAATCTCTTAATAGAAAAATCAGATGCATTTTCAATAACTTTTAATTATTTGAATTTAGACAACACATCAGATTTATTTTTAATGAAATATGACCAAATCATTATAGTTTAATTGTTAATAAAATTAATAGTATACAAAGAACCATTATGTGATACAACGTCAAGAGGTACTAAAATATTAATATGAATCAATTCTAAAGTATGAGAGGAATTTACATCATGATTATTGTGAAAAGGATTAGTATCTTTCTTACCATCTAAGAAACCCTCGTAAGTTTCATGATGAGAGGGGATAGTTTGAAGTCCAACAAAAAGATTATTTGTAGACATATAATTTAAAATTTTAAAATTAGCATGCCTTAATATTTAATGCCATAATTTATATTTATTTTTAGTATGCAATGAAATAAAACATGCAAAAGGAAAGAAAATGTATAAACCATTCTTTTGAACACCTTTAATAATCAAATATCCAGATTGACTTCTAATAAACTAGCTATCTTTAAGAATGGTAAAATGAAATTATCATTATTAAATTGTGAAAAATATGAGTTATTTTAAATATTTGGTATATATAAAACATCATTAATAAAAATATTTTTAAAAAAATTCTTTTCCTAGCTTAGTTGCTTCTAAAAATGAATTATCTCCTAGGTAATTCTTTTTTGATATATGATGCAGATCATCACTAAGGAACAAAGCATGTAAATGTTTTTTAGAGTTCATTGTGACCATATTTGGTCTTTTGATGTTTATATATGTATTATATGGTCCTATTAGAGGTTTTATAGTCATTAGACAATCTATTATTTGTGTGTTTGAAGCCTTTTAGAGTTTCCCACCAAAATGGTTATTTTAAAAAAATTAATTTCTAAGACTAGTTTGTGGGGAGTTTTGGAGTCTTGTGTGTAATATAATGTTAGAAAATGTTTGAAAATTGTTATGAATAGGTGTATTAATGTGTATAAAATGAAATAATAATGAAAATCAAGAAAACATTAGCTTATAATTTCCACCCTATGTGGGTTGGCCAAGATTATGAGTTTGTTTTGCATGTTTGGAATAATAAGTAAAATAAAAATGCATGTTGAAAAGTGTGAGTTGTATGTGGGTATATAGGTTCAAAGGATACAGAGGTAGAGAGTGTCAATAACCAAAATTTAGAGTAAAAAGTGCAAGAACCTCTGCCCGACTTGTCAAGAGTATGTGCAAGACAATATATGTATGAAGAACATTGAATAAAATAATGATCATGAAGGATCTTTGTTGAATTTAAATGGTTAATTTGAATTTCATTGTTTTATGTTATTTTTATTTATGATTATTTATATTTATTGAAGTCATTTTTTAGTAAAATGAAGTATCAAACTACGACATAATTCCCTTTAAGAAAATTATGTGTCTATATAGTTATAAAAATAAGATCATAAATATCTTTAGAATATTATTAAGATTCATTGGAGTTGGTATAGGTGGTTTCCTAGACTACAAGATTTTTATTTTTAAAAATAAGCCTTTTGAGATTATTTCAAGTGAGAAAAGTGTTTTTAATTCCTCATTCCACTAGCATAGTCAAATAAAATAATCCTTATAATTACATAAATGCATTTGTGGGAGGTTAGTATTGATTATTGAAAGCTTGTGAATATTTTAAAACATTAATATAGGGTGTTATAGTCAGCATGAAATAATCCAATCATTGAGAAAGTAAAGATTCATCTCTATAGTCTTCCATTTCATTAACACAGTCTTGTTCTTCACACATATTTCTATATATTTACATAAAAGAACCTGTTTGACATTGATGAAGGTATAATAACTATTAAAAAAGGTGTAAATAGGTTAGATAGACATAATCCAATAATTATAAAGTATTGAAGTGGATTATAACCTATTTAAATCCGTTTTGCCTCCTCTCAACCTTGCATTGGCCTGTCTAGACATAAACCTACAGTTT
This sequence comes from Torreya grandis, assembly GCA_037957365.1. Lineage (NCBI taxonomy): Eukaryota > Viridiplantae > Streptophyta > Pinopsida > Cupressales > Taxaceae > Torreya > Torreya grandis. Next base: position 280,417 of record JARHVA010008294.1, read on the forward strand.
TGAACTGGTATCCCCCATAACTTTTGTTTCAACCATTATAATTTATTAAAACTTTGTGATCACACATTATTCATCATTATTAATAGAATTATGGTGGTTTTAGGTTGGTATAGTATGGCTTGGTATGGAAACAAAGACTGTGTAGTGTTTTAAGCCTAAAAGAGACTTAATTGGGAGAAGGAGGTGTTGAGTTGGGTAGGTTGCATTGAGATTTGAGCCATGAAATTTTATGTCAAGAATAATTAAGATAAATTTTATTTAAATATATGTTTATGTCAAACCTAAAATTTTTTTGTGATAAGAGGACTATAAGGAAAGGAGGTCTAACAAAAGAAAGAGTAGATTATTATAAAGTGCTTGTTTGTAGTTTATGTTATTTAATGGGATATGGAAATGAGTTGACATATTCAGGTGGGTGATAATATGAGCCATAGTGATGAATTTAAGAACTATTGTATTATCCTTTAGGATTTTAGGCCTATGTATATATATCACAGAAAGACAGGTTTTAGGCTAAAATGGTGAATGGAGCCCTAATAAAGGATATATGAAAATAATATGAAGTGAGTGATAAGTATATATTAGAGAGTGATAATGAATGATATTACTATAATAGAATAAATATATGGATGAAATGAGACTAATGAGCCTAGTAGAGGCAATAATATAAAAGAGTTTCAAGAAGTGTGAATCAAGGTACCTACATGAGGGATCAAACTCGAGATGATTAAAGCCATTCAAATCAAATATCAGAGATAGGATATGAATAGGATGATTGTAGGCATGAGGGACCTACATAAATATATCTCTAAAGTCACACAAACTATTATATAATCAATTCATATGGGGCGATACACCGCTATCTAAAATCCACTCATTTTCACTTGAAGTAAATAAAGAAGCATATAAAGCACTAACATTATGATCTTGATTGTTATTATGTTTAGGTTTTTTATTACTCTTCTTGTTTTGATTAGAATTATTACCTTTGTTATTTATTTATTTATTATTAACTATATCCTTTTTTTTATAATAGGTTTCCCTTATATGACCAAGTTTACCACATAAATTGTAATTCCCATTAAACTTAGGTTTATGATTCTTATTACCAGATTTCTTGTTTCCATTTTGCCTTTAATAGAATTAAAGTTGGATTTATAGTTATTATTATCATAAATAGTATTTAAGGTGAGAAATTATTGAGTGTAATTTCATTTAGAATCAAAATTGGTCATAACTTGTTCTTCTTGAATTAGGAGAGCAAACAAGGTGGAAAGGTCAGGGATATCTTGTTCAGTTTGATATTTAGAATCAAAAATTGAAATGAAACTTATAAAATTTTCTTGAATATTTTGTTAAATGATAAAATAAATTATTTGATCTTGAAAAAATTACATTTAAAACCATCTAATTGAGCTTTAATTTTTTTAATTTTAGCAAGAAAATTCAAAACCTTTTCATCACCTGTCATAGGTGTAGTTAGCAATTCAAGGATTAACTTAATAATTTTTGAGAGGAAATTTCCCTCAAGAATGGATTCAATTATTTTTCAATCATTTCTAAGATAATATTGATTACTAATGTGGATAAGTAAGTCATCTTTAACACTTCACAAGATAATGGACATAGCTTCCTTCAGTTTCTGTAAAAATGCATTGGTAAGCTCAAGGGTTACATGTCATCTAGAAGGAGATTTTTTAGTCCCAAAGATAATATTACAAAAATTTAAAGATATAAATTTATATTTAACATGAATTTTCCATATATTATAGTTATTTCTATTTAGCATTTGAGATTTATTTAAAACAAAGTTAGGTGAATCCATAGCTTCCATTTAAGAATGATAGTAAAAAAATGCTTAAAAGTGAACCCTTTTTAATGTGAATTTAAATTTATTTGATAGTAAAAATAGATTGAAATATAAATACATAATAATTTTTTAAATTAATGCTAGACAAAGCAATAAAATTGAGGAAGATTATGATAAAATATGATGTCATGAGTGTTGCAAAAATACATTAATGTAAGAACAATTATTAAAAAAACTTTTTAAATAATTTTTTTTTACTATTTTTGAAAAATAA